>CM037791.1:32303834-32353834 GCA_021229015.1 Solen grandis
TGTCAAAATGTTAATATATCTGACTTTTTTCTTCCTTAAATATTTTCTAAAAATATTTTTATTGAAGTATTATGCAACCTTATCTCAATGCAAAACTCCACTCACTTCACTATGATCATAAATATTGTTCAGTACTAAGTTTGCCTTAATTTCAAGTCATGATGTAAAATCTTAATTTATAGTTTCATATTAATTTTTAAACATCCATGTTTTATGAGTAAACATTACTGAAGCTTTTAGAACTTTTTCAGCTCGACTATTCGAAGAATATGAGAGCTATTGTAGTCGCAATTTCGAACTCATCCAAGATATCATGTAGAAGAACATCCTGAAAAAATTTCATGAAGACTGGGCCAAAACTGTGGCGTCTAGAGTGTTCACAAGGTTTTTCTAAGATTTGACCTGGTGACCTAGTTTTTGACTCAATATGAGGACCCAATTTCGAAACCATCCAAGATATCATGTAGACAAACATCCTGACCAAGTTTCATGAAGATTGGGACAAAACTGTGGCCTCGAGTGTTCACAAGGTTTTTCTAAGATTTGACCTGGTGACCTAGTTTTTGACCCCACATGACCCAATTTCGAACTCATCTGAGATATCATGTAGACAAACATCCTGACCAAGTTTCATGAAGATTGGGCCAAAACTGTGGCCTGTAGAGTGTTCACAAGGTTTTTCTAGGATTTGACCTGGTGACTACTTTTTGACTCAATATGATGACACAATTTCGAAACCATCCAAGATATCATGTAGACAAACATCCTGACCAAATCTATTGAAGATTGGGCTAAAACTGTGGCCTCTAGAGTGTTCACAAGCAATTGTTGACAACGGACGACAGATGACGGACGACAAAAAGTGGTCACAGCACAAGTGCTCAAGTGAGCTGAAAATCTTCCCTGAAACCACAAGGCCTAGAACTTAGATATTTGGCCCTGTCCCAGGGGTCACTTTTTTTTTTACATAGACTAATATAGGAAAAACTTGAAAAATCTTCTCAGAAACCACAAGACCTGGAGTTAAGATATTTGGTGTGCAGCATTGTCTAGTAGATTACTACCAAGTTTGTTCAAATCATGGCCCTTGGATCAAAATTTGCCCAGCCAAAGGGGTCACCTGATTTTACATAGGCTTATTTAGGGAAAGAAAAGAAAAATCCTCCTGTCAGAAACCACAAGGCCTGGAGTTTAGATATTTGGTATGTAACATGGCCTAGTTGACATCTACCAAACTTGTTCACATCATCACTGAAGGGTCAAAATTGATCCTGCCCCAGGGGTCACTTGATTTAACAAAGGCCAATAAAGGAAACAAGAGGGCCAAGATGGCCCTTGGTCGCTCACCTGAGAAAGATGATTGCTTAAGAAATAAAGTTGCTTAAGTGTAAAAGTGAAATCTGGCTTTTTTTATGGTGAAATGGGCATACCTCCTAAATTTACAAGTCAATATCAGTTATAATTGAACCCGATTGTGAGATTATGGGCATAAACATTGTCTAAAAGTTTAAAAAAGATTGTTAAAAAAATGAAGTTGGTAGAGAATAAAAGTGAAATCTTACATTTTTTGTATTAAAAGGGACATAACTCCTGACCTAAATGGCCAATCTCAGCCACAATTGAACTCAATCGAGACATTATGGTCATAAACATTGCCATAAAGTTTTAAGATGATTGCTCAAAAGATAAAGATGCTAGAGTGTAAACAACGTGAAATATGGCATTTTTTAGCTCACCTGAGCACGTGTGCTCAGGATGAGCTTTTAGGATCGATGAATGTCCGTCGTCCGTCCGTCCGTCCGTCCGTCCGTCTGTCCGTCCGTCCGTCCGTCGTCCACAATTTGTTCGTTTGCACTCTAGCATCTTCATTTTATGAGCAATTATCTTCAAACTTTAAAACAATGTTTATGACCATAAAATCTCGGCCAAGTTCGATTATGGCTGATATCGGAACATTAGGTCAGGAGTTATGCCCCTTTTAAAATTCAAAAAAGCCAGATTTCACATTGTTTGCACTCTAGCATCTTCATTTCATGAGCAATTATCTTAAAACTTTATATCAATGTTTATGACCTAAAATCTCGGCCAAGTTCGATTATGGCTGATATCGGAACATTAGGTCAGGAGTTATGCCCCTTTTAAAATTAAAAAAAGCCAGATTTCACATTGTTTGCACTCTAGCATCTTCATTTCATGAGCAATTAACTTCAAACTTTATATCAATGTTTATGACCATAATCTCGGCCAAGTTCGATTATGGCTGATATCGGAACATTAGGTCAGGAGTTATGCCCCTTTTAAAATTAAAAAAAGCCAGATTTCACATTGTTTGCACTCTAGCATCTTCATTTCATGAGCAATTATCTTCAAACTTTATATCAATGTTTATACCATAAAATCTCGGCCAAGTTCGATTATGGCTGATATCGGAACATTAGGTCAGGAGTTATGCCCCTTTTAATATTAAAAAAAAGCCAGATTTCACATTGTTTGCACTCTAGCATCTTCATTTCATGAGCAATTATCTTCAAACTTTATATCAATGTTTATAACCATAAAATCACGACCAAGTTCGATTAAATGCCATATTTCAAGTTGTTTACACTCTAGCATCTTCATCTTTTGAGCAATCGTCTTCAAACTTTATGGCAATGCTTATGACCATAAGGTTTCGATTGAGTTCGATTATGGCTGACATTCATCAATTAGGTCAGGAGTAATGCCCCTTTTAATATTCAAAAAATGCCATATTTCACATTGTTTACACTCTAGCATCTTCATCTTTTGAGCAATCATCTTCAAACTTTATGGCAATGCTTATGACCATAAGGTCTCGATTGAGTTTGATTATGACTGAGATCATCAATTAGGTCAGGAGTAAGCCCCTTTTAATATAAAAAAATGCCAGAAATCACTTTGTTTACACTCTAGCATCTTCATCTTTTGAGCAATCATCTTCAAACTTTATGACAATGCTTATGACCATAAGGTCTCAATTGAGTTCGATTATGGCTGAGATCCGTCAATTTGGTCAGGAGTTATTCACTTTGTTTATATTACAACTTCATTTTTTTAACAATCATTTTTAAACTTTAAGACAATGTTTATGCCCATAATCTCACAATCGGGTTCAATTATAACTGATATTGACTGGTAAATTTAGGAGTTATGCCCATTTCACCATAAAAAAAGCCAGATTTCACTTTTACACTCAAGCATCTTTATTTCTTAAGCAATCATCTTTCTCAGGTGAGCGACCAAGGGCCATCTTGGCCCTCTTGTTTAATATTAAAAGGGGCATAACTTCTGACCTAATTGACCGATCTCAGCCATAATCAAACTTAATTGAGACCTTATGGTCATAAGCATTGCCATAAAGTTTGAAGATGATTGCTCAAAAAATGAAGATGCTAGAGTGTAAACAACGTGAAATATGGCATTTTTTTAATATTAAAAGGGACATAACTTCTGACCTAATTGACCGATCCCAGCCATAATCAACTAATGAGACCTTATGGTAATAAGCATTGCCATAAAGTTTGAAGATGATTGCTCAAAAGATGAAGAAGCTAGAGTGTAAACGTGAAATATGGCATTTTTTTAATATTAAAAGGGGCATAACTTCTGACCTAATTGACGGATCTCAGCCATAATCGAACTCAATCGAGACATTATGGTCATAAACATTGTCTTAAAGTTTGAAGATGATTGCTTAAGAAATAAAGGTGATAGAGTGTAAACACTAAAAATTGTTGACGCCGCACGACGGACACTCACAGGATCACAATAGCTCACCCTGAGCTTTGCTTAGGTGAGCTAAAAACTTGAAAAATCTTCTCAGAAACCACAAGGCCTGGAGTTTAGATATTTGGTAAGTAACACAGCCTAATAGACCTGTACCAGTTTGCTCAAATTATGGCCCTGGGGTCAAAATTGGCCCTGCCCCAGGGGTCACTTGATTTTACATAACCTAATGATACCAGGTTAGCAATCCAGGGCCATTATGGCCCTCGTTTAAATAAAATGCTGTTTGTTGTCATGGCAACCAAACTATGCATGGATCAATTTTATTATAGCAACTTTTGTGAGTATTCACCTACGGATCATTCATGCTAAGTTTCACCAATTTCTAGTGGTTTCAGAGGAGAGGTTCAGGACGCATGACGATGGACGCAAGGTGATCACAATAGCTCACCACGATGTGCTCTGGTAAGCTCAAACCTTGTGCTCTACTAACCTAAAAAGCAGTACTGATAGATCAATACAAACATCCATCTGCACCTTAGGCAAACAATGTGATCTTTTGCAACTCCTGCATACATTGAATCGCACATATATACACATAAAAATAACAGTACACATTATGGTATCATCATGAACACCCTTGCCTGAGCCAATGCTTGATCTATTGTAGCTTTGATGTGAATGCTAATTCTTTACCAAACTCCACCAATGATACCAAAGCTATGCACATATTTCAAAAACTCATCACCTTTGGGAAAGGAAAAAAAACAAAACATCTACAACATCCTCACATTTATGGATAAGAAATAACTCGTATAAAGTTTAGTGAAACAGGTCCGAGAAGACTGCTGAAATGGTCCTCTTCTATAAGTGCCACCTGTAACTGTTACCTATCCCTTTTCTTTTTTGATAGCAGGTGGTGGTATACACAACAAGCTTTACAACAGGACTACACACAATCACAGGTTGAATAATGTATAAATATCAGGATTTTCAAGTGATGCAATGCATCATTATTTCTCTGAACAACTGTGTTAAATAAAATAATCAAAATTATATATTTTAGTATGTCTGAAATGTGCAGTTGTTGCAAAATTACTCTGTATGAATGTAAACTGTTTTTAGATGGTCTTAGTCTTACCTTTAAGTCTGGCTTTGTTACTCCTTTTGTTTAGGATGTTAACATGTTATATAGTCTGAAGACTACATATGCCTCAGATCAGGTAGTAGTGAATCAAATTTGAGGATTCTCTGACTACCATTAGTGTCCATGCAATGCTGGTAAAATAAATGTCAACAAGAAATGTTTGTGAAACATATATGCCCCCCTCATATGCCAAAATATATACATGTATATAGCTATATTACATGCAAGGAGTTTGCCTTCATAATGTTGGCTTGTCACAAAAAATTCTCAAACTTCAAAAATTTGAGTGAAAATATAATGTGCTAAAATGTGGAACTAAACATTTCCTGAATGGGCTGGAGAAATATTTACACAAGTCCACAAAGGTTTAAGTGAAAGAACATTGTCATTCCTATTGATATGCAACAACTGTAAAATATTTGAAGCAAAGGTTTTCAGCTGGACAATGCTTCCTTAACACAATGTACTGACCCCTTAAGTCCATAGAGGTCTTCTTTATTAATTACTATTAAGTATAAGTTAAAACCAGACACAATGTGATTTTGAGTTATTAGTCAGACAGTGCTTAAATCGTACAAAATATTTATAAGAATCCAACTTATTAATTTGAAAACAGGGTTTTCTACATTTATAAGCAACAACTACATGAGGTTAGGACCTTAAGAGTAAAAATAAAATAGAAGTTATCACTTGGGCAAGACATTTATATAATGAAAATATATCAACATGTGACATTGTGAACTTGACCTTTGGATGTTGACACCCAAATCAATAGAGGTCATCTACTCATTATAAGGAACAACCACATATAGTCTGAAATAGGACTAAAATTTTATTTGGACAAGGCCAAGTCATCAAACATATATACAAATGCAACCTTGTGACCTTGACCTTTGAGGTATTGACACCAAATTTGATAGGGGTCATCTACTAATCATAAGCAACAACCACATGAAGTTTGAGACTTAAAGGTCAATAGAACTTCAAGTTATCACTCGGACAAGGTCTGGTATTATACATACACAACATGTGACCTTGACCTTTGTGGTAATGACACCAAAATCAATAGGGGTCAAATAGAACTTAAGTTATCACTCGGACAAGGTCTGGTCTACCGATGGACCGACCGACATGAGCAAAGCAATATACCCCCTCTTCTTCGAAGGGGGGCATAACAATAAAGACCATGCAAATTGCATAGTAGTTTTTTTTAGTACTTTCATAAGCATTAACAATAAGTCAATTATTGAATAACTTAAATTACATTTTGCCTCCATCTTTCTTTTCAATTTAATTCAGAAAATGTTCCTTTTCCATGGAAACATATAATTCTATTCTATACATATTACTGAAACTATGCAGTCTCAATGAGACTTGACGCTGATATCCTTCAGTCATTGTAGATTTAATGATCCTGCATTTTTACACAGTTCAGGGTTTTCGATGACGCACAATATTGTGCGTTTTGACGCAAAATAATCTGAAAAGACCCCCATGTTGAATGCTAGTGCGCCGTCAATGATGCATTTTCAAAACCAGGTTCTAAATATAACACATTCGATTGATATCAAATAGCTGTCAGTTTAAACCTACTATATGTGTTTCCTTTATTCTGGAAACAACATGTGACGTTCCAGATGCATGTTCATTTTATTTTTTCTGCTTAGCTCTAAATAACAGATCAGGATATGGGACTTTCCGTTTCTTAAAATAGAACCCGGACTGCCGGCCTTGCATAAAACGATGACCACACGTCTTTGTCGTCCCGAATATTAGGCTGTCTGTTAACGTGCATGGAAGCATGTTTTTATTTATGAAAACTAGACTTACTTTGATTGTTTCTCACCATATATGGCCCTTTTACATATATTTGGATAAATTTTATCACAGAAAAATTCTCCCTTTATAAATAAGTCTGATGTTCCGATACGTTCTGTATAACATAGTCCCAACCAATGATGGAGAGTTGTTGCATAGCAACGTCATTCGGATCATCGCAAATGCTGCAACAATGACGCAGCGGAATCTTAAGTTTTTCTTTTCAAAAGAGAACTCGGAAACGGACAATGCCGATCGTCCTGAACTAAACTGTTATTTTATTTTCCAATGTTTCCATTTACACAGGTTTTATATAACAGACACAGTGCAGGTATTAAGTTTTATTATTATTATTACCTAGCTGCAAGCATGTCCCCCTAAAATTTCAAATGACCCCTAAAACAAATATTCGAGGGGACACATGTCCCCAAAATGAAAATGTATATATAAAACCCTGCACAGTTGATATCAAGCACAGGTTGTCTGATGTACCGTAATCCTCTTATGAGGTTATCCCAAGTTTTAATAAGGTAAAGATACCCTTTAGTGCCAAACAGTTAAGGTTATAAAACTGTATACAAATTACAATAATGAAGAAAAAGCACTTAACAATTGCTTCATAGTAATCATTATGTTATTCAATGGCTATTACTTTGTATGCAAATTTATAAAATCATTTTATGAACTTTTGGTATCTTTTTGAATTTCTTCTGAGTCAGTTATGTTATTTTCTGTGGATGCCACACAAATCTCACTACTTTCACTAGGGTCTGACATTTCAGAGTTATCTCCATCAACGTCTTCAATGTGCTCACTCTTCACTCCCTCCTCTCCTGAACCTTTGTGGAGTTTCATATGCCTGTTTAGTGTACATCTCTGTGCAAATATTTTGGAGCATATATCACACTTTATCCCTGTGTGCGAACACAAGTGTTCATCCAAAACTCTTTTCTGACTAAAACTCCGTGGACAATAGTTACAGGCATATGGACGCATGTTCTGATGCCCGATCATATGTGTTTTCAAAGTCCTTGTGTTTTTAAAGGTCTTTTTACAGATCAAGCACACTGGCTGCTGTTGTTTCACCTTCACATCTGATGCAATACCACTGACTGCTGCAAGCTGGATGCCAGGTGAAGGGAGAACTTGATCCTGTAACGAGACTGCCAGTATCTTCTCTGGTAGACTGGTTGGTATGCTGACTTGTAGAACAGCTTGGGGCTGTGCCTGTACCTCTCCTGGGGCTGGAAATTTATAGTGAAAAGTGACAAGTTTCATTACAAGTAGGAACATAATTGAATTCAGTCATCGTTCTCAAAACTACATGTATCATGTATGTCACCAAGTAAAAAGTTGTGCCTGATAGAAGGACATGTGACTGTCATGGTTTGTAATTTTAATAGTGGAAGAAATTGGTAAAAAGAGCTACTTGTCTACAAGCCTGTGTCTTCAATACCCACTGGGCAATGTAATAGGGAACAGTTAATCTCTATTTAAATCTCCAGTTATATTTTCATTGAGGCAAGTGTGAGAAGATTTCAATAAAGAATAAGGGTAGCACAGAACAGTAAAAAATAAAAAAAACAAGAGGGCCAAGATGGCCCTTGATCGCTCACCTGAGAAAGATGATTGCTTAAGAAATTAAGATGCCTAAGTGTAAAAGTGAAATCTGGCTTTTTTTATGGTGAAAAGGGCATAACTCCTAAATTAACTAGTCAATATCAGTTATAATTGAACCCAATTGCAAGATTATGAGCATAAACATTGTCTTAAAGTTTAAAAAAGATTGTTAAAAAAATGAAGTTGGTAGAGAATAAACAAAGTGAAATCTTGCATTTTTTGTATTAAAAGGGGCATAACTCCTGACCCAGTGGCCCATTTCAGCCACAATTGAACTCAATTAAGACATTATTGTCATTAACAATGTCATAAAGTTTGAAGATGATTGCTAAAAAAATGAAGATGCTAGAGTGTAATCAAAGTGAAATCTGGCATTTTTTTTTTTATATTAAAAGGGGCATAACTCCTGACCTAATCAACAGATTTCAGCTTTAATCGAACTCAATCAAAAATTTATGGTCATAAGCATTGCCATTAAGTTTGAAGATGATTGCTAAAAGATGCAGATGCTAGAGTAAAAAAGTGAAATTTTTTTGAATATTAAAAGGAGCATAACTCCTGACCTAATTGACGGATCTCAGCCATAATCAACAAGACATTATGGTCATAAACATTGTCTTAAAGTTTGAAGATGATTGCTTAAGAAATAAAGGTGATAGAGTGTAAACACTAAAAATTGTTGATGACGCACGACGGATGACGGACACTCACGGGATCACAATAGCTCACCCTGAGCTTGCTCAGGTGAGCTAAAAATCAAAAACTTTGTCTTTGCAATAGGATATAGAACAAAAATCTATACTGGTATGGGTTGGAAAGTTTATAATACACCAGTAACATCACTGTAAATAATTAAATCTAAGGCGCAGGAGCTTCCGAAGGGAGTACCGATTTTATAACATGTTCTTTCAAAAAAGAAAAAAAAAAATTAAACCATGGATACTCCAGAATATGGCTCTATCTACTTAATAAATATAAATGGTAGAGACATAATTTATAATGAAATGTACAATCAGTATATTAAGAATTAAGTTTAGTCTATTGTTTCAATTCAACTGTTAAATCTACTGATTAATCTCAGCTAGCAGACAAATGACTGATTCGTGTAAACTAACATCTGTTCTTAAAATTGTGCATGTTTGATTATCAATACATTTCTCAACAATCCTATTTACAGATGTCAGTTTACTTATTTAGAACCATAGTTGTTATAAATCTGATAGCAATATTCATACTTGTGGCCATTTACCCCCTGAAGAGGGTTTTTTACCGCCAAATTTGGCCATGTACCCCAAAATTGAAGAAACTCTATATGAAGGGGTATCCTCGAGTACACAGTTCTGACACACCTAAGAAAAAATAGTGGTCTTTTTTAATTTAGCAAACAAAAAAATCATTTTCCATTGTATGGCAAAACTAAATCATTTATTCCTGCTTTTACAATGTTTTCAAGTGGTTGACATCATTTTTCCAATAAAAATAATTGTGCATGTCAGTATAATTCAGTGAGGCTGACTTGAGGGTACAATCATGAAGCAACACATCTGATTGTTTTTTTTATACATAATCATTGTAGCATGTAAATAAAAAAAGAATTTTCGTGTCAGAAATAATGTACTAGGGAATGTTGGTTGCACAGCTTTTTTTATTGTATTGCTTCACTGAAAATATGCTAGATGAGAACAAGAGAATCAGTAGAACCGAAGGATGCTCCCCGAATAAATGCTACATAACAAAAGGAAATAACTCCAAAATTGTGCAAAAAACAAAAAAAAGAAAAGAAAAGAATTGTGATCCTTTACACTGCATTTCTCCTCATTGAGATCTATCTACCTATCAAGTTTCATGGCAATATCTCCTATAGTTTTTGTGTCATGCTCCGGACAAAATTTAAGTAAATTCCTTAAGGTTTTAATTTCATGTCAATACCTTTATTTTTTGCTATGATCTGAACAAAATTGAAGTACGAAAAACAACAAAGGGCAATAACTCCAATATTATGCAAAACAGAATTGTGGTTCTTGTACACTGCACTTCTCCTCATTGAGATCTATCTACCTATGAAGTTTCTTGTCAATACCTCTCATAGTTTTTGTTATGCTCCAGACAAAATTATGACGGATGGACAAGACGGACGGACAAAGCAGCAACTATATGCTCTCCCTTCGGGCAGCATAAAAAGTACTTATTGAAAAGGAGGTTTTGCAGGTGTGTTGTATACAGTACATCAAATAATATTCCTGAATCATTAACTCGCCACATTTGGCTTTCAAGCGCTAAAAGAGATGCTGAAAAACAAAACATGTAAGAATGACATCACATGGAATCCAAAATAAAAAATACAATGTCAAAACACAAAAGGCGTCAAAAAAGATTACTGTATGATACAAAGTTAAGGAAAAACATCAATTGTAATTTTGTACCCTTTACTTAACTTGTTCTCATTTGGATCATCTTAAAATAAAAACACTGATCTGTGCTGTTAAATAGAACCAAGAACTTCATTGAACTGTTGTTTACAAAGTGTGTCTCTTATGTCCACCATACCTTATCGTACGGTACTCTATTACGAGGCATCACTATTTAGATGCCTTTTTTGTTTTGACCTCGGTTTTTATTAAATGGATTCCGTGTGACATCATTCTTACAAGTTTTGTTTGTCAACATCCCTTTTAGCGTTAAAAAGCCAAAATGTGGCGAGTTATTGATGCAGGGCTATTATTTTGTGTACTTTATACAAAACACCTGCAAAAACTCCTTTTCAATAAGTACTTTTTCTCATCTGGCATACTTTCAGTGAAACAATGAAATAGAAAGAATACATGCAACCAACATTCCCTCATACATTATTTCTGACACGAAAATTCAATTTTTAATAGCATGCTACAATGATTAAATGAAAACCCAATCGGATGCGTCATTTCATTGTACTCTCAACTCAGCCTCACTGAATTATACAGACATGCACACTTGTGATTTTTCGTTGCAAAAACGATGCCAGCCACTTGAAAACCATGTAAGCCTATGAATTAATTTGGTGTCGGGTCAACTCGGCCTAAAAACCAACTCGGCCCGGTCCAAGTCGGCCTGGTCCAAGTCGGCCTACTATGAATAATGATACAAGGTGTTCCCGGTAACACCTACTTGAGACAAACATCCTTTAATTTCTCAACGAATAATAAAGGTGTTAAAAATGATAAAAGTGTAACACAGTTATTAATTAGAATATGTTAAACTTCAAAAAAATAGCAAATTAATTTACCACTTTCATGATGATTAAAATGGTATCCCTTTGAAATATACTTCAAATGTGTTTGATTTTGTTGTATCTTAAAGTAATGTTCAAACAAAAACTTTCAAATTAAACAATAATCGGATTATCTTCGGTTTCATTAAACTCAATCAAATGCTAATTAGAAAGGGTAAAATTATATATTATTAACAAATTGGGTCGGTATGTGATAAACAATATGTATGGTGAATTGACAGCATTCTTATATATATAGTTGATAAATTCGTAGCAGATACTGCATTTCTAGTCCGATAGTATGCTAGTGTTTATGGTGATTAAGTGTCGTATATGTGGACTATTTAAGATGGGCGGAATTTACTGCGTTAAGATTTAGACCGGTAAGACTGAAATATTGTCGAAGCAGCGGTAAACGCCAATTGTCAAGTCAGACATTTAAGGACGGAAACAACAACAACAACAACATTTCTTGTAAATAGTGTATATATTATTGTTTTGTCTTGTGTATAATAATATTGATTTTATTTTTGTGTAGTTAAAACGTTATTTTTGTTCTCTGTACAGTATTGTTTGTTCTGTATACGTGTATATCATTGGTCGTTATGTATATATTTGTGATGTTTAAATATGATATTTGTTCTCCGTAATGTATATAATTATATATTATTATCAGAGATGGAAAATTCCACTCGTCCGCTTGTCCTGCATGCTTTTTTCCTTCTTTGTCTATATTGCAGGACGAGTGAGATTTTTTTGCTCTCCTTCTTTGTCTTTAGTGCAGGACGAGTAGTAAATTTATATTTTTTCCAACCCTGATTATGATGTATGTTAATATGATTAGTATCAATCGTTATCTACACAGATGTACAAATAAAAATGAATTTTACTATTTCTTTGATTTGCTTTATAACTCAATAATCATGGTACACATCATAATAATAATCAAATTAGGCCGAGTTGGACCAGGCCGATCTGGTTAGTAGGCCGACTTGGACCGGGCCGAGTTGGTAATTAGGCCGAGTTGACCCGGATTCATTAATTTTACCATGCAAAGGAAAATTATACTTTTTGTTTATGTTAAATTAAAAAAAGACCACGATTTTTTCTTAGGTGCGTCATAACTGTGTACTCGAGGATACTATGACACTCATTTGAGTTCACTAACGAGAACTAAAGACTATTTAGGAAATATTTTTGGCAGTTCTTATTTTGATTTTTTTAAATTTATTTTCTGTTAGCATTGACATTTATAACAATATGAGGGAATATATTTATGCATTCGAGAATATCTTTAATATAAAGGTGAGGGATTGTTTTGTTCATTTTTCTTGCAATGACTTCATACGCTGGTGAGAACTGCATAATGGACAGAAAACAGTACGGCTCTACTTAATAAAATCAAATGGTAAAGAAATAATAATGAAATGTACAATCAATATTTCAATTATTAAATTTATTTCATTTTAATTCAAAAGTGATTTGGTTTTGTACGTTGAAAATGTATACCTTTGTCGCCCAAAACAAGCTCTTCTGTCGGCGCAGTATTCATTGCGGCCATTTTGAGTCTGAACCAGAAACAACTAGATCTTTAGGACCATGTGTAACCAGCGGATCCACCGGATCCGGATCACTGTAACATAGAAGGACGAACACAAAGGGGTTATATACATTTATAACTTTTTATTTATTTCACATCACATTGAAAAAATAAAAATCCCATGGTGAAGGAGAGTGAAGAACTTTCTTTTTATTTTATAAAATATTTTGGCTCCATATTTTTTTCTACGGTTATAAAGAGGATGTGCGAATACTAGATCTACTCATGATCAAGTTTTTAATACCTAATTCTGACTGCTAAAAAGGAATCAACTGTCATTTTTTAAATAGAATTAGAAATAATTGTAAAATTAGTAAATTATGTTTGAACAATGAATTAAAGAATAAATTTAGAAGTTGATACATCATAAATGAATAAAAAAAAGTATGACAAAGTCTATGCTGCCACTGCAGGGCTGCAGAAGTCGCAGGGGACGGCACTAAATTTTTGTGTCTATATCTACGATTAATTTACTTAAATATAATAAATCAATCAATAAACCTTAATATGTTGCAGTTTAAGCTAATTCAGCCGATAGATATTAAAATGTAAATTGATCTTTGTTTATAATTGTTGGTTTCTTTGAGGGTGAGAGAGAGTCGAACTTAGGCTACGCTAGAGGTTAAACCTCGTGCAGGAATTCTTGACAAAAAATAAATAATAAATTGACTGTGATCTCACGGGTGTTTATGTGGATAATCATAATCACTTTTATAAGTATTACTGTTCCATGGACTATTTTGTTTACAGGCCGCGACATACCAAAGTCGTAAAAAAAATGGTACTTGCTCCCTTGCTTGGCGCTCAGCATATAAGGCAGGCCCGGATCCAGAATTTTTCCGGGGGGGGGGGGGGCATAATCTAAATGTGATGTGAGTGCTAGTGGGAGTGCTAGTGGGGTCCGGAATTTTTTTTTTTAGTGTTGTGGAGATGTGTTGCGGAGATGCATTCTGAAGGGTATCTGGGGATGAAAGTGAATTTTTTTTTTTTTTTTTTTTTTTTTTTAAACTTGAACATCATATATCTAGTGCCTAGGTCCCAATGGAGAAAAATCATCGGCGATGTGGAAATACACAAATTTTCTCCCAATGGCATCAAATGTTTGAACCAAAAAGACGGAGGAGTCCCATATGAGAAGCTTCGGGATTGGTCCGTTGAAACGTTCACTGATGTTTGGATCGGCTATGGTACGAATGGCCTTGTATTATCGGGGATGGCTCCCGATGCTCGGGAAATTCCTCCGATGATCGGGGAAGGTGCCTCGGAGCTTCACCGAATTTGAAACACCATCGGGGGGAATATCCCGCAGATTAGGGGATGTATCGTATCGAACCATCCTATGTGTCTCGGGGAAGATTATGGAGATTATGAGAATTGGTGATGGAATTAAGAGCCAGAACCAAGGACTTTTGGGTTTTTTTAGTGATGCCCCCAGGGATGTCCCATGGCTTTTTTGACCCCCAAAAGTCTACCCTTAGTCTAAGGTTGACCAAAAAAGTCGAATTATTTGGCGCTTATTCTGAGATTCTATCACCAAAAAAAGATCTGGAATGTGCCACAGAAAGGTCGCCGAACCTTTGAGACATCACCGAAGCCTAGGGGATTCCTCGGAGGAAAAAATATTTCGCGGAAGCTATGCGTATGTTTCCCCGGCCTGTTTTCCCTTGATAAAACTTCGAGAACATATAGGGAAAAAATTCAATGCAAGCAATGACGTTCTCCCGATAACTCCACATGGCTCGCGACACTTTCGAAGCTTCCGCGAGACACAGGGGAACCTTTTCCTGACGCCTCGCGAGGCTCATCATTTTCCGTGGCCAAGAGGGTAAAGTCGCTGACTTTAGCACTCACTCAGCCCCTCACCGCGTGGGTTCGAATCCCGATAGGGTCATTCTAATTTTCAAATAAGGAAGCCTTCCAGCTGGCTTGCGGTAGGTCGGTGGTTCTACCCGGATGCCTCTGTGCATTCGGGGTCTTCCTCCACCTGTAATTAGCTGGACGTCGCTATATGACTGAAATACTGTAGAAGCGACGGTAAACTCAAATAGTCAAGTCATTCATTCATTTATAATGGGTAAATGTGCATGAAGTGGCGATTTAGACTATATCTATTTGACCTTCTTTCATATTGTAAGCATTTTTAGGGTTCTATCTCTGTTCAGCTAAATTAATTGGTCTTACAGACTTCATTATGAGCTTATGCTTACAGAAATGTTAAAAGCAATAATTAAAAGGCCCCTCTTGGTTTTTATATTTTGTGGCGGCGTATATTGTGGCATCACTGGCACTCTTGTTTTTTTTTTTGTTTTTTTTTGGCTACAGCAAAAGAAAAACAACAAAAATATATACATGTAGAGAAAAGTGAATTAAAATTTCGTTGAGTAGATTTAATCTAAGTAAATAATTAATTGGTTATTGCCTGTTTTTCTCAATTGTTTGATGTACTTTCAGATTAACAGCAGGGGGCCATAAGACAATAGGACGACTGCCGATTCGGATTACCTACACATTAACAGCAGGGGGGCATAAGACAATAGGACGACTGCCGATTCGGATTACCTACACATTAACAGCAGGGGGCCATATGACAATAGGAGTCTGGCTGGTCAGGTGGTTATGCTGGTCAGGTGGTTCAGTACGGGGGCCCACGATGGGGATTTCCTCTATGTATGACCAGGGAAGCCGGTGGGGGGGGAGCCCCCCCCCCCCCCGCTGGATCCGGGCCTGTAAGGGTATAGTTCCAGGACTGGTTGGCCCGGTGTCAGGATAACGTGAATTGGTGTGGTATCATGCTACATTTCTACGACGTGATACAGAGTGGCAGTACTATATCTGTCCCAAGTAGACATCGTCTCCAAATGACTGAAATGCTGTCGGTGGGACGTTAAACCCAATAAAAAAAAAAAAATAAACTATATTGTTTAAACGTATGGATTTCCACGGAAAAACCAATCGGATCAAGAAATTTTCCGCGGGCGAGGGGGCGGGGTGCAAAATCTGAATGTGATATGAGTGCTAGTGGGGTCTGCCCGGGTGCATGTTCCCCCGGAAAAAAGTTTTTAGTATGATGGAGATGCATCCTGAATTTTTTTTGTTTTTGTTTTTTAAATGCGATATATATTTTTGAAACTTGAAACCATGGATCTAATGCCTAGGTCCCACTTGGGAAAAAATCATCGGCGATTTGAAAATACACAAATTTTCTCCCGATGGCTCATGATTTTTTAACCAAAAAAGACGCAGCAGTTTGGTTCCATGAGAGATGGCACTGATTAGGCATCAGGATTGATCCGTTGAACGTTCACTGATGTTTCGGCTATGGTACAATAACCTTGAATTTCATTTATCGGAGGTGGCTTCCGATGTTCAAGAAAAGCTCCGGGGGACCTTCTCCGATGATCGGCGATGGTGTCCCGGAGCTTCATCGAATTTGAAACATCATCGGAGAATATGTCCTTAGGTTAGGGGTGTATCGTTGAGTGCTTGCGAACAATCCTGGGTGCCACGGGGAAGATTATGAGAATTTGATGATGGATTAAGGAGACAAAATCAAGAGAAAGATTTTTTTTTTGGAGGGGGGGTATAAGAATGACCCCAGCAATGTCCCATGGCCTTTTTGACCGTCTCAGTCTAAGATTGCCCAAAAAGCAACATATTTCAGATTGAGTTCGCTTTTCAACCCTTGCCGACTTTTTTTGCAAATATTCTGGGATTTATCACAAGGGAATATGTCACAGAAAATTCGAATATCCCCGAAGACATCCCCGACGCCTCGGAATCGGAGGGAAAAAAATGTGGAAACTCCGTAGTGAATGCTTCCCCGGAGGGAAGCTCGCTGATGTTTCCCCGTCCTGTTTTCCCGATAAAACATCAGGGACACATCGGGAAAAATTTCAATGCAAGCAACCTGTTCCCGACGCCTCCCGAGGCTCATCAATTTCCATCGGGAGTACATCCCCGAGGCAAAAAATGCCAAGTGGGACTAAGCTTCAAACTTTGGGCGATATAATTTGATCTTTTACCTGCGCTAAGCTTAATCAATGACAAATTAAAACAAATAATATTCAGCAATAACAGATGTTCATATTTAACATTAAATCTTTGATATTCGTTTTATTTCGCACATAAATTGTGTTTTCTGTGCATAAGTATTTCGTATCCATTGACTTATCAGTACATTGCTCATTGACTGATTTTATTTTCTTATTCATTTTTTTTTTTTTTTATAAATTTAAAATACACATAGGTTATTATATTCGTAAATTTCAGAAAAGTGAACATGATGATATAAAGACAAACTATTTGTATTTATTCCTTTCAGGAAAATATTTAGAGGAGTTAGTTAAGAAGAATTTAATTGTTTCATGAAGATAATACTTAAAAAGTTAAGAAAAATTGCGAAGCTGGTGATATTTAGAACACAACCCAATTTCGATTAATTTAAATTTACATGGCTATCGATAAGTATAAATCTACTCTACAGAATACGAAGATTTTTTTCATTATAACCAAAAAAACAAAAACAAACATTTCCTTTTAACTTTTTTCCAGAACAAAATCGGCAATTTTTCATACCTGAACGTTCATCAACCTAGCCCGCTTTTAATGCAAGATTTGAAATTTTATACACGTAGGAAAACGTGACTTAAAATTTTCGTTGAGCAGAATTAGTCAAGGTATTTTATTATTATTATTACTACTATTAATTCCTTTGGGCTCTAATGAAATGTTTCCATGCCATTTACATTTTAATGTCCAACTTAGTTGTTGTTTTAGCGGCTAATTTTATGCTTATATATTTTTATGCTATTTCTAAAACTGCATATGTAATAGAGATATAAATACCTACTACCTTTAATGTAGCTTCGTGTTTATAGTTTTAACTGATACAAACTTTTGGCATGAAGCTACATTAATTATTTACATCTCTGATAATGATAAAGGCCTATATCTATTGTTTGTATTTATTTCTTTCAGGGAAAATATTTAGAAGAGTTAAAATTAAATTTTAAAAATGATACTTTAAAAGTAATGTAAAATTAATAAAATAATGACATTAAGAAACACAATTCATTTCTGTTTAAATGGCTAAAGATAGTTATGTACCTAATTTTTCCGAATACTAAGAAAAAGACTTTTTAGATTATAACAAAAAAATTAATAATTAAAAAAGTAGACTAATAATACATTATCTTTTTGACTTTTCCAAAACGAAATCGCCATATTTACATACTAAAAGTTCATTAATCAGCCCGATTTTAATACAAGATTTAAAATTTTATACTTGTAGTGGAAAATAAATTAAAAATTTCGTAGAGTAGATTTAGTCAAGTTTTTTTTCGTTCATTCCTTTGAGCTCTAGTAAAAAATATGTTGATGCCAATGTTTTTATAGCGGATAATTTTGTTCTTATCTTTTCTTTGTGCCATTTCTTAAACTGCATCTGACTAGGATAGAGAAAACTTTTGGTTATTGCATATTTTCTTCAATTTTAAGAGCGCTCGCCAGACGACATATAACTCTAAACAGTTGCTTAAATCAGGACTGCCGATTCGGATTACGTACTTATTAACACCAGGGGATGGGGGCTGTTGTCTTGTAATTTGCAAATGAGTATTTTTATCTCAAAATGTCATATACAACGAAAAAATACATTTAATTGCCAAAATTGACAACAACCATAGCGTGTCAGATTGCGTACAAGGGGTCACTGACTGGAACTTTGAACTCTCCTATTTTGAGATTAGAAGAGTGTCACAGTGTTTGGTTCCCCTCTTTATGAAAAAACTTTGCAGGTAAGAGCGGATCCAGGGTTCAAGCGCACTAACAAATAAAGAAGCCAGATTTTTTTGTTATTTTAAGAACACTTACAACATATTTACTCATCGCCGTATTCTGTTGATTCAATATTCTACTGCCTGGAACATTTTTCTACGGTATGTGCTATGAGATGTTCTTTGGCGTTAAACTGTTATCTGAAGTTCAGAAATCATTTTTGAACACCACTTAACAAATGGATTGCCTCCCTTGAACAACTTGTTTTAATGTACGACTCAAAGGGTCCCGTAAACTTTTCAAACCAACTCACGCAGGCCCGGATTCACCGGGGGGGCCGAGGGGGCCTTGGCCCCCCCCAGCTGCCCTGGTTATACATGTTTTTCTAGGCTACAAAATCCATTGATTACATAATGTTTGAGCTGTCTAGAGGAAATCCCCATCGTTGGCCCCCATACTGAACCAACCGCTCAACCACCTAACCAGCCAGACTCCTATTGTCTTATGGCCCCCTGCTGTTAATGTGTAGGTAATCCGAATCGGCAGTCATCCATGACTTAGTGATAAGCATGTGTTTAAGGTGTTGTGTATGCAAATTGATTGACACCTTCACTGATTCACAGGCTATTGTCGAGTGATACCTAAGGACATCTCGTCTGCCGAGCGATCTAATGATTGAAGAAAAATAGGCAATTACAAAAACTTTATATCAGTAAAACTATTCTAGACAGGTGATGTTTAGGAAATAGCATAAAAATCGATTAGTATAAAATTAGCCACTAAAAACAACAACTAAGTTGGACATTAAAATGTAATTGCTATCGAAATATTTTCACTAGAGCCCAAAGAATTATTGATTTAACAAATAACTTTGACTAAATCTAATCAACGAAATTTTAAATTCACTTTTCTCTACATCTATAAAATTTTAAATCTTGAATTAAAAGCGGGCAATTTAACTGCCAGGTTGATGAACTTTCAGGTGTGAAAAGTTGCCGATTTTGTTTTGGAAAAAAAAATTAAAAAGCTATTCTTCAGGGAAGATGCATACCTATCGCTAGCCATGTAAATTAAACTTTATCAGAAATGGGTTGTGTTTCTAAATGTCATCAGTTATACTATTTTTACATAACTTGTAAGTATTATTTTAACGAAGCAGTTAAATTCTTCTTAACTAACTCTCTCAATATATAAATACAAAAAGTAGGTCTATACATCATCATGTTCACTTTTCTTATTATTTACGAATAAAATAGTAATAATTATTATAAAATATGTGTATTTTAGATTTATGAATATAATTAAGAAATGAAAGAATTTGAAAATTGTCAACTGCCATATTTAGGGACAATGTATGTGTAGATTATGAATACTAATTCAAATCAAATCCTGGTAATCAGTTATTGATCAATGTTACTGATAAGTCAATGAATACTAATGCACAGAATACACAATTTATGTGCAAAATAAAACGGATATTAAAGATTTTATATTAAATATCAACATCTATTGTTTGTTTTGTCACCGATTAAACACTTAGAAAATCAAAATGTTTCAACTAAAACTAAAAATGTACACACAAAAAAATGACTCACAAAAGGGGCCCATACCTACCCTAAAACGTGCGCCTGATTTTTTTTCTGAGAATTTCTGTGTGAAGACTGCTTCTAGATCGACAATTTGACAGCCAATATCAATAAGGTCGAACTTATTCCCTTCCACATTTTTGATAAAATGATTATGTTTAACGTGAAAATTGATTTTTTTCTCAGTCTTTGACAAAACTGTCTTTTACACTGTTGAGTCAAAAACTAATGATCACAAATCATTTTTAAATTTTCCTTTAATGAAAATACAAGATAAGCCCTTTTTTACCCTTGTGGGGGTTCAGGAAAAATTTTATATTTTTGATATGATTGATACAACCCCCCCCCCCCCCAGCGCTTTTATTTTATTTATTTTTGATCGGTGCCTGTAAATGCAATTGTAATCAAATTTATACGATTGCGACTTTGCGCCGGTAAAATATAACATTATATCGCTCAATGCTTAAGGCTCGGTCCCACTTGGCATTTTTTTTGCCTCGGGGATGGGATGCATACGTACTCCCGATGGAAATAGCGTCGCGAGCCATGTGGAGTCATCGGGAGGCCTCGGGTGTACTGCAAAAAGAATTCATTGAAATTTTCCCGATGTGTTCTCGATGTTTTATCGGTAAAACAAGCCGGGGAAATATCCGCAGAGAAGCTCCGGTCAGCATTCACGGAGCTTCCGCGATTTTTTTTCCTCCGATGAATCCCCGATGCGTCTGTGATGTCTCGCCGAAGTATCAGGGGGGCATTCGGGGATATTCGGCGGCCTTTCTGTGACACATTCCCGATCATATGGTTGAATCTCATAATATTTGCAAAAAAAAAAAAATAATAATAATTGCAAGGGTTGAAAAGCACACCCAGAAATTAGTTTCTGTTTTGGCCAGTCTTAGACTGAGACGGTCAAAAAGGCCATTGGACATTGCTTAGGGCATCCCCTTAAACCCCCCAAAAGTCTTTTCTTGACTTTGTCGCTTAATTCCACCATCAAATTTTCATACTCTCAATAATCTTCCCCGAGACACGTAGGATGGTTCGCAAGATCCCCTAATCTACGGGGATATTCCCCCGATGATGTTACAAACTCAGTGAAACTCCGGGGCACCTTCGCCGATCATCGGAGGAGGTCCCCCGGTGCTTTTCCGAACATCGGGACTCAAGGCTATTGTGTCATAGCCGAAACAACAGTGAATGTTCAACGGACCAATCCCGAAGCCTAATAATTGTCATTTTTCAACGGACTGCTCAGTCTTTTTTAGCTCAAACATCGGAAGCCATCGGTAGAAAAAAATGTTTATTTCCACATCACCGATTATTTTTTTCCCAGTGGGACCTAAGCCTTCAAGTTTCAAAAATATATATCGGATTTAAAAACAAAACAACATCAACAACAAAAACCTTCACTATTATCCCAAGATACCCTTCAGAATGCATCTCCATCACACATTTTTTCCGGGGGAGCATGCCCCCGAACCCCCCTACCACTCCTATCACATGCGGATTTTGGCCCCCCCAGCAGAAAATTTCTGGATCCGGGCCTGTCACGGATCAGCCAAACACCTGACATATGCTTATAGTTATACAATGTATAACACGTTCAATCCAGTGGTACATTCTCTGATTGTTTGTTAAGACATGTCATTCTAATTTTCTCCAATTATCCAAACGATTTCACTCATAGCAGTCAGTGTTGATTGTTATTTGGTGTTAACGAACATCTTTCACGCTAACCCTGGCGTGTCACATACTTGACATTTTCCTCTTTTTTTTGTTTTACCTAAAGATTTTCTTTTCATATTATATATTACGTATCCAAAAAATGAAAGATCCTGGAGTACTTAAAAAAAAAAAAAACTTTTTTCCCAAAAATTTTCAATTTAAATAAAAAAAAAACTACAATTCTCAGAAAAAAAATATTTCCAAAATGGTGTCTGGAGTTCTCAACAATGAGCTGAAAATGAATCTACCATGAGTATGGTACACATATAGAGACAAAATCTATAGACAACAGTTGCATTGAAGTTCTGTGTTCTTGATCACAGGACAGATTGGTTTGTAAAATATAAGATGATCCAAATGAGATCAAGAAACACTATCACACTGAAAATGTTCGTGTTATTATAGGGTGCCCTCTGAGTTTTTTTAACTGGGGGTACAACAGTAATTTTCCTTATCTTTGTGTCCTTTCAACCAGAGAGTCCCTACAATTTTGGAGGTATATGGCCAATTTTGGGTGTAAAAATCCTATACAAAGGTTAAATGGGCATGCTGTATTACAATTATCAATTTAAATTTACTATCATATTAACAGGGCTTTTTTTCAGGCTTTTGGGGAAAAAGGCCCCTGTCAAATTTGGGATTTTTTTTTTTATCAGTAAAATTGGATAATTGGAGAAAAAATAACTGACGAATCTATAAAATGGGGAAATTTGACCCATTGAAATACATACAATACTTCACTTTATACATCATAAAAACAAACTTTTTCATCAAGAACTTAACTATACTATACTGTGACCTCAGGTAGTGCGTGCAATTATTTTACCTACAAGAATTGTTAATGTAAACAAAACCAATTTATTTGGGAAATATTTGTAAAAAAATAATATATTTCTTGGCTTTGGGATTTTTATTCTTGATTGGGAAAAAATATACCTAAATAGCATTGGGATTATGGGGCCAAAATTTGGCCCCTTGGGATACCTGAAAAAAGCCCTGATTAATAACAGCTCTGACTCTAAATGACTTCTGTACATAGTATTGTTGAGAAGTGTATTCATAATCAAACCTACACTATTTTAAGAACAGATGTTGGTTTACATAAATCAGTGATCATATGCTTGCTGGGTATTATCGGTAGATTTAACAACTGGTTTAAAAAATCATAAAAAAGAAGCATTAGTGAAAAATTAGTACTGTTAAAAAAATTTATTTATTGTCGATGGTTTGCTTGTAAAATTACGTCACACTTGACGTCAAATGTTGCACTAGTGTAAATAGCCTGAGAATACCAATATGGTGGATTGACTCTTGAGGATATGTTGAAAAGGTACATTTAGTAAATAATAATTGCTTAAAACTAATTTGATCAACTTTTGGAAATGTTGAAAAATGTATGTAGAGACAAGGTCAACTGACGACTAGAAAGAGAGTGATTTTGAAGAAGTGGTAATCTATGACAGAAGACCATGCAGCACATATCAAAATAAGGAAATGTTAACATTTAACCCTTTCCCTTATAGAGGAAACCATGAAAAAGACCTATGCGAACAACATAAAACCAGATCAGCCTGTGAGTAACTCGCATTTTATGCTGTTCGCTGCTCCTCAGTGGTCTGGAAATGAGGACTTTGTAATTATACCCCCACAAATGAAATTTGGGGGGGTATATAGGAGTCACCCTGTCGGTCGGTCGGTCCGTCGGTTGGTCTACAAATATTTGTCGGGTGCATTTCTCCAAAACTACTGTACCTATGTTGATGAAACTTCATAGGTAGATAGACCTTCATGAGAGGAAGTGCAGTGCATAAGAACCATAACTCTGCATGTATTTTGAAAGGAGTTATTGCCCTTTGTCATTTTTAATCTTTTAATTTTGTCCGGAGCATAACTCCAATACTAAATTAGCTAGGTTGATGAAACTTCATATGTAGATTTATCTTGATGAGAGGAAGTGCAGTGCACAAGAACCATAACTCTGCATGTATTTTGAAAGGAGTTATTCCCCTTTGTTAATTTTTGTCTTTTGATTTTGTCCGGAGCATTTCTCCAAAACTACTGTACTTATGTTGATGAAACTTCATAGGTAGATAGACCTTCATGAGAGGAAGTGCAGTGCATAAGAACCATAACTCTGCATGTATTTTGAAAGGAGTTATTGCCCTTTGTTAATTTTTGTCTTTTGATTTTGTCCGGAGCATCTCCAAACTATTACTAGTTGATGAAACTTCATATGTAGATTTATCTTGATGAGAGGAAGTGCAGTGCACAAGAACCATAACTCTGCATGTATTTTGAAAGGAGTTATTGCTCTTTGTCATTTTTAATCTTTTGATTTTGTCCGGAGCATAACTCCAATACTAAAGTAGCTAGGTTGATGAAACTTCATATGTAGATTGATCTTGATGAGAGGAAGTGCAGTGCATAAGAACCATAACTCTACATGCTTTTTAAAGGAGTTATTCCCCTTTGTTAATTTTTGTCTTTTGATTTTGTCCGGAGCATTTCTCCAAAACTACTGTACTTATGTTGATCAAACTTCATATGTAGATAGACCTTCATGAGAGGAAGTGCAGTGCCTAAGATCCATAACTCTGCATGTATTTTGAAAGGAGTTATTGCCCTTTGTCATTTTTAATCTTTTGATTTTGTCTGGAGCATAACTCCAATACTAAAGTAGCTAGGTTGATGAAACTTCATATGTAGATTGATCTTGATGAGAGGAAGTGCAGTGCATAAGAACCATAACTCTACATGCTTTTTAAAGGAGTTATTCCCCTTTGTTAATTTTTGTCTTTTGATTTTGTCCGGAGCATTTCTCCAAAACTACTGTACTTATGTTGATCAAACTTCATATGTAGATAGACCTTCATGAGAGGAAGTGCAGTGCCTAAGAACCATAACTCTGCATGTATTTTGAAAGGAGTTATTGCCCTTTGTCATTTTTAATCTTTTGATTTTGTCCGGAGCATAACTCCAATACTAAAGTAGCTAGGTTGATGAAACTTCATATGTAGATTGATCTTGATGAGAGGAAGTGCAGTGATGAGAGGAAGTGCAGTGCCTAAGAATCATCCTTGCATTTGAAACCACAATGTAAATTCTTAAAGACAGGTTTTGCAAACAATAAATATGGATGTGAACCATAATTAGACTGCATTTTTATTCTCCTCAGCTACAGATCTGGGGGGCAAATTGTTTTCTTCTGTGTGTCTGTATGTGTGTCTCTCTGTCTATCTGTCTGTCTGTCAAAACTTTTTAGCATTGTCCAAAACTTTTGAACCATTGCTCACACTAACTTTAAACCTTACATACATGTAGTCTTAAACTCACGCAAACTTTTGAAACTGTATTCCTACACATGACAGACTTTCGGTGTGGGTATTGATCACCTTTAGTGATAATATTTTTTTTTGGTATGCTTATAAGCCCAAATCCTATGTGTGAACATTCGTTTTATGTGTCATGTGAATACATCCTGTGTCAAAGATGGGGGTGGGGGTATGAATCACCTTCAGTGATAGTTCTAGTTAAATTTGGTAAGATTTAACTGTGGTTTTCTGCAGATCAGGCTTTATGTGGTACCTATTGAGTGCGTCAAAATGAGTCTATATGAGGGAAAGGGTTAAAATACTTAACATTCATTTGAGACCAGTTACAAACACTGGAAGGGGACTAATAAATATATGAAATGTCTTGAACAAACTGTCATTTGAGTATTTAGGTTATTTTTCCCATAGCAGTGTCTATTCTGGGATATTCATGAGTGATTCTAGAGTTATCTAGACTTAAAAAGAGGGAGAGTGCAACCATGTTTGTGAGAGCATCAGTCTGCAGTCAGACAGGTCTAGGTACAAGGTACAGGCCTAATACCCCCTTGTTTATATATAGTAAATACATTCTATAATAATAAAAGTATTGAAATACACAAGTAAAGAAATGTAAAGAATGATATTGCATGAAGAAACATTTTCAAAAATAAATGCAAGTCACATGATATCACATTAGTAAAAAAAAATGACTTGTGAATATGACACATGACATCACAGTAGTAATTATAAAATAATTCAGGAAATTTTTTATATTCTTGCAAAGGTAAAATAAGCCAAAAAATTAAAAAATTAAAAAATTTATATTATATATAAATTGAAAGGTAACAAGTAACTGAACAACTGTGAACACAACATGCATATGTATTAAAAACATGAGAAGCTACTTATTGCACAGGCTATTATATATATATTTTTTTTTTTTTTTCCTCGGCTGTTAGGCCATTTATTTTCACCCTGACTTCCTGTGAAACACACAGTAATGAAGCGGAATAAAATATGGCTTTTCATTGATTATTATATACTTTGCTAAATTCCCATTGGTCATTGTAAAATTAGTCAAAAGAAAAGAAAGGAGTTGTGGAAACGAGTTCTTTAGATCTCTGTTTGTTTTAAAAGTTGAAGTTTTCTTCCCTTGCAAACAATTTGTCCCGAATAGTAAGACACTGCACCTTTTTAAGGTAAAGTGAAAGAGTAGAACGCTAAAAAATGGGAAACACATAGATTTCGGAATTGATTGTTCGACCTTGACAGATCCTATATTCAACAAAAACGTAATATCCGGTTTTGGTTTGAAGCCAGCGAAATGAAGTGTAATGCGCAGATGTTTTAAGGCTGTAAGTGTCTACCAAGATTGTACATATTATTTGGATCCATGATATTTCAAAGAGCTGCACTGGCACAGGAATTACACTACTATTAAACCAACAACAAAATCTATTACATGTTAAACCATTCAGACACTAATCCTCAAGCTGGTTACCACGGCTGAGTATCTTTTTAGCTCACCTGAGCACAACGTGCTCAAGGTGAGCTTTTCTGATCGCCTTTTGTCCGGCGTCCGGCGTCCGTGCGTGCGTGCGTGCGTGCGTGCGTCCGGCGTCAACAATTGCTTCAAACAACATCTCCTCCTAAACGACTTGGCCAATTTGAAAAATATTTTGCAGGAATGTTCCTTGGATGAAGCTCTACTAAAGTTGTATAAATGGTTCTGGTCCATTGCATAATTAGGTCACAGGAGCTAAAAATAGATTTTAAAAATGAAAATTTAAAAAATCTTCTTCTCTGAAACCACAAGGCCTAGCCTTTTGATTTTTGGTATGTAGCATGATCTTATGACTCTCTACCAAGATTGTACAAATTATGATCCTGGGGTCAAAATTGGCCCCGCCCCAGGGGTCACTTGATTTCACATAGGCTAATATAGGAAAAACTTGAAAAAATCTTCTTCTCCGAAACCACAAGGCCTAGCCTTTTGATTTTTGGTATGTAGCATGATCTTATGACTCTTTACCAAGATCGTCAAATTATGACCCTTGCGTCAAAATTGGCCCTACCCCAGGGGTCACTTGATTTAACATAGGCTAATATAGAAAAAACTTGAAAAATCTTCTTCTCAGAAACCACAAGGCATAGAGTTAAGATATTTGGTGTGTAGCATTGTCTAGTTGATCTCTACCAAGATTGTACAAATTATGACCCTGGGGTCAAAATTGGCCCCGTCCCAGGGGTTACTTGATTTCACATAGGCTAATATAGGAAAAACTTGAAAAAATCTTCTTCTCAGAAACCACAAGGCCTAGCCTTTTGATTTTTGGTATGTAGCATGATCTTATGACTCTCTACCAAGATTGTTCAAATCATGACCCTGGGGTCAAAATTGGCCCCGCCCCAGGGGTCACTTGATTTAACATAGGCTAATATAGGAAAAACTTGAAAAATCTTCTTCTCAGAAACCACAAGGCCTAGCCTTTTGATTTTTGGTATGTAGCATGTCTTAGATCTCTACCAAGATTGTTCAAATCATGACCCTGGGGTCAAAATTGGCCCCGCCCAGGGGTCACTGATTTTACATAGGCTAATATAGAAAAAACTTGAAAAATCTTCTTCTCTGAAACCACAAGGCCTAGCCTTTTGATTTTTAATATGTAGCATGATCTTATGACTCTCTACCAAGATTGTTCAAATTATGACCCTGGGGTCAAAATTGGTCTCGCCCCAGGGGTCACTTGATTTAACATAGGCTAATATAGAAAAAAAAAGAAAAATCTTCTTCTCAGACACCACAAAGCATAGAGTTGAGATATTTGGTGTGTAGCATTTCTAGTCGCTTCTTACCAAGTTTGTTCAAATCATGACGCTGGGGTCAAAATTGGCCCCGCTGCAGGGATCATTTGATTTTACATAGACTTATATTGGAAAAAAAACTAGAAAAATCTTCAAGGTCTGGAGTTTATATATTTGGTATGTAACATGGGCTAATAGACCTCTACCAAGTAGAGTGTGGTAGTGTGTAGCATTGTCTAGTTGATTCTTACCAACTTTGTTCAAATCATGACCCTGGGGTCAAAATTGGCTCTGCCCCAGGGGTCACTTGATTTTACATAGCCTAATGATACCAGGTGAGCGATCCAGGGCCATCATGGCCCTCTTGTTTTAAAGATATTTCTTGTTTCATTTGTTATCCATGTTACCGAATGGCACCACAAGGATGTGTGAATAGGTTAAGAACTATATACAGTATCAATCTCTTTGTCATCATTGAAGAGGAGTAGTAATAGTAATGGTGGTTTTGGATCACTTTTGCACTGAATGACCGTTGCGTTGTATTTTTAGCTCACCTGAGCACAACGTGCTCATGGTGAGCTATTGTGATCGCCTTTTGTCCGTCGTCCGTCGTCCGTCGTCCGTGCGTGCGTGCGTCCGTCCGTCGTCAACAATTTGCTTTAAACAACATCTCCTCATGAACCGCTGAAGGGATTTTGACCAAACTTCACAGGAATCATCCTTATGATGCCCTCTATCAAAGTTGTACAAATTATTCAGATTGGTTAAAAAAGTAGGTCACAGGAGCTAAAAATAGATTTTAAAAATGCAAACTTTGAAAATCTTCTTCTGCAAAACTGCAAGGCCTAGAGCTTAGATATTTGGTATGTAGCATCATCTTATGGGCCATTACCAAGATTGTACAAATCATAGCCCTACGGTGATAAATGACCCCGCACCAGGGGTCACTTGTTTTACATAGAGTTATATAGGAAAATCTTTAAAAATCTTCTTCTATGAATCCATTAGGCCTAGAGCTTAGATATTTGGTATGTAGCATCATCTAATGGTTCATTACCAAGATTGTACAAATCATAGCCCTACGGTGATAAATGACCCCGCACCAGGGGTCACTTGTTTTACATAGAGTTATATAGGAAAATGTTTAAAAATCTTCTTCTATGAATCCATAAGGCCTAGAGCTTAGATATTTGGTATGAAGCATCATCTTATGGTTCATTACCAAGATTGTACAAATCATGACCCTATGGTGATAAATGACCCCGCACCATGGGTCACTTGTTTTACATAGAGTTATATAGGAAAAACTTTAAAAATCTTCTTCTATGAATCCATTAGGCCTAGAGCTTAGATATTTGGTATGTAGCATCATCTTATGGTTCATTACCAAGATTGTTCAAATCATAGCCCTATGGTGATAAATGCCCCCGCACCAGGGGTCACTTGTTTAACATAGATTTATATAGGAAAAACTTTAAAAATCTTCTTCTATGAATCCATAAGGCCTAGAGCTTAGATATTTCATATGTAGCATCATCTAATGGTTCATTACCAAGATTGTTCAAATCATAGCCAAACGGTGATAAATGCCCCCGCAAGGGGTCACTTGTTTACATAGATTTATATAGGAAAAACTTTAAAAATCTTCTTCTATGAATCCATAAGGCCTAGAGTTAGATATTTTATGTAGCATCATCTTGGTTCATTACCAAGATTGTCAAATCATAGCCACGGTGATAAATGCCCCCGCACCAGGGGTCACTTGTTTTACATAGAGTTATATAGGAAAATGTTTAAAAATCTTCTTCTATGAATCCATAAGGCCTAGAGCTTAGATATTTGGTATGAAGCATCATCTTATGGTTCATTACCAAGATTGTACAAATCATGACCCTATGGTGATAAATGACCCCGCACCATGGGTCACTTGTTTTACATAGAGTTATATAGAAAAAACTTTAAAAATCTTCTTCTATGAATCCATTAGGCCTAGAGCTTAGATATTTGGTATGTAGCATCATCTTATTGGCCATTACCAAGATTGTACAAATCATAGCCCTATGGTGATAAATGACCCCACACCAGGGGTCACTTGTTTTACATAGAGTTATATAGGAAAATCTTTAAAAATCTTCTTCTATGAATCCATAAGGCCTAGAGATTAGATATTTGGTATGAAGCATCATCTTATGGTTTATTACCAAGATTGTACAAATCATGACCCTATGGTGATAAATGACCCCACACCAGGGGTCACTTGTTTTACATAGAGTTATATAGGAAAATCTTTAAAAATCTTCTTCTATGAATCCATTAGGCCTAGAGATTAGATATTTGGTATGTAGCATCATCTAATGGTTCATTATCAAGATTTTCAAAATGGTGGCCCTTTGGAGATAAATGACCCCGCACTAAGTCTTCTCCTCTGAAACCATAAGGCCCAGTGCTTATATATTTGGTGTGTAGTATTGTCAGGGCTAAAATGTTTAAGATTGAGTTATATCAGAATTCTTGTCTGTTTAAAAACCTTGTAATCAGTTGTAGCAATGGTACTCAGGTGAGCGATCCAGGGCCATCATGGCCCTCTTGTTAACTATAGCGCATTTTTTGCCGACGCAAATGTCGTCTACCAGGGCCCGCCCCACCCCAACAGCCGGGCCCAGCATATGGACTCACCTGTTCTGTAAACAAGAGCGGAAAAATTTTCAGGGCTTCGCCAGTTGGTGCTACTTTTTTTGCGGGCAGACACCACAACCAAGGGCGAGTCGGCAGGCACCACAACCAAGGGCGAGTTGGCAGGTACCACAACTAAGGGCGAGTGGCAGGCACCACAACCAAGGGCGAGTCAGCAGGCACCACAACCAAGGGCGGGTCGGCAGGCACCACAACCAAGGGCGAGTTGGCAGGCACCACAACAGGCGAGTCGGCAGGCACCACAACAGGCGAGTCAGCAGGCACCACAACAGGCGAGTCGGCAGGCACCACCACAGGCGAATCAGCAGGCACCACAACCAAGCATACACAAGATGCCACAACCAGGTGGGCAGGGCAGTCGCACAAAAAACAACTTCCATTTGGACAAGTGCCAAGTGCGTCCGCATGGATATACACCAAGAGAGTTGGTGCAACCGCAAGATGGAAGCCAACTATGTGCGATGGGCCTGCAGGCGGAGAAGGCACTCTCCACACATATCCTGCTCAACAATGCGTACGAAAATCTCCTCTCCGATGTCACGAAGGTCGACTACCTGCGGGGGCACAAGGGCAAGACAGACCTCCAACCACTCTCAAGGAGCAGCTACCCACTTTCCACGAGCTCTTGTTCGCGCACGAATATGGCCTGTATTGTATCGACTGCACGCAGGACTTTTCAGGGACGTTGCATCGAGAGCGCCTCGTCTCCTTTCTGCAAGACTAAGTTGATATCCTCGAAAATACCGATTCGGTTGGAGACCACATCTGAACATGGATCTCTCTAACCACAGAGGGGGACTGCATTTGCACGAATCTGTACAACAAGGTCGTCGCAAACTTCGAGGCGGGAGAGATCCGGGAGCAGTTTGGCGGGCACCTGGCCAACTACGCAGACAGCAGCAACTCCCATCTGCGGGCGACTTTCCACCATCCCGACGTGCAGGCTCGGGGATGTACGAGAATCGAGATCTCGCTGTATGGCCGACCCACCTGTCCCGAAAAACTGCCAGAGAGCACATCGATTGGGTGTGGTACCTGCTTTTGGGCGAAAAGCTCTTTCTCCGCCAACCTGCAGCCTGACAGTGGCAAAATCTCGCAAGCTCGCTTGATCGATGCCACCTCCTCGCAAACCGCCCGCAAGGGAAGATATACATAGCCTGGTACGCCCACACGTGCACAGGCTGGATGTCGGGCGTCTGCGTCGCCCCCACGCAGGAAGTGGTGCAGGAGGACAAGCGATGGGAGAAGGCCGTTCGATGGGCCATGGCGGACTTTGGCCTCTGTGCCTGTCCGATATTACGCATCGGCATCCTGCACACAACAGATACGACCATCAAGCTCGCCCCACTGCGATGCAACACAAGGGATGCAGAGGCGCATACGGTCCTAGCACGCACACGGAAACCAGCACAGGTACACACAGGAGATTTTCCGTCACTCGATGTGCTTATTCCGCCATCGCCAACTGGGTCTGGTGCACAAAGAAGTGTTCCGCCATCGGGAAGGAAGCCCCACAATACGAGCTCAAAGAGTTGCCCAAAATTGTCGAGAAGAGGACAATCTCTCTCCTCTCGACATGCAAAGGAGAAGAGCGCATGCTGCAGATTGCCGACACGGCACTCCTCGCAAACTGGCAGACCCGAACCATGCAGATCCTCGAGGGTGAGCAGGAGGACGCATTGCAGAGGCAAAAAGCCATGGACGAGGAGATCTTGTTCCCTTGGCGCCTGGTGCAAGAAAAGCAGCAGCACAAGGTCGCTTCCAATCGCACCCTGCAACGAATGCGCCAAGTCCTTGCCGAAGAAGACACAACCAAAGTCTCCGACTTGCCAGAGGGCAAAACATGGCGTGTCCTCGGGGCCTGCACCGTACCTCGGAAACCGACCGACTACGACCCGTTTTTGTGGGACATATCATAGCCTGATAGGCATGAGTGCATCAAACTAAAACCCTGCAGATTAAGAAAAACAAACACACAAAAAAAAACCCCAAAACACACACAAAAAGCACACACACACAAAAAAATAAACAGTAAAAGAACCCTATAAATTCCTTTAAAAATAAAATAAAATTTTAAATGTAAACAAATATTTGTGCTTTTACTTGCTTTAGCAAAACTATAAATTAAAAAAGACCACTGTTCAATCTCATGCTTATTTTTGTGCAGGTAAAAGCAGAACAAGACCTGCAAGATCTTGACTGTATGACTAGAAAATATAATTCTTGCTTTCCAGTCATGATTGCATAACAGAATAGGAATGTGTTAATAATTAAAGTTTGAGGTATCATTCAGTATACTTTGTTTATTTACAACAGGTCATGTGTAGTTTGTACCATCATGAGCATTACAGTTATATTTACCTGAAAGAGGAGATATGTATATCTCAGTTACATCATTAACTAAATAGATAATAGTTCAGACTGCAAATAGGCACAAAGTCAAAACCAGCTTAGGGGACCTTTTACATATCTATATTATTTCAATTTCCTTACAAAAAATAAAACATGATAGTGCATAAATTATCACATAATAATAGAACAATAAAAGATAACATAAATGAATAAGAAAAAATGAAAGTGACTGATATGGTTATTTTGGCTTAATGCAATCAGGGGTGTAACATTCCAATTGCCCACTTGCCATGGCATGTGAACATTAGTGTAGGGTGAGTAAAAACTCTGAACACTCAGGATTGCTATCTCAAATTTGGCATGTGCAAAGAAGGGCACGTGATAATACTTGGAATTTTATAACCCTGCTGCAGAAATTAAAGTCCCAGTAAGTTCTATTTTATAACCCTGCTGCAGAAATTAAAGTCCCAGTAAGTTCTAGTTTGAAATTTACAAGAGAAAGCATTGACAGTTTCTTGTTCGGGCATGATATTCTTACCACTTGTGATATGCATGCAAAACTTTGTACATGTATATATTTCTAAAAAACTTTAAAAGGTGTTGACTTTAAACTTAAAGTATACATAGATGGTGACAATGAGAATTGCAGTGACCATGAACCCTAACTCTACCAGGTCCCATTTTCATTTGGCTGATTTTTAACAGGGAAGAAACAACTTTAGGTGTGGTCATCACACCGGTGTCATCGTTGTTGGCATCGGCATAAAAATAACATTGGTCATAACTTGTGAATTATGAGACCTTCTGCCACCTACTTTACTATAACAAGCGCTGCATTCTCATTATTCCACCAAGAACAATAACTAGGTCCATTTAAACCAAATTTATCTCCCTTTTTAGAAACAACATGCATACCAAGAAAAAGATTCAATAATTCTGGCACTGGAGTAGTGTAGCATGCTGTCCTCTGACCTCTCTTGTTTTAAATTACAAATTCTTCAAAATAAAGAAATATAACATAATTACATTCAATGTAATCAGCGCTTCGATTTTTAAAAGGTGATCAAAATGATTTTGTTATTAATTCTTGCCAGCAGGATCGATATATATGTTTAAAATATATGTTAAATAATTATCGACTGTTTTCATGGAAATTGTAGTTTAACAAGAAGGACATGGTTAAGGTGTACCAAGTTTCTCTTTGCCTGACACAATACAGCTGTTAATGCTAACCAGTTTCATATAATCTTGCAGAATTATTATCAAGCTGGTACAAAATACAGACAGGCACGGCTGACCTGCAGAGGAAAGATGCAAGGCCCTGACCTTGAAGTGTTCAAAGACATCCCAGGCTACAAAGCTATCCTGAAAGCTGTTTTGAAAAGTCAAATACAAGCCTTGGTAAGTGTTCTGTCACAGATATGAGTACTTGGGAAGGGTCATTATTGTCCTAATTTCTAAGAAAGAAATGCTTACTAGTATATGTAACTAAATTATATCAAAGCCATCCCCAGAAAAAAATTCAGGCACACGTTTTAGTTTGGAGTGGGTGTGGGATGGTTGGGCCCCTTGTGCATGCTGAGTTCTGTAGATTTTGGTGATCAAAACTTGTTATGTTGTAGGTTGAGCAGCTGGCTACTCAGACAGGGGAAGAATCTGTGTTACTCACAGCTTCCATCGAGGAGGGAACCCTCTCGCACCTTGGCTCAGATTTTGGCAAAGTCTTCCTTGATGACCATGATGACATCAAATCACAGTTCCTAGGCTTTTGCCTAAAAAGTAGGTCAAATGAAAATATTTTTTTTGTATTTAACACTGTATTTGGCATATTTAGACCTGATATTAATTTTGATCACATTTATGATTTTCTCTTTAATCCCCCCGCCGCGAAGCGGGAGGGGGGTTATAGGAATGGCCTTCGTCTGTCTGTCCGTAACGTTTTCGTGTCCGCTCCATATCTCCTATACCACTTGAAGGATTTTCGTGAAACTTGCCACAAATGTAAACCTAGTTGAGACGATGTGCAGAACACAGGTGGCAGCCATGTAGGCTCAAGGTCAAAGTCACACTAGAAGGTTATGTGTTTGAACCTTCAATTTCGTGTCCGCTCCTTATCTCCTATACCCCTTTTAATTTTTAGCTCACATGAGCACAACGTGCTCAAGGGGAGCTTTTCTGATCGCCTTTTGTCCGGCGTCGGTCGTCCGTGCGTGCGTGCGTCCGTGCGTCCGGCGTCAACAATTGCTTCAAACAACATCTCCTCCTAAACGGCTTGGCCAATTTGAAAAATATTTTGCAGGAATGTTCCTTGGATGAAGCTCTACTAAAGTTGTATAAATGGTTCTGGTCCATCGCATAATTAGGTCACAGGAGCTAAAAATAGATTTTAAAAATGAAAATTTAAAAAATCTTCTTCTCTGAAACCACAAGGCCTAGCCTTTTGATTTTTGGTATGTAGCATGATCTTATGACTCTCTACCAAGATTGTACAAATTATGACCCTGGGGTCAAAATTGGCCCCGCCCCAGGGGTCACTTGATTTCACATAGGCTAATATAGGAAAAACTTGAAAAAATCTTCTTCTCCGAAACCACAAGGCCTAGCCTTTTGATTTTTGGTATGTAGCATGATCTTATGACTCTCTACCAAGATTGTACAAATTATGACCCTGGGGTCAAAATTGGCCCCGCCCCAGGGGTCACTTGATTTCACATAGGCTAATATAGGAAAAACTTGAAAAAATCTTCTTCTCAGAAACCACAAGGCCTAGCCTTTTGATTTTTGGTATGTAGCATGATCTTATGACTCTCTACCAAGATTGTTCAAATCATGACCCTGGGGTCAAAATTGGCCCCGGCCCAGGGGTCACTTGATTTACATAGGCTAATATAGGAAAAACTTGAAAAATCTTCTTCTCAGAAACCACAAGGCCTGGGGTTTTGATATTTGGTGTGCAGCATTGTCTAGTAGATCACAACCAAGTTTGTTCAAATCATGGCCCTGGGATCAAATTTGGCCCCACCAAGGGGTCACTTGATTTTACATAGGCTAATATAGAAAAAACTTGAAAAATCTTCTTCTCTGAAACCACAAGGCCTAGCCTTTTGATTTTTAATATGTAGCATGATCTTATGACTCTCTACCAAGATTGTTCAAATTATGACCCTGGGGTCAAAATTGGCCCCGCCCCAGGGGTCACTTGATTTAACATAGGCTAATATAGAAAAAAAAAAAAAATCTTCTTCTCAGACACCACAAAGCATAGAGTTTAGATATTTGGTGTGTAGCATTTCTAGTCGCTTCTTACCAAGTTTGTTCAAATAATGACGCTGGGGTCAAAATTGGCCCCACTCCAGGGATCACTTGATTTTACATAGACTTATATTGGGAAAAAAACTAGAAAAATCTTCAAGGTCTGGAGTTTATATGTTTGGTATGTAACATGGGCTAATAGACCTCTACCAAGAAGAGTGTGGTAGTGTGTAGCATTGTCTAGTCGATTCTTACCAACTTTGTTCAAATCATGACCCTGGGGTCAAAATTGGCTCTGCCCCAGGGTTCACTTGATTTTACATAGCCTAATGATACCAGGTGAGCGATCCAGGGCCATCATGGCCCTCTTGTTTTTATTATTTTTTTTAAATTTCACTTTTGATTTATTATTAGTCTTATATACATGTAATATTCAAACATATAATAATTATATCACCATTTATTTTGAATGATTTATTTTTAAAATTTGACAAATATTTTAACAATTTTCTATATAAAACTTAGAGTTAATTTCATAAATCTAATTTTCAATTGAAATATTGTGAAAGAAAGTTGTAATGTCTTTATTTCAATAATAATGTACATGTTTATTATTTCTATTTATTTTTAAATATAATGTACCAAATGAATGTGCATTTGACATTTCAACTAAAGCATATATAAACACAAAAATATATTGGAGCCACTTGTTAAAAAATCTGCCTCCAACTTAAGAGATTTGGCTCTATCTGGTGAATGCCAAAACATTTTTGCAGCAAGTGCTAGTCTTGGTGTTGACACCAAGGAGGAAGATTGTTTATGGACATTAGTACCATTTTAAATAGTGCAGCGATTTGAACCAAAGACTGCTCTGTTTTATGTCTAGTTGTTTTATCAATTCGTTTTGATTCTTTAAGATTCATAAGACTGTTAGAATATTACTGTGTATACATGTGAATTGAGTCTACCTTTTTCCCAAAACGCCCCGAAATCGCGTTTCAATTTCCCAAAATAGAAGGCTAAGGCCCCTTCCGAAATTTCGGAAAAAAAGCCCTGCCTGCAGAAGGTACTTTTTCAGCTTATATCAAGAAAGTATAGGGCTACATAGAATCAAAATACCCACTCTATGGATTGGGTACTTTAAATACTTTCTTTTGTTGTTGGACTATATATGTAAACAATGTCTTGATAGCAGAACTACAATATCTGATTGCTTTCCAGGGCACCAACTGAGAGTCAGCTCTAGCAACATGACCAAGGCACAGATGCGGAAACGTGGCCCTAAAGGCCCAGTCAAACGACCACGACTTAATTATCCTAATGCCAAGCCCCAAACGACTACATACCACCAAACGACCAAGACCACACAAGATGCATCCTACTACGACAACAACAAGTATGCACCTTTCAACCAGCAAGAGGTTACAGAAAGCTTTGCATCACCAGGTGTCCATGCCACGTCCATATACAGCACAGAAAACATCCAAAGTGAAATGCAGCAGAATTCAGAATCCATGGTAAAACAAGAACCAAATGATGCTGACAGTACGCAACAGTTTGGACATCAAGAATACACGGAGGAAAGCCAGATGATACTGAATGACTCCACAGCAGGGCCATGTTTGCAGCAGGAGACAGAGGGAGTAGAGATGACAGCAGCGTCACACGGTGAGTGTCTAACAGCTTGATCATACCCTACAGTGTCAAAACTGGGTCTAGTAGGGTTTAGATTTCTGTCAGCCTTTGACTTGATATACTCTTAAATATCTCACTTTGTTTTCATCAGCATCCTTGAAAGTTTGGAATTTCCTTCCAATGACTTGAATATGGGGAATTTTTTCTGCCATAGTTTTAATTCTGAGATATGTTTTTATATGCCCATCAAAGACAGGACATATTATGGATTCACCTGCAAACTTGATCCATGCAGAACTCTGGTTGCTTAGCAACCAACAGAATTTATTTAAAAATAAAGAAAAAAACCAATTTTATTTAAAATTAAATTTTGTCCAGCACATATACCATAACTGCTAAATAAAAATTGATCCCGTGACAAATGAAGCCTGTTAGTGGGTCTGCTAGTTTTCTAATACTCATATACCTTATACATACTCCCTCTCTCTCTCTCTCTCTCTCTCTCTCTCTCTCTCTCTATATATATATATAAAATATTTCAAAAGTCTTCTGTGAAACCTATGGGCATATATTGTCACCTCATGGCCCTCTATCATTTTTGCTAAAAGAAGTTGATCTTAAAAAATAGGGTTGAGTTGGCTACTGTCATTATCATATACTAAATATTCTGCTGAAGGTACCCTAGTAAAATCAAGTGACCTGAAATATTTTAATTAGGACTGTGGTACTCTGGTGAGCATTCTACAGCCATCATGGCTTGTAGGAAAAAAAATGGAGATTGATGTGTGTGTGTGGAGGGGAGAGGGGGGACATTTGTAAAAAAAATATGTTGAGAGGTAGAAAATTTGTATCTTGGTTTGCCTTTTTCAGTATTTGGGTTTGGGTTTGGGTTAGTTTTAGTGGTTTGGATTTGGGGTTGAAATAATGTTTAGTTTTTAAGTTGAATTTCATACCAAGGTACAAAAACGTATAGTTCAGAAAATTAAAATCGTCATAGTGAGGTATGAGGCACACATGCAAAACCTTGGTAAGATAGGTAGACCAAGTTTGTGTGTGTGTGTGTGTGTGTGTGTAATTGAGGGTGTCAAAATAAACTGTTTTGTTGTCAACACTGATCGAATTTTGAATTTATGCCAGTAGATTTACATAGCATTACAGTACATTACTTTCTTAAAAGAACTAGAAAGAGGTACTTTTTGACTCACATATGGGCTACATAATACATTGTCAGATTAAGAGAACTATGCTAGTGGTCTCCCCTTTCTCCTTATCTTCTTACTCAACCACATGCTACTGGTCCGCTGGGATGGATGTCTGTCTAACATATGGAAACTGGACTGGAAATACAAGTGGCTAGCTTGTCATTGGTTAGGCTGCTGTATTTGTTTTGTTTTCTGTTAAAACTTACTATGGTACTACAGATAATTCTTATGTTTAAAATGATTTTATGTGGAAAAAACAAGAAAGCAAGTGATACAGATAGGCCAATATGAAAGGAGAAAAAAGTAAATTGGGAAGAGAGAGAGAGTATAGACAGATAACAAATGAAAGGAGAATGAAGACAAAGAGGAAAGCAGGGAAATGAAATAAATAGAAATATACAAGGGGGATAATGAAATGAGATGCTTCAAACAATGGTTAATCAGTGCCTTCACAAATGGACCCCTTTTCATTTTTTTATTCTGTAGAAAACAAGCATTGGTTTTCAGCTGTGATACTAGGATTGCCACTATATTTTTATGCTCATCAAAGGTGACGCATATAGTCGCCGCTTCGTCCGTCTCACTTTCCTTGTCTGGACTATTTCTCAGAAACTAACGGCTTGAATTCAACGAAACTTTGTGGGAAGCTTTATTACCAAGAGGAGATGAGCATATCCTCAGCATGACCCGGTTCCTCAATTTTTCAAAGAGTTATGGCCCATTGACTTTTCGGCCTATAGTACATATTGCATGATTCTTGTCCGGGCTATTTCTCAGGAACTAATGGCTTGAATTCAACAAAACTTTATGGGAAGCTTTATTACCAAGAGGAGATGCGCATATCGTCAGCATGACCTGATTCCTAAATTTTTCAAGGAGTAAAGGCCCCTTGACTTTTCGGCCTATAGTACATATTGCATGATTCTTGTCCGGGCTATTTCTCAGGAACTAATGGCTTGAATTCAACAAAACTTTATGGGAAGCTTTATCACCAAGAGTAGATACGCATATCGTCGGCGTTACCTGGTTCCTCAATTTTTCACAGAGTTATGGCCCCTTGACTTTTTGGCCTATAGTTCATGTTGCATGATTCTTGTCCAGGCTATTTCTCAGGAACTAATGGCTTGAATTCAATGAAACTTTATGGGAAGCTTTATTACCAAGAGTAGATATGCATATCGTTGACGTGACCTGGTTTCTCAATTTTTAAGAGAGTTATGGCCCCTACTACCATGTTGTTGACTGATATTCATGTCATTTGCCTAATTTAACAGGAGATATCATTTAAACAAAACCCCACAAAATTCAATATACTAGTAATGTCAATCATAATCATGTCAGCTAATTGTTGTTTAGGCCATTATACACTCTTTCAAATATCCAGTCATATGTCAAGAGTGTTGGTTAACCTCTTTGATATGAGCACACATTGAAATGTATGACTTAATTTTCAGTAGTATAAAAACTTAAAAAAAATCAATGAAAGATCTGATGAATAACATGTATTATCATATTAAATAGTAAACTGTTACTAAGTCTCCAAATTAGAGTTGGTAAAACATCTCATCTGATGAGGAGAATAGATATGATTTCAACAGCTTTGAGCTGAAAGGTCCTAAGTAAAATTTTGGGGGTGGGGCCTGACCCCTGTGTGATCTTGGGGGACACCAAAGTATTTACCATTTTATCTTCTGTCTCATCAAAAGGAACAAGAATATATAATATGGTTTACTGTTTAGAGAGTTAAGAGCTTTTTTAGCTCACCTGAGCATAGCTCAGGGTGAGCTTTTGGGATACTTGATTGTCCGTCGGCCGTCGTCCGTCGTCCGTCGTCCATCAACAATTTTGATGTTTACACACTAGAGGCCACAGTTTTGATCCAATCTTCCTCAAACTTAGTCAGAATGTTTGTCTTGATGATATCTTGAACCCTTTCGAAAATGGGTCAGGTTGGATCAAAAAGTAGGTCAGTAGGTCAAATCTTAGAAAAATCTTGTCGTCCATCAACAATTTTGATGTTTACACACTAGAGGCCACAATTTTAATCCAATCTTCCTCAAACTTGGTCAGAATGTTTGTCTTGATGATATCTTGAACCCTTTCGAAAATGGGTCAGGTTGGATCAAAAAGTAGGTCAGTAGGTCAAATCTTAGAAAAATCTTGTTTACACACTAGAGGCCACAATTTTGATCCAATCTTCCTCAAACTTGGTCAGAATGTTTGTCTTGATGATATCTTGAGCCCTTTCGAAAATGGGCAGGGCCGGACCGAAAAGTAGGTCAATAGGTCAAATCTTAGAAAAATCTTGTTTACACACTAAAGGCCACAGTTTTGATGCAATCTTCCTCAAACTTGGTCAGATTGTTTGTCATGATGATATCTCGAACCAGTTTGAAAATGGGTGGGGCTGGATAGAAATGTAGGTCAGTAGGTCAAATCTTAGAAAAATCTTGTTTATACTCTGAGGGCAACATTTTTGGTCCAATCATCCTCAAAATTTGGCAGAATGTTTGTCATGATGATATCTTTTGTGGATGGGGTCAGAAAATTCCTGAACATTGTTTCACCTCATCATCTTAATTCTGAAGCAATCTGATTTGTACAGGCAATGAATGATACTTTTCTCAGGTGAGCGATCTAGGGCCATCTTGGCCCTCTTGTTTTACCTTTTTTTATGCTCACTGAAGGTGACGCATATAGTTGCCGCTTTGACCGTCCGTTCGTTCGTCACACTTTCCTTGTCCGGACTATTTCTCAGGAACTAACGGCTTGATTTCAACAAAACTTTTTATGTGAAGCTTTATTACCAAGAGGAGATGTGCATTACCTGGATTCTATACATGATAAGCATGTGCTGATCCCATTCTGGTCCTTAACATATCCTCCCACCCATTGACCAAGGCCTTATTTGTAACAATCACGTTCTTCGGGGAGCATCTGTCAGTTCTACTGACTTTCTTGTTCCATCAGCTGTGATACTGGGATTGCCACTATAATTTGCCACCAGCTGTGATACTAGGATTGCCACTATATTTTGCCATCAGCTGTAATACTAGGATTGCCACTATATTTTGCCATCAGCTGTGATACTAGGATTGCCACAATATTTTGCCATCAGCTGTGATACTGGGATTGCCACTATATTTTGCCATCAGCTGTGATACTAGGATTGCCACTAAATTTTGCTGTCATCTATGATACTAGGATTGCCACCATATTTTGCCATCAGCTGTGATACTAGGATTGCCACTATATTTTGCTGTCAGCTATGATACTAGGATTGCCACTATATGTTGCTGTCAGCTATGATACTGGGATTGCCACTATTTTTTGCCATCAGCGGTGATACTAGGATTGCTACTATATTTTGCTGTCAGCTGTGATACTATGATACTAGGATTGCCACTATATTTTGCTGTCAGCTATGATACTAGGATTGCCACTAGATTTTGTCATCAGCTGTGATACTAGGATTGCCACTGTATTTTATATCTATACTTTATACAAGTAGAGCAGTAAGCATTCAGTCCTTACATGGTCCACACATAAGATGGTATGCTGATAAATCATATTACCTTGGACACACAGTTGACTAAATATGTTGTGTCATTGTACACTGTCTGGGACACACAGTTGACTGTAAATATGTTGTGTCATTGTACACTGTCTGGGACACACAGTTGACTGTAAATATGTTGTGTCATTGTACACTGTCTGGGACACACAGTTGACTATAAATATTTTGTGTCATTGTACACTGTCTGGGACACACAGTTGACTAAATATGTTGTGTCATTGTACACTGTCTGGGACACACAGTTGACTATAAATATGTTGTGTCATTGTACACTGTCTGGGACACACAGTTGACTGTAAATATGTTGTGTCATTGTACACTGTCTGGGACACACAGTTGACTATAAATATGTTGTGTCATTGTACACTGTCTGGGACACACAGTTGACTATAAATATGTTGTGTCATTGTACACTATCTGGGACACACATCGTCATTACCACTTCCAGACACATTCACTTCACTAGATGCACTAAACACAAACCCACACTTCACAAAACACTTGTTGATACCAGACACCCAGTAAATAGCATCCAGCAGTGATATGTCTTGAAGAATATCTGGGCCTGTCTTGGTGCTATGTCATTCCATCTCTGCAAGAACATGCTGCAGTTGGCTCCTGTACTCTTAACTTCATGGCCTGGATGATACCAGCATCCATAGGCTGCAGCAAGGCTGTGTTTTTAGTCAGGAACAGCAGCTTGACATTGGTCAGGGTGATGTTGGGATGTACCAGTGTGTTGTCTAGTAGTGGTCAGGGTGATGTTGGGATGTACCAGTGTGTTGTCTAGTAGTGGTCAGGGTGATGTTGGGATGTACCAGTGTGTTGTCTAGTAGTGGTCAGGGTGATGCTGGAATGTACCAGTGTGTTGTCTAGTTGTTGTCAGGTTGATGCTGGGATGTACCAGTGTGTTGTCTAGTAGTGGTCAGGGTGATGTTGGAATGTACCAGTGTGTTGTCTAGTAGTGGTCAGGGTGATGTTGGGATGTACCAGTGTGTTGTCTAGTAGTGGTCAGGGTGATGTTGGGATGTACCAGTGTGTTGTCTAGTTGTGGTCAGGGTGATGTTGGGATGTACCAGTGTGTTGTCTAGTTGTGGTCAGGGTGATGTTGGGATGTACCAGTGTGTTGTCTAGTAGTAGGAGGAGGTTTTATTTCTGCACCCGCATCTTCTTGTCCAGTGACCGTAGTCAGTCCTCCATCATGTATATGCCTTTTTATTTGTATCCCTACATTCTCACAATCGTGTGAAGTAGCTATTACCAAGCACTGCTTACAAGCATCGAGTCTGGTTGTTTGGGGTGATGGGAGGAATTGGGTATGTGGGGGTATCTGTTATCCTTTGGCTTACAGTTCTAGTTATAAAAAAAATGGTTGTAAGGGTTGGTTGATTAGGAGGATGGAGGCCAACATTTATTAATTATGCTCATAGATAAATAATAAAGTTAAACAGCAATTTGGTCAGGGAAAAATTATCATTCATGTTTTTGTGGTTGAGATAAAACTTTCCTATCACAGGCTGCAACGTGTGGGAATATGGTTAGACATAGGGTATTACTATCCACAGTACAAACATAGGTTGAGATCAACATTCTCAATAAAAAAAAGTTTGCATATTTCTATAAATAGCAAAGATGGAAAATCTAATATTTGATGACCTCATCTTACACCACAATTCTTTTAGGGTTTCTTGTCACGTAATGGGAAATGATATTAGAAAAACTGAGATTATTTTGACACTACAACTTAGATATATTAACCTATATAAACAACAAGCACAAATAAATATTCCAGGAATGGGAGCATTTTTTTCATTAATTCTTAAGTAATCATTTTTAGTGACAAACATAGTCAGTGATTGTATTAGATTGAAGATAGAGAGATCCTCTCTATCCTGTCCTGTCCACAACAAGTAGTCAGTTTTCTGGTATGAACCAGACTGTCTGGTTGAGACCTGGTCTTTTATCTAATCCAGTCACAGATCGTATAAAGCCAATATTACAATACAAAGCTCCAATATTACAATACAAAGCTCCAATATTACAATACAAAGCTCAGATAATGCAGGTCTTGACACACTGTGTTTGTGACTTTCAGGTCCTTACCCCATCACCATGGTGACCGGACCTGCAGGATCTGAGAGCCTGTATGCTCTCCGCCCCTATATTTGCTCCGTGTGCCACAAACGCTTTAACCACCATCACCATCTTGTTTACCATGAGCGAACACACACAGGGGAGCGGCCCTACCAGTGTGACATGTGTCACAAGTCCTTCACACAACCTAGTAACCTCAAACGACATAAAGTGCTGCACCTCATGCAAAAATGACCATCTTGGAACCTTGCTTAGAAAACACCAGCACTGTGTTGTACTGAAGTCCCTAGCATTGTAAGTAAATTCTCAGTGTAAAATGTTCCTGGTATAACTGGGCAGTTATGTATGTTTGTCACTTAACCCTTCCAGACCTAATATAAGGTATCCACTGTATCCGAAGGAGCAAAATATTAGGGTGTAGAGCTACATACTGTGGGTCAGTAAACAAATCTGAGCAATCAATCTACATATTGAATGGTTTAGGAACTCACATTGCCGTCAAGTTGAAAAAACAAAAATATGTAGTTTCAGTCTTAAGTAGTTGTATATTTAATTAGAGTACACTTTCTGGGAGAAGAAATGAAGTAAGGGTGTGTGTGTGTTTAATGCACATGGTGCTATAGGCTTTATATTGTTAATTTTATTATTGAATCATAGCAGAGTAAACCATTAGCCTCATACTTGGAGAGTTCCCTATGTAGTTTTCATAGTTCACCATTGGATGCCTATGTACAGATCACAGGCATACATTTCATTATTTTCTGTATTGCCTTCTGTCTTTCTCCTCTTGAATTGTATGATTGTTTTTGCCATACTTTGCAAATTTTAAGATAAACACATGTAATGACAAGCAATATCAATGGTTGATATATGACTTATTTGAAGTGAATTACTCTGATTATGCAATCTTGTGGATTTGCTCTCAACAAACAACTTTTAAGGAATATGTTCTACTGAAAAAAGAATGCCATGTGGCTCCATGGATGTCAATATGGACAAACATGCATATTTTCAGTATGGATACATACTGGATTGAACAGTATCACATAAAGAACACCCTTTGGATGGTCACCCTTTTCTCCTACTCAAAATACTCCAAAGCACTTGCAAAAAAATGTGTTCTTGGAAAAGTTTTAGACAAAATAGCCAGTTATCTATAGCCATGATGCCAAGGCAGTTAATGTTGTTTAGTGGTGAAAAGAAACAAGCATGTCATATTCTCATCTCAGTCTATTTCTCATCTCCTCTAAGTCCCTTAAGATACATTTCAGCCTGTTTCTTGTGATTCTCACCTCAGTCCTCTGGCACTCCAGTCTATTGCTCATCAATATCAGAATCTCATCTTTAAGGCCTGGAAGGCAGGTGGCAGTAGGGAAGAGTATAATGCTGCCAAACGTTATACCAAACAAGTTGTGCACCATACCAAAAGTGAGGCTGAGAAAGAGATTTTTCAAAACATCAATCCCAAGTCTGGTGGCATCTTCAAGTTGGCCAAGCAAATGCGTCATGACAATCAAAGTGTGACAGGTGAGAAACCAGTTAGGAATGATGAGGGCGAATTTCTCTTGATGAGGAAGCTATGAGAGTGGCATGGAAGCAGCATTATGAGTGCCTGCTAAATGTGGATTCCCCTGGAACCCTAATGATCTCTCATATGTACCTCCCACAGAGGGCCCAAGTGTTCCAATAACCACTGAGATGATCGAAAAATAAATAAATAATTGGGGCTGGGTAATGCAGCTGGCCCATCTGGCATTGTGGCTGAGTTGCTCAAGTCCACAGGCAAGGCGTAGTAGGCGTGGTGTAGCATTTATTCGAGACCTCTTAGAAGCCATTGTCAGTGAAGGACGTATCCCGGCGGAGTGGGAAGAAAGCTACATTGTCAGTTATACAAGGGCAAGGGTGATGCACTTAACACTGGGAAATTACCGTGGCCTAAAGCTGCTTGACCAAGTCTTGAAAGTCTCTGAGAGAGTTGTGGAACAACCGATCAGAAATCAAGTACATATTGATGGGATGCAATCTGGCTTCATGCTAGGCAGAGGAACCACGGATGCCATCTTCATCATACGACAGATGCAGGAAAAACACCTCGTAGTCAGCAAACCTTTATATATGGCTTTCATTGACCTTGAGAAGGCCTTTGATCGCGTTCCAAGGAAAGTCATATGGGAAATGTTAGGTGTTGAAGAATGGCTTGTCCAAACTGCACAATCAATGTACTCCAATGTTAGAAGTAGTGTCTGTGTTGGTGATGGCTACAGTGACAAATTTGATGTCAATGTAGGTGTTCATCAAGGCTCAGTACTAAGCCCACTGCTTTTTAGCTCACATGAGCACAACGTGCTCAAGGTGAGCTTTTCTGATCGCCTTTTGTCCGGCGTCCGTCGTCCGTCGTCCGTGCGTCCGTGCGTGCGTCCGTGCGTGCGTGCGTCCGGCGTCAACAATTGCTTCAAACAACATCTCCTCCTAAACGGCTTGGCCAATTTGAAAAATATTTTGCAGGAATGTTCCTTGGATGAAGCTCTACTAAAGTTGTATAAATGGTTCTAGTCCATCGCATAATTAGGTCACAGGAGCTAAAAATAGATTTTAAAAATGAAAATTTAAAAAATCTTCTTCTCTGAAACCACAAGGCCTAGCCTTTTGATTTTTGGTATGTAGCATGATCTTATGACTGTCTACCAGGATTGTACAAATTATGACCCTGGGGTCAAAATTGGCCCCGCCCCAGGGGTCACTTGATTTCACATAGGCTAATATAGGAAAAACTTGAAAAAATCTTCTTCTCCGAAACCACAAGGCCTAGCCTTTTGATTTTTGGTATGTAGCATCATCTTATGGGCCACTACCAAGATTGTACAAATCATAGCCCTATGGTGATAAATGACCCCGCACCAGGGGTCACTTGTTTTACATAGGTATATAGAAAAACTTAAAAAATCTTCTTCTATGAATCCATAAGGCCTAGAGCTTAGATATTTGGTATGTAGCATCATCTTATGGGCCACTACTAAGATTGTACAAATCATAGCCCTATGGTGATAAATGACCCCGCACCAGGGGTCACTTGTTTTATATAGAGTTATATAGGAAAATCTTAAAAAATCTTCTTCCATGAATGCATAAGGCCTAGAGCTTAGATATTTGGTATGAAGCATCATCTTATGGGCCACTACCAAGATTGTACAAATCATAGCCCTATGGTGATAAATGACCACGCACCAGGGGTCACTTGTTTTACATAGAGTTATATAGGAAAATCTTAAAAAATCTTCTTCTATGAATCCATAAGGCCTAGAGCTTAGATATTTGGTATGAGCATCATCTTATGGGCCACTACCAAGATTGTACAAATCATAGCTTATGGTGATAAATGACCCCGCACCAGGGGTCACTTGTTTTACACAGAGTTACATAGGAAAATCTTAAAAAATCTTCTTCCATGAATGCATAAGGCCTAGAGCTTAGATATTTGGTATGAAGCATCATCTTATGGGCCACTACCAAGATTGTACAAATCATAGCCCTATGGTGATAAATGACCCCGCACCAGGGGTCACTTGTTTTACATAGAGTTACATAGGAAAATCTTAAAAAATCTTCTTCTATGAATCCATAAGGCCTAGAGCTTAGATATTTGGTATGAAGCATCATCTTATGGGCCACTACCAAGATTGTACAAATCATAGCCCTATGGTGATAAATGACCCCGCACCAGGGGTCACTTGTTTTACACAGAGTTATATAGGAAAATCTTAAAAAATCTTCTTCTATGAATCCATAAGGCCTAGAGCTTAGATATTTGGTATGTAGCATCATCTTATGGGCCACTACCAAGATTGTACAAATCATAGCCCTATGGTGATAAATGACCCCACACCAGGGGTCACTTGTTTTACATAGAGTTAAATAGGAAAATCTTAAAAAATCTTCTTCTATGAATCAATAAGGCCTAGAGCTAAGATTTTTGGTATGTAGTAGCATCTAATGGTTCATTACAAAGATTTTCAAAGTCTTGGCCCTACGGTGATAAATGACCCTGCGCCCAAGTCTTCTCTGAAACCATATGGCCCATTGCTTAGATATTTGGTGTGTAGTATTGTCAGGGGTAAAATGTTTTAGATTAAGTTATATCAGAATCCTTGTCTGTTTAAAAACCTTGACATCAGTTGAAGCAATGGTACTCAGGTGAGCGATTCAGGGCCATCATGGCCCTCTTGTCATAATTGTACAGGAGGCATTGTCATCTGAGTTCCGCACAAGCTGTCCTTGGGAGATCCTGTATGCTGATGACCTGGCTATTGTTGACACCTCCCAAGAAACACTGTTGGAGAGAGTGCAGAAGTGGAAGAAAGGCATGGGGGAGAAAGGTCTCAGAGTAAACATGAATAAGACCAAAGTAATGATCTCTGGTCCCAATCTTGATTCTCTGAGAACAAGAAAGCACCCCTGTGCTGTTTGCTTAAGCAGCACGGCAGAAACTCCATCTTTTGTACCAACTGCTCAAACTGGGTCCACAAGAAATGCAGTGGTATCAAGGGCCCTCTTAAATCTGACCGGAGCTAGATGTCCACGCTGCAATGGACAAGCTCGACCTATTGATGGTAGACCAGTCAAAGAGGTACCTGTTGGTGATGAAAAGTTGGAGGTTGTAGCTGACTTCTGCTACCTTGGAGACACTCTGTCATCTGGTGGGGGTTGTGAACTAGCTGCATTAACACGCAGCAAATCCCCCTGGAACAAATTTAGAGAGCTCCTCCCAGTCCTAGCAAGCAAACAACTGCCAATTGCTACCAGAGGTCGTATCTACTCT
>CM037791.1:32353934-32403934 GCA_021229015.1 Solen grandis
GCTCAACTATTCAAAATGCTTGTTGGTTAATCAAATGAAATCTGTTTCAATTCTTGCCCTTCACATACCCTGTACATAATAATAGTCAAAAATGATATACCTGGATAGTTTGATCCCTTAATAGTTTTATGATGTCTAAAATCAATCCCATGCCTAGTTACTGAGATATAAGCACAATAACACTGTGCATGCAAAACTTTAACCAAAAATCCAAGTTAAAAAAGGGCCATAATTTGCATAAAATTCAGTCCAAAAGTTATGCTCCTTAGTTTTCTGATACCCCTGAAGACACTCCTTAACTTTCTAGTCAATTCCACAAGCAATTTCTGTTATATAAGCCGGATAGTATATTGAATGCAAAAAATTTAACCAAAATTCTAAGTTAAAAGGGGATCATAATTTTTAATATATTCCATCAAGTGTTATCTTCCTTTAAAGTATGATACCCCTAAACATATTAAAGATGTTTCAAATCAATCCCATGGTTGGATACTGAGATATAAGCACGAAAGTACTTTGCATGCAAAACTTTAACTAAAATTTCTAAGTTAAAAAGGGGCAATAATTTGTAACATATTCCATCAAGAGTTATCTACCATGAAAATATGATACCCCTAAACATATTAAAGATATTTTAAATCAATCGCATGCCTGGATACTGAGATATAAGCATGATAGTATCTTGCATGCAAAACTTTAACCAAAATTTCTAAGTTAAAAAGGGGCCATAATTCATATTATATTCAGTCAAGAGTTATCTACCTTTGTTGTTTGATGCCCCTGAACATATTTATAAACTTTCAAGTCAATACCATAAATGGTTATTGAGATATAAGGTTGATAGTAACTTGCACGCAAAACATTAACCAAAAGCTGCAACGCCAACGCCGATGCTGATGCCAGGGCGACTACAATAGCTCTCATATTCTTCGAATAGTCGAGCTAAAAATGCAGTTAAATAAAAACAAGAATCTCTGACTGTATTATCAAACGGTAAACAAGGAAATAAATATGCATTCCAAGTTTCAAAGCGATATCTCAAAGGATTCACTGAAACAATGAGGTTGTACAAAAATCTTAACCAAGATTCCAAGTTGAACAAGAGCTCCACTGGGAGCAGGGCAATATACCCACGAAGAAAGGTGCTGAAAGTGAATAACCTTTGACAAATGGATAAGCACTTCATCAACAGCAACATTTTAGGAAGAAGATGCTGACAGACAGAAAGAAGGAGGGCAAACTTACAATCCCCTCATGTAAACATCAGTAGGGGACTAATAAAGAGACACAAAATATTTTCGCATTATTATAATTCATGTCAGTATTACATGTTGCTTCATGCTGTTACCTTGACCCAACACAGCTTAGAAACTTGCACTTGATCTGCACATCCTTTCTCTGTATGGTTTCTGGCAAACAGTTTAAATCTGCTTAAATGATTCAAGAGATTCAAAGAGGACATTTTAACAGTATGACATGTGACCTTACATGTGACCTTGACCTTGAACCAAGACATCCAAAACCTACACTCTGCACATCCTCTTTGTATGGTTTCTGTCAAATAATCAAAATTTTCTTCCAGCAGTTCTAAAGATACAGAGCAGCCAAATAATATTCTAATATTATAACAGTATGACATGTGACCTTCAAGTGTGACCTTTACCCAAGACATCCGAAAACTACGGTCTGCACATCCTCTCAGTATGGTTAACATTTCTGTCAAATATTTTCAATTTCCTTCCAGTGGTTCTTAAGATACAGAGCAGACAGGAAATTGCTAACGGACAGACAGACAGACAACCAGTGGCATTAAAAAGGGCATATAAAAGGGGAAATCATTTGGTAAAAATCCATAACAACATCCATAACATATGTACTCTTGCTTACAGGTGAAAGTGGTGGTCATAAACAAGTGTCTTAAGTTTCAAAGTAATACCATGAAGGGTTCAGTGAAAAAAGTGAGTTGATACCAAAAACTTGACCATTACATCAATGCTGATGCTCTGGTGAGTAGAAAGTCCCCTTATTCTTCCAGCAGTTGAGCTAAACATAACAGGAAAATAGGAAGCAAAAGAAACAGAGAAAAAAAAAATATCCTAATGAACAATAATAGACTGAGTTAACTGTTATTGTAGATTCTGTTATCTCACTTCTGACAAATAGAATAAACATCCTGACAGGACATGAGCAATTATGTCCTGATAACCACATTTCTATCTGTCAAGGATATATATAAAGGTTTAAAACTTAAATACTGAGTGTAGATTTAGGAAACAATAAAAGGGAAATAGGAAAGGTGGTTGAGATGGTGTACAGAACCACTTGAGGAAAAAAGAAACAAAAAGAAAGTGATAGAGCAGGAAGAAACAAAAGCAATGATGAGACGGGGCAATATACACCCAAAGGCAAATTCATGTGACATAACTTTTTCTACTATAAGTAACAGAAGATAAATAAACTTTTCAATCAACACTATAATAAATCAGAACTCAATCAGTATTTTGATATTATATACTTACATCCTAAATATAAATTCTGTTTACAATTGCTCAATTTTTTTTTTAAGTTATTGCGCAGAAATGATCATTTCACTAAAATTTGGCCTATAAAGGGTGCATAGTTCTCTATAGCATATCACTGGATTGTGACTAAAATCAAACTTGGCCTGTATTTTGATACCAGTATACACTTTCAAGTCTTGCATACCAAATATCATTAATAAGAATTTGATACATGAAGTTTTTCAAAGTTATTGAGAAAAAACAATCATTTCACATAAAATTTGCCTATAAAGGGAGCATAACTCTTATGAAATGGTGGATTCACAGGATTAATTATAACCAAAATCAAACTGACCTAATTATTGTATATATTTGCATACCAAATATGAAATTAATAAATGAAGTCTTAAGTTATTAGGCGGAACCAAATATCTACAGATTGATGGACAGTGCCATATCATAATACATCCCGTCATTTCAATGTGTGTATAAAAAGGTAGGTTGAGAGACAGCAAAAAAGAGATGTAAAAGGGATGGTAGAAGAGAGAGATTGTATTATTCCTTGACCTCCAATGTACACAACCATAATCAGTTTTCTCATTTCTTAGTCCTGACTCCAATAACTTGGAAAAGGACTAGCATCTCCTATATGACTATATGAGAGGACTCAATCATACTGGCAATTTGTTGTTGTTTTTTTGGGTGGGGGTGCCAAAGACCTGGTACTGCTACTCATTATTTCAGGTCAAACCTCTTCCAATAATATTGTATGTTATATAGATTCCTCTGGGATTTAATCATTCACAATCAATACCCAATTTAATTCTCTTAAGCTTTTATCTCCATTGTCCATATTATTTATCTTTATTGTCCATATTATTCATAAAACGTTAGGCTCCACAATATTTATTGTTCTTCCTCTTGACATAATATGAAGTGATAACTAAAGTTAAAACACATTACAGAATTAAAATCACTTTTATTTAGATGAGCAGAGTTATGCAAGAATGATCAAAGTCTATCTTTGTCTTGATCAATATATGCAATGGATGGGAGAGCTGCTCCCTCATGCATGGAATTTACTCCACCCACTTGGGACATCTCTACTGTAACTGTCATCACCAGAAGACAGTGGGTGCCTTTATAAAATGTTCAGGTCATTAAAAATGAAATAAGAGAGCTAAATACTGCAGTATTTACAGGTGGAGGAAGACCCCAAATGCACGGTGGCATCCAGACAGAACCACCGACCTACCGCCAGCCAGCTCGAAGGCTTCCTCATATGAAAATCCAAAATACCCTGCCAGGATTTGAACCCATGCGGTGAGGGGCAATTTAAATGTCAGTTAAAGAAAACATGAACCCACAATAAACATAATTTGGCAGATTAAACCTGTGAGAGCATGTAATAAAAGTACACATTATTGATACTTCCACACGTGTTTAAATAGAGACTTTTGAAACCCAATTATTCTGTCTCGACGCATCATAAGCTTTATTGGTCTGTTCTCTACGAGGGCAAATGGAAGAACCCATTACTATATTTTGTATTTATAATATGATGGGCTCGACCGTGTTTAACTGGGAGAGATTGGCGTGTAATGTAAGGGTTGTTGATGATTAACTCATGAGGCAACACGTATCGACGATGCTACTGAAATAGTAACGCAGGGGTTTACTTAAGGATTTGACTTTCACTTGTCCAGGGGGCAACTTACTTTGAACATCTACTAGCCCTCAGTGAAAACAGGTTGCCCGATCTTGAAGTTAGTTGGTGTTTGTTAATGTTTAAAACTAAATATGTGCATATTAAGGTGGATTTTAGTTAATATGTATCAATGACAATTTGCAAGCATTTTACCCTTGATATTTTATAGAAAATAAAAAAAAAAAAGATTTCATTTACAAATAAACTTGCCCGCTGGGCTATCTTCTTTGAAAAATCACTTGCCCGCAGTGATTTTAACCTGGTGCGGGCAAGTGGGCGTCCACTTAAGAAAACCCCTGTAACATTTACACATTTATTTCCACAGGTGTAACATGATACTGCCCTTCGTGCACATAAAAATGATAATTATTAATTTACAATTCTTTTCATTCAATATTGTTCTGACATGATTTTGTTCAGTGAACACAGTATCTGACTCAAAATACAAAGGCATAGAATAAACATTTTTTTCATGTGAATTAATTTCACAATCTGTCCAAGAACAACCTTGAAAGAATAGTAGTTGTTATTACTTATTTAAACACACACTGTGACACCTTAATCATGCAAAAAATTCAAAAGGAAAACGAAAATAAATCACACATTTTAAAGGATTTTTCTGAATTATCCCCCTTCGACACTTCATATTTTTCAGAGAAGTAAATGAAATTAGAAAAAAATAGAATTATCCAACCTAAACAAAATTTAGTCTTGTATTGAAATAACAGAATGATATATGTTAGTTTTCCTATACGATTCTCTAAGACGAACAAAGCAATATTATTCTCACCTGTTCTCACTTTTCTCAAAATCCCAAAACCCGGAAGTGAAGTAAATCGACTGAATTTTTCCAAAGGAAGAAAAACTGCCGGAATGAGGCCTTAATCATCGGAAATATGTAGAACTTCATTCATACAGAAAAAAAAAAGATGGTAGCCCATTCTTGTCGCTGAGCGGTATATAGAAATTTGGATATGAAAAGACGAATAAATCATAGTTCATCTTTCACTGTAATATTTCACTTGAATTTCAAGTTTCGGCCAGGCGCTCCCAAGTTAGCCTATCGTTACATTTTCATCCGTGATTGGTCCATACTTTTTTTTTACTTGACTTGACTATTTGAGTTTACCGTCGTTTCGACAGTACTGTATTTCAGTCATATAGCGACGTCCAGTTCATTACAGGTGGAGGAAGACCCCGAATGCACGGAGGCATCCGGGTAGAACCAACGACCTACCGCAAGCCACCTGGAAGGCTTCCTCACATAAAAACCCGAATGACCCTGCCGGGATTCGAAACCACGCGGTGAGGGGCTGAGTGTGTGTTAAAGTCAATACTGTTTTCTTTTTTTTTAAATTGCAATACTTATTGATCTTCTGTGTGCCTAAATAATATTTTACTGGCTTTACAGGTGTTTCATATCTCTATATCCCTGTTAAATAGGTTTTTGGTATACAAACACACGTAAAGAAAGTTGAAATATTGTTTCGTCTTTTCTTCAAACTTGTGACTTTTCGCCAAACAAAATTGTGTACATGTAGTAACTTATTTTCGCCTGTAACCCATCACAACATATAAATAAGTTTCTGAAATGTGACCCCGCCCCCTAAAAAAACAAACAAAATACATAACCCTTTTATGACTACGTGAACAAAGTGTTCAAAATAAAGCTATCGACTATCCCCTCTGACAGCAAGTCGGAAAGAAATGAAATCGTATAATGCTAATTCAGATCGATTCATTGATGATTTGATAAATAATAAATCTAACAATTCAAGTTAAATGTTTTTATCATATGACCTTTACTGACAGTAAATCGCGAATATAACAAGAAACGAAGAAAAAATCTTACACCCAGAAATAGTTTCAAATTATAACTGATTTCTCATACATTTTCAACAACATCTGAATAACGCATCTTTTTGATCTAAGTTAGTTGCATAAAACACATTTAATTAATTCAGCTGTTCGAGTGCAACACACTATGCACATATATCAAGAATACACGCGCGTGACGCGGGGTGATGTAATTCGGCCTAAAAGTTATATGTATCCGTGTTAAAGATAAGAAAATATGTGATGGTTATACGAAACCGGAAACAGCTGTTTGATCATAATGTCATATGATAAATTGCTTTTTTTGGGGTCCAATATACTGTTAAATGGTTGATATAAAGACAATTAATTAGTTCAATACAAGGTTCGACTGGAATTTCGTTTAGTACCTTATATAATGCTACTCCGCATTGATACATCGTAAAATAACAGTATAAGATAGTCATGGTTTTCCGGCCATAGCTCTCGAAATATACATGTATTTTTGGTCTAAGAAGCAAGAGGAATAAAGCAGGCAATATGCCTATTCCAATATATAGTAGTTGCCTCCCTTCAATTGACAAAATGACGAGTAACAAGTCAAAAAAACAGTATAAGATGCAACTCAGTTTATTCTTATGATTGGGCTATGTACGCTCACCGTCATGTCATACAGTAAGTGTATCCGGAAATTTTTTTTAAGGTTTTTGTGCAGATGTCATGGTTATCATATCCACTATCAGGAAAAGAATGTCGGCAATAGTTGATGATGAAACACATGTATCTTAAAACGGACGAGTGACATGAAGTCAACAGCGATACAAGAATGTAGTTGTCGAGCCATAGTTATGCACAGAATGATGTCATTCAGGCCATAATGATGACCATAGAGAATGAATGTCGTTATGAAATCATATTTTAAATGGATGATATGAATGGCATATTGGGTCAAGGTGATGGACATAATAATTAATAAAATATTGGACCATATTGATGCCCAGAATAATGAATGGCATATATATTTAGCCATGATGATGTCCATAATAATGAATGGCGTGTTGAGACACGGTGATGCCCAGAGTCATGAATGACATATTGGACCAAAGTAATGAATGGTACATAGGATCATAGTGTTGCCCAGAGTCATGAATGACATATTGACCAAAGTAATGAATGGAATAGGATCATAGTGTTGCCCAGAGTATGAATGACATATTGGACCAAGTAATGAATGGTACATAGGACATAGTGTTGCCCAGAGTCATGAATGACATATTGGACCAAAGTAATGAATGGTACATAGGATCATAGTGTTGCCCAGAGTCATGAATGACATATTGGACCAAAGTAATGAATGGTACATAGGATCATAGTGTTGCCCAGAGTCATGAATGACATATTGGACCAAAGTAATGAATGGTACATAGGATCATAGTGTTGCCCAGAGTCATGAATGACATATTGGACCAAAGTAATGAATGGTACATAGGATCATAGTGTTGCCCAGAGTCATGAATGACATATTGGACCAAAGTAATGAATGGTACATAGGATCATAGTGTTGCCCAGAGTCATGAATGACATATTGGACCAAAGTAATGAATGGTACATAGGATCATAGTGTTGCCCAGAGTCATGAATGACATATTGGACCAAAGTAATGAATGGTACATAGGATCATAGTGTTGCCCAGAGTCATGAATGACATATTGGACCAAAGTAATGAATGGTACATAGGATCATAGTGTTGCCCAGAGTAATGAATGGAATATTGGGACAAAGTGATGTCCATTATAATGAATGAATATTGTGACATAGTGATGTCCATAATAATGAATGGAATATTGTGACATAGTAGTGTCCATTATAATGAATGGAATATTGGGACAAAGTGATGTCCATTATAATGAATGAAATATTGTGACATAGTGATGTCCATAATAATGAATGGCATATTGGGACAAAGTGATGTCCATTATAATGAATGGAATATTGTGACATAGTGATGTCCATAATAATGAATGGAATATTGGGACAAAGTGATGTCCATAATAATGAATGGAATATTGTGACATAGTAATGTCCATTATTATGAATGGAATATTGTGACATAGTGATGTCCATAATAATGAATGGAATATTGTGACATAGTTATGTCCATAATAGTGAATGACATATTGGGACATAGTGATGTCCATAATAATGAATGGAATATTGTGACATAGCAATGTCAATAATAATAAATGACATATTGGGGCATAGTGTTGTCCATAATAATGAATGACATATTGTTACATAGTGATATACATTATAATGAATGGAATATTATGACATAGTAATGTCCATAATAGTGAATGACATATTGGGGCATAGTGATGTCCATAATAATGAATTGCATTTTGGGACATAGTTATGTCCATAATAGTGAATGACATATTGGGACATAGTGATGTCCATAATAGTGAATGACATATTGGGACATAGTAATGTCCATAATAGTGAATGACATATTGGGACATAGTTATGTCCATAATAGTGAATGACATATTGGGACATAGTGATGTCCATAATAATGAATGACATATTGGGGCATAGTGTTGTCCATAATAGTGAATGACATATTGGGCCATAGTGATGTCCATAATAAATGAATTTCATATTGGGACATAGTTATGTCCATAATAGTGAATGACATATTGGGACATAGTATGTCCATAATAATGAATGACATATTGGGACATAGTATGTCCATAATATGAATGACATATTGGGACATAGTATGTCCATAATAGTGAATGACATATTGGGACATAGTAATGTCCATAATAGTGAATGACATATTGGACCATAGTGATGTCCATAATAATGAATTTCATTTTGGGACATAGTTATGTCCATAATAGTGAATGACATATTGGGACATAGTGATGTCCATAATAATGAATGACATATTGGGACATAGTAATGTCCATAATAGTGAATGACATATTGGGACATAGTAATGTCCATAATAGTGAATGACATATTGGGGCATAGTGATGTCCATAATAATGAATTGCATTTTGGGACATAGTTATGTCCATAATAGTGAATGACATATTGGGACATAGTGATGTCCATAATAATGAATGACATATTGGGACATAGTAATGTCCATAATAGTGAATGACATATTGGGACATAGTGATGTCCATAATAATGAATGACATATTGGGACATAGTATGTCCATAATAGTGAATGACATATTGGGACATAGTATGTCCATAATAATGAATGACATATTGGGACATAGTATGTCCATAATAGTGAATGACATATTGGGACATAGTGATGTCCATAATAATGAATGACATATTGGGACATAGTAATGTCCATAATAGTGAATGACATATTGGGACATAGTAATGTCCATAATAGTGAATGACATATTGGACCATAGTGATGTCCATAATAATGAATTTCATTTTGGGACATAGTTATGTCCATAATAGTGAATGACATATTGGGACATAGTGATGTCCATAATAGTGAATGACATATTGGGACATAGTAATGTCCATAATAGTGAATGACATATTGGGACATAGTTATGTCCATAATAATGAATTGCATTTTGGGACATAGTTATGTCCATAATAGTGAATGACATATTGGGACATAGTGATGTCCATAATAATGAATGACATATTGGGACATAGTAATGTCCATAATAGTGAATGACATATTGGGACATAGTTATGTCCATAATAATGAATTGCATTTTGGGACATAGTAATGTCCATAATAGTGAATTACATATTGGGACATAGTGATGTCCATAATAATGAATGTATATTGGGACATAGTTATGTCCATAATAACAAATGGCATATTGGGACAAAGAGATGCACAGAATAATGAATGGCACATTCGGACATAGTGATGGCTGCAGTAACGAATGACATATTGGAACATAGTTGATGCCCAGAATAATGAATTGCATATTGGGCCACACCTACTTGCAGAATGTCAACGGATATTATTACCCGAATTCAGGGATGACAGAACACATTGTTTCTTTTATTTAACATATGCACATCATTTGGTCAATATTACAACACATACAATCACACTATCATGGAGTGTGTATGTTTCCGCTATATAATTTATTAGATACATATCAGGCCCGGATCCAGAATTTTTCCACTGGGGGGTGGGGGGGGGGGCAAAGTCTGAATGTGATGTGAGTGCTAGGGGGGATCCGGGGGCATGCTTCCCTGGAAAAAAAAGGTTTTTATTGTGATGGAGATGCATTCTGAAGAGTATCTGGGGATACAAGTGAAGGTTTTTATGTGCTTTTCTTTTCTTTTTTTTTTCTTTTTTTTTTTGCAACTTGAAGACCATGGATCTAATGCCTAGGTCCCACTGGAGAAAAATCATCGGCGTTGTGGAAATACACAAATTTTCTCCCGATGGCATCAGATGTTTGAGCCCAAAAGATGGAGCAGTCCTATGAGAAGCTTTGGGATTGGTCCGTTGAAACGTTCACTGATGTTTCGGTTATGGTACAATGGCCTTGTATTATCGGGGATGGCTCCAGATGCTCGTGAAATTTATCCGATGATCGGGGAAGGTGAATCGGAGCTTCATCGAACTTGAAACATCATCGGGGGAATATCCCCGTAGATTAGGGGATGTATCATTTTATCGAACCATCCTAGGTGCCTCGGGAAGATTATGGAGATTATGAGAATTTGGTGATGGACAAAATTCTGGGTAGACTTTCGGGGGTTTATGAGGATGCCCCCAGCAATGCCTTTTTGACCGTCTCAGTCTAAAGTTGACCAAAAAAAGCAAAAAAATTTGGAGTGCGCTTGCCGATTTTCTTGCGAATATTCTGAGATTCTATCACAAGATCTGGAATGTGTCACAGAAAGGTCTCCGTACCTTCGAGACATCACCGAAGCCTGGGGTTCCTCGGAGGAAAAAATATTTCGCGGAATCTCCATGAATGCTTCCAAGGAGTTTCCGGGAAGCTATGCTTATGTTTCCCCGGCCTGGTTTCCCCGAGGCCTCCCAATGACTCCACATGGCTCGCAACGCTTTCGAATCTTCCGCGGGACACAGGGGACACAGACGCCTCCCGAGGCTCATCAATTTCCATCGGGAGTACATTCCCTAGGCAAAAAATGTCAATTGGGACTGAGCCTTGAGCAATATAATTTTATATTTACCTTCGAAAAGCCATGTTTTTGAATAACTACTGTGTAATAGTATTTGACTACAGTTGTATTAAAAAAATGACGGTAGTAAGGGGGGGGGGGGAGACTGGCATAAAAAAATAAGTGCTTTTTGGACCCCCCCCCCACACACACACACACACACACAAAAAAAAAAAATAAAAAAAATAAGGTGACTTGTGTACATTATCAATTAGTGAATGCTTTGAATTGTCATCAGTTTTAGACTCAACATTGTAAAAGACAATTTTGTTTAAATCTGAGGGAAAAAATCACTTTAAACATATTTTGTCAAATATGTTGAAGAGAATACCGGGTATATGCTGTATTAGGTTCGAACCTGGTAATCTTGACAGTTTAATTGTCGATCTTGAAGCAGCCTTCACACACAGACTTCCCAGATAAAAAAAAAAATCAGGCGCACGTTTTAGGGTCGGGCGGTTGCATGGGCCCCTACTGCGTGTCGATTTTTGGTACACTTTTTTTTCTAAATGTTAAATCAGTAACAAAACAAACAATATTGAGTAATAAAAGATGTTGATATTTAATATGAACTCTTTAATATCCGTTTTATTTCGCACATAAGTTGTGTTTTCTGTGCCTAAGTATTTCGTATTCATCGACTTATCACTAACATTGTTCAATGACTGATTACCTGGATTTGATTTGAATTAGTGATCATGCATAATCTACATATACATCGTCCCAAAATATGGATTGTCCAAAAAAGTTTGGCAGATTGAAATTTTCAAATTCTTTCATTTCATATTCATGATTTTTATAAATTTAAAATACACCAGGGTCTCTTTATTAAGAGACCATGAATACACATACATGTAGATTATTATATTCGTAAATATTCAAAAGTGAACATGATGATGTATCGGCCTGCTGTTTGTATTTATTCCTTTCAGGAAAAAATATTTAGGAGTTAGTTTCATAAAAATAATACTTAAAAAGTTACGTAAAAATAGTAAAGTTGATGACATTTAGAAACACAACCCATTTCTGATTAAGTTTAATTTGCATGGCTAGCGATAGGTATGCATCTAATTTGAGGTTTGCTACAGCAAAAAAAAAATCATTACCTTTTTAACTTTTTCAAAAACGAAATTGGCAATTTTTCATACCTGATAGTTCATCAACCTGCCGGCATCTAATTAGCCCGCTTTTAATGCAAGATTTAAAACATACATGAAGAGAAACATGAATTGCGTAGATTTCATCAAAGTAGTTTTATTATTATTATTATTAATTCTTTTTGGCTCTAGTGAAATTGTTTCGATGCTAATTACATTTTAATGACCAACTTAGTTGTTGTTTTTAGCTTAACTATTTTTATGCTATTTCTTAAACTGCATTTGCTTAGAACAGTTTATAGTTGTAACTGATACAAACTTTTGGTAATTGCCGATTTTTCCCAATTATTAGATGCCATGTAAATTTCTCTCAATCAGTGAACGTGTCCGCAGTACCCTAAACACATGCTTATCACACAGTCATGGACGACTGCTGATTCGGATGACCGGATTAACAGCAGGAGGCCATAAGACAATAGGAGTCTGGCTGGTCAGGTGGTTATGCGGGTGGTTCAGTATGGGGGCCCACGATGGGGATTTCCTCTAGACAACACTACTATGATGTAATCAAGGGATTTTATAGCCTATAAAAATGTATGACCAGGGCAGCTGGGGGGCAAGGCCCCTCGGCCCCCCGGTGGATCCGGGCCTGCAGAGTTAAGATTTACACGGCTTGAACACTTTTATCATACGAGATTACTTTTTATAGTTAAAGCTTGCTGAAAATTCAATCATTAATTTTGTAAAAAGTGAGATATTTTAAAAGCCTTTTAAAAATAATACACCGTAAGGTTTTTTTCTGGCCAAAAAGAAGTGCATTTTGATATAAAAAAAAAAAAAAGGTTTATCAAGCTTAAGGATAGTTTCCAAACATTTTCAAAGTTTCCTTACTATGCATAAAAATTCTGTATAAAGAAAGAATATACCTAATGAATATTTTGTACACTTGGGAGAACTGTATATATTTAAGATTTTTTTGTCAAACACATCAAACTTTAATTAATAAAGGAATTAAGTTTTATTTACACTTCTCTGATTTTAGTTAACAAAGTAATTGTGGTTGCTTCTTTTAGATATTTTATCCAAAGTCGTTCAAACTGAAGAACGAGCTGATTTATTGTGTTGGATTTGGCGCCGTTACGAAGCATCACTGGGTATCAAGAGTATCAAGGTTATTCAGAAATCACTCAGTAGTTGTTTTATTTGTGTTTAAAATATATAAAATTGCAGTTTGCGAGAATTTATAATGAATCCATCGAATTTGATAAATCGAAAAATAGTAACATATCTGGAAAACACCGTAGAGAGAGGTATTCGTATTGTTCAAAATACATCTATTCTTCTTGAGGAACCACGACTACCCTCACAGCCACGTTTCAAGAATGTTACAAAGCAACGAAATCGGTTTTGTGTCCACATTTTATCTACGAGTCCTATTATTTATTTTTGAGAGTTATCCAATTTATCATACGAGTTTAAGTTGTGTGGCGTTTATACGAAACGCTCGGAAGGAAAACGGTGTACATAGTCTGGCGCGCGTATATAAACCACGATACAGCATAAGGTACACATGAAAAGCGTTGTATATGGCCCTAGACTAAAACAATTTCATAGCTGTGTGCAGTAATAAGTGGGGCTCTTGGCGTCATTCGTACCCGATTCAGTTTAATACTTCCACACCAATAACGGATAACGGGTTATACAGCCAAAGTTTAACGTGTGCATTTTTGTTAGCACATATCATAATTCTGATCTTTTTTTTTCTTCAATTTTGTCATTCCTGTAGAATTTGTTTTCTGCTAAGCAGGTCGCAATAAACTATTGAAATGTTTCCATTTTGCATTATAACGTTATTCCAATGCTGCAACTTTAAATTCATCTTGTTAAATTAAAAACACACAATTTTAAACATGTTACAGCAAGATTTATTTGCTTTTTCTTTGGATCATTTAACGCCACGCCATTTCATGTCATCAACGGCTAACAGATGGCCAGTTCACCTAGCAATTCAGACAGTACTGAAACTTTAGAACGCATCTCTGTAGTTAAGTAAGTACAGCGGTGGAAGACGAAGGACCATCAGAAAGATATTGCAAATCATTCATCACGGAGACCGTGCCCGACCCCACTGGGGCTCGAATCAACTACCCTCGGCTTCACAGCCAAACGCCACCAGGGCCGTTTTTTTATGTGAAACCCGTGGTCCTTATCCTGTGGTTTGGGCACTAGGACATGATTTAACACGAATCCCAACAGTAAATAACATTTCCGCGATTTCGCGGGACTTTTTCTATTGTACGTTAAAAAGAATAAACTCTTGAAAAACAAGTACATGTATTTCAAGATAGTACAAGATATATAGTACTCACTTTCTCCGGTGCTTTAAAGCAAACGACTGCTAAAATTAAGCTAGAGGAATCTAACTTTTATTTGTTTAACTCACTTGAATCAAAATTTCTTCCCTTGGGACAATTATAGACAAAAACAAATGTAAAAAATCATAATGAGCATAAACATATTAAATTCATCTTGTTGCTTATTTGTATTTTCTGATGGAAACAGTTTATAAGATCTTCTTTTATCAAAAATTAACATTGCAATACATTACGTGAATTATTTGAATATTTTTATGATGGACTGAGTTTACATTTTCAATTTTTCATGATTGAATAACTGTCTATCCTTGTAACTCAGTAATACCTCAGTTACTTTACTTGTACAAACAATTTGCATGATATTGTGGAATTGTACGACAATCTTATTTTACCATTGTTCAGATTGGCCCGACATTTTGGGAGGTCTGTACGAGGCTTTACTTACACACAGGGCTTGGCAGCTAGTACATCTATCGTAAGGGATTCTTTATCTAAGATAATTGTGTGAGGTACGCAGTGTGATAGTGTCGTGCGGCACTCGTTCAGGGCTTATGCTTAAGTCTGAATCTCTCAGTCCAATGCTTTTCTTTAACTTTTCCTATCATATACCACTCTCACAGACCGCAGACGTGATAGACTCATACAAGACTCGTGCAACATTTGAAGTGATTAGAAATTGCCTCGTTAGAGTTGCCCTCGGGAATCGCACAAGCTCTCTGTGAGTTCTTTTGCAGTTTCCTTGCGACGTTTATACATCTATATTTCGAAAAGAACGAGCTGACAATACAATTTCCTGCAATAGTTCGAACCCCATACCTAATGCGACCACACGAAAAATAATTGTACAATATCATTATTTCTATGGACATAGCACGAGTAATATGACTAAGGCATTAACGTATAACATGTCTGTTCATCACACTTAAGGAGACATCATTTCAAATATAGAAAAAAAAAATAAGTTTTAATAACAGTTAGATATCGTAAAAGCCTTATTTATGTTTGTACACTAAATGTTTGGACAATAAATGACCAACTGTCACTTTTTCAGAACTCTCAAATTACTAGCCAACAGGTCTGCTGTGAAAAGCTTGTTAGAGACACATATTGTTCAACGATGACCTAAATATTGAAAGAAGAAACATATTCTTAGCCAAAGACACATGGCTAAATTAAATTAAGTATAGTTTAGAAAGGTATTATAAATATTCCAAACTCTTTACGGAAGCGTATTAGTGCCACATTGCCACTTTTTTCCACACTTTAATCTGTAAAGTTTACAGTTTAAACTGTAAAATTCACACTTTACAGTTTAAACTGTAAATTTTACGCTTTAAAAAATTTACAGTAAAATCTGTAAAATTTGCAGTTTAATCTGAAAAAATTTACAGTTTCATCTGTAAAATTCACACTTTTTTCTGTAAAATTCACTTTTTTTTTTTTAATGGTGTTTGTTGTAGGTACCGGTATATGTTGTAGGTATATATTATAGGTATACGTTGTAGGTATATGTTGTACAAATATTCTGAAAGTTTAAGTTTTTTTTTTTTTTCTCCTCGCCTCCTCTATTTTTTTCTTTTGATGTTTAAGTCATACAAAAAAGGTCAAAACCTATGTAATCCCCACTCTTTCTTGTATGTAGGTTATGCTGCTTTCATTACATGACTTCTTCGACACATATCTCTCTACCTACCGACTGAAGATAACTGCAAGAAAAGGTTAATTTGAGCATGCCCTTGTCATAAAACATCATGATTTCTCATGTTTATGTGATTTTAAAGTTGGATCTTTCAATGAACACAGTGATCACGCTCCATTATTATTCTCATTTTTATGTAACACATTTATACCGCCTGTAAAAGACGAGAAATACACTCGGTTTAAATGGGAAGATAATTTAAAAGAATCTTTTAGAATAGGATTGATTTCCCGTTTACCACATTTTAATAACTTGGTTTCTACCATAGACATGACTAGCAGAGATTCGGTTAATAATGCTCTGAATGATTTTACCAAAACATTGCGTGAAGTAGCAGACCCTTTATTTTCAAATTGTTATAGTAAAAACAAGAAAAAGATATTTATGAATAAATCTCTATCTACACAAAAGGATTGGTTTGATAAGGAATGTAAAGAAGCGAGAATAAAATATTTAGAGTCTGTAAAAAAATTTAATAGAACGAAATCTAAACAAAGTCGAGAGCAGTTCTGTTTATTAAAAAAAGCGTATAAAGATTTGTGTAAGAAAAAGCGTTTATTACATGAGCAGAGTAAAATAAAAGAATTTGAAAAATTAAAAAAGTCGAATCCTAAACAGTTTTGGAATTACTTTAAACGTTCATCTAAAAACACAAACAACATTCATTTGGAGGATTTTAGAGACTATTTTTCAAAATTAGGAAATGATGTTTTTCAATGTGAAAATGAAGACGCAGAGAATTTTTGTTCTACTCATGATTTTAATGATATTAATTGTTGTTTTGAAGACCTTAATAAAAATATATCCGTAGAAGAGGTTTTAAAAGCCACACAGTGTCTTAAGCGTAATAAATCTATGGGGGACGACTTTATCATGAATGAATATTTGATAGAAAGTATTGATATTTTAGCTTTACATATATGTGACTTGTTTAATGCTATTTTTAATTCGGGTTATTTTCCCGAACAATGGATGAATGGAGTTATCGTTCCGTTACATAAAAAAGGTGATGTTAACAATGTAAACAATTACCGGGGTATTACTTTGGTCAGCTGCTTATCAAAACTGTTTACTACTGTATTAAACACGCGGGTGAGTATTTTCTGTGAGAATAATAATATAATATCTGATGCTCAGTTTGGGTTTAGAAAAGGTCGTTCTACAGTCGATGCTTTATTTGTTTTATCAAATGTTGTTCAAAATTACCTAAATAATAATAAAAGATTATATTGTTTTATATGTGTAAATGTTTTGATACTATTTATAGAAATGGATTATGGTTTAAATTATTCAAGCTTGGTGTACAAGGTAAAATGTTGCGGATTATTAAAGATATGTATCAGAAAATTAAATCTTGTGTTAGAAATTGTAATAATTACTCTGATTACTTTGAATACTCCATAGGCTTGAGACAAGGCGAGATTATGTCACCGATACTTTTTTCTCTTTTTGTTGAAGATCTTGAACTTTATTTACAGGAAAATGCAGATTCTGGTATTCAAATTCATGATTTAGTGTTAATTTTGTTATTATTTGCAGATGATATGGTTGTATTTGGAAAAACAGCACAGGAGTTGCAGTCTATTCTCGATCGTTTATACAATTATTGTAATCAATGGGGGTTAGAAGTTAATACAGAAAAGACAAAAATAATGATTTTTAGAAAAAGGGGTAAGTTAGGAAGACAGGAAGCATGGACATATAATGGTAAACAAATTGAGATCGTAGATGATTTTAATTATTTGGGAACAGTTATAAGTTATAATGGGAATTTTACATTGCATCAAAAACATTTAGTGGGGAAAGCTTTAAAAGCTTTAAAATTTCTTAAATTAAATTGTAAAAAATACCAATTAAAACCTAAGTTAGCTTGTCAGCTTTTTGATTCATTTGTTGGGTCTATCTTAAATTATTCATCAGAAATATGTGGTTTTGAAAAACATAAAGATATTGAAAGGTTACATTTAAAATTTATTAAATATATTTTAAAAGTTAGAAATAGTGTAGCAAATGCTGCAGTATATGGTGAATTAGGTAGATACCCTTTGTATGTGGCAAGATATTTAAGAATTATCAAATATAGGTTTAGATAACTGGGCTAAAAAGGTAAAAATTGTTGTGTAATTATGGTTTTGTTGATGTTTGGAATCATCCGGAATTATATGATTTAAAATGTTTTTTACCTATTTTCAAGCAAAGAGTTATTGATAATTTTATACAAAGTTGGCATTCAGAAAAAGAATCGAGTGGTGTACTTGATCTTTATAATAATTGTAAAAGTATCTTTGAATATGAAGATTATTTAAATATTTTACCACAAAGTCTTAGATTTAGTATTACAAAATTAAGAATTTCAGGTCATAGTTTAAGAATACAAACGGGTAGGTATGGGCAAAATAGAATTCCTAGAAATGAAAGATACTGTCAATGCTGCAATACTTTAGATATAGAAGACGAATACCATTTTATTTTAAAATGTTCGTGTTATGAAAACTTAAGAAAAGGTTTCATAAATAAATATTTCTATAATAAACCTAGTATGTATAAATTTATGTTATTATTAAAATCAAAGAATAAAACAACACTTACTAAATTAGCTTTATATGTGCAGAAAGCAACGGAAATTAGAAATAGTTTACTAAATAATGTGGCTAACTGATATATAGGTATTATTATATTTATTTAATATAAAGTTTGTGGTGTATTTTAGTACAGCCATATATAGCATATTAAATTAGCTTAACATTTCTTATGTCATTGTATAGTGTTTGTATTGGTCTAAATTAATTACATTCCAATGCTGTTTTATAATGGATATGCTACCAATATACTTTTTTTATTTTTATTTTTATTTAATTCTGTCGTATAATTTCCTTGTTTCTTGACAAGGGAACCTCCATGGTACATACAATTTTGCTAACATGCATTTAAGGGAACAATTTTGTTCAGTTCATTATTACTACATATATCTTAAATAACAAGTTAATCTTTGTGATTACGATCGAATGTACTTGTAGATTATCACAAATCTGTAATTATAAGCCATAAAAATATTTTTTGAAAAAAAGAAAAAAGGAAGAAAAACAACAACTAAAATATATGCATATTTTGTGTGTGTGCGTGTGTGTGTGTGGGTGTGTGTGCTTACCTATTATGTGGTTCATCCTCTATGACAAGAAATTGTCTTTATTGTATGTGACCAAATGGATTATGTGGTTATTTTATTTATATTGACTATGTACATTGTACACGTCGAAAAATAAAGCTTTGTATCATAAAACATCATCACTGGCAGAATTTAGCAAACTTATTAATGATCTTTTTATTACAGAAACATTAGAAACACATGAAAGAATTATCCGCATGACCGTCGTGCCGATAAGGTTGCTTATCCGCACGACCGTCGTGCCGATAGACACAGCCATTATTTAAACAGATTAATGTGTAAAATTTACAGGAAAAAAAGGTGAATTTTACAGTGTTTAACCTGTAAAATTTACAGAAAAAAATATGAATTCTACAGAAAAAATTTACAGATACAAGTGTAAACTGTAATTTAACAGATTAAATTGTAAAATCTACAGAAAAAAGTGTGAATTTTACAGGGGGGAAAATGTGAATTTTGCAGAAAAAAAACTGTAAAAATCTACAGATTAAACTGCAAATTTTACAAATTTAAGTGTGGAAAGTAAAAAATAATAAGTGTCGATGTGGCACTAATACGCTCCGTCATTTACACATTTCTGTGTATTACTTTCTAAAGACTAGGTCTGTCAATTGAAAGTGTCAATTTAATGTACACTTGGGGCAACACAAAATGTGTCTTGGAAAAAAATGTATACCACATTTTGGCATCAGGTTTTTATCATTGTAAAAACATATTGAACAATTGTTTCAATGAAAAAAAATCGGTCAAACCGGGCACTTGGGACAAATTCTTACAGCTGTTAGTAGATAATCTGCATAAATATGAAGGATACACATGCATCTATTGAATTATCTTGTAGACATGTAAAATTCCAAGCACAGTGTAATGTAGTCTTTTAATTTGTAAAAATGATGAAAATTGTGGCGCAAAAGAGACAAGACCATCTTCACAGACACTCAGAACTCTCAGTAGAATAGAAATAAAACATGCATAACAGTACAACTCCATTTTTCTTAAAGAAGATAAATTTTTTATCCTTATATATATATATATATATTTTTTAACAAACAGCTATGGAAATTCATATATATCTTTCTTCATATAAAAACAAGTGGGTCATAGAGGCCCTGGATCGTTCACCTAAGTATAAAGTTACCCAAATAACATATGTACTAAACATTTTAAAATCTGGCCAGTAGCTTTGAAGGAGATGATTTTTAACGTTTTCATATTTTTTTCTCTCCGTTGCCATGGCAACCAGAGTTCTACATGGATTAAGTTTATTTTGGCAGCTTAAGTGGAGGTTCATCCAAGGATTATCCTTGCCAAGTTTAATCAAATTCTGTCCATCACTTTCAGAGGGTATGTCGTTAAAAGCAAATTGTTGACGACGCACGACGACGAACGCAGGGTGATCACAAATCATTGTGCTTAGGTGAGCTAGAAAATAACGGACATATTCAAGTCTTCTTTTTTCCAAATTCAATCCTCTAATATAATCGCCTTATGAAAATGTAAATGATAATAATAATTATAATAATAAAAATGACTTAACTTGATTTGACTACTTGAGTTTACCGTCGCTTCGACAGTACTTCAGTCATATAGCGACGTCCAGCTAATTACAGGTGGAGGAAGACCCCAAATGCACGGAGACATCTGGGTAGAACCACCGACCCACCGCAAGCCAGCTGGAAGGCTTCCTCACATGAAAATCCGAATCACCTTGCCGGAATTCGAACCCACGTGATGAGGGGCCACGGAGGCCCGTTATAATAATTTAAAAAAAAATCATGTTTGTATTGTATTTGGGGTTTACCGTCGCTGCGATAGTATTTCAATCATATAGCGACGTGCAGCTAATTACAGGTGGAGGAAGACCAAGAGTACACAGATGTACTCGGGGAAGAACCACCGACCTACCGCAAGCAAAAATCTTGTTTGTAATTTTAACTACATTTTTTTTTTTTTTTTTTTTTTTGAAAATTTACCCATATTTGCATGAAAACACTTAAATGAGACTTTGGGGGCTTAATAAAGTATCCCAATATCTTTGCAACACTTTATCTGATTTATAATTATAAATTTAACATTTATCCGTAATTTATGTATATTTGCTGGGGCGGGGGGGGGGGGGGGGTAGAAAGTGTGTGTGTGTGTGGGGGGGGGGGGGTCATTCCGTTTAAAGATAAAACATTGTGATGTAAAATTGTATTTCTTCCGAGATGACTGTCAGACGCGCACGCTTAGCTGCTATTAAATGTGTAATCCAGAGAGAGAGAGAGAGAGAGAAGAGAGAAATAAGAAAGAAAAAAAAGAAATCATTTCAGCCTTTGTAATGCATGATTTTATGAAGCTTCAATCTTTCCTTTGATTACTGATAATCACGACCGTTGAATACACACGACATAGTACGCAGCATATACTACGATTCATTGATAAACAAAACCACGTGTTTCACAATGTTTACAATCCTGTTTGCAAGTACCCGCGTGTGTGACGTCATGTGATTCATGGGCAACGAGTGGATAAGCAAGGTCGCTTGTTATGAATATGCAAGATATTGTTCACGTGTGCGCTGGATTTTGATTGGTTAATTGGACTCAGTGCAATCTGCCCGCGCGCAGTGCCGATTTACTTCAGCTTGTCTACATTGAAAACAAGGAGGGTGAAGTGACCCAAGTTTAAGTTATTTCTGTGTGATAGAATCATTTAAGAAACATTCAAGATGGAAATGGCAAAGCGGATCGAATTAGAGAGGAGAGGGAGGAAGGAGAATGAGGTAAATATCGTTTGATTTGCTTAATGTATGTTTTTAAACGATGACCTAAGTTGAACAGTTTTCCAGCATGTGTCCATCTTTGAGGCTAGAGTTACTGTCAATGTGCAGCAAGAGGTTTACCATTATGTATTTACTTTATTGATACAAATGCATAGGTGCACTTTAATAATCAGATGACCCATGTTTGTATAAATGAATAGTTCTAATGCTGGAGATAATATTGACATTCAGCATAGAACGTCAGTGATGAAATTGTAATGGTGGGTTTGTTAATCATGGCGCCAAGATCCACAAGTTATCAAGGGAACGGAATTTTATTGCCAATTTCCAATCATAAAGTAATAATATGTGACAGACACGTTTTATTCAGATCATCAAAGGGTTGATATAGTAAAAATCTTTGAATTTCAGTCATTGAAAGATAAGAGCTTAACAATGACACAGACGACATTGTGTTTTGGTGTTTGGTATCACTTTCTCGTTATTCTTTGTCACCCAGGTTATGCATAGAATGTAAACCCGACATAAGCTACACTTTCGGATCACAGATTTTAAACATGCATTCATAATTTTTTTTCTCTGTCCATATTCATGGGGTAGGGGTCATTGTTGATTTGAGTTGTCATCATGTACAAAGTCGCCATTTTGTTGTTTAACATCAAAAGTTTCGTGTGAGGAGCAATTCAGATCATAAACACAAGCTGTTCATCATCTTTATTTCTCATAAAAGTGTTGTGGAGATAAGCATCTTGTTTTCTTCAAGTAAAAACAGTCCCGTTGATGTTCGGACCACACGCCAATATCGCTCTCTTCATTTGAATACCATGTTGGCAGCCATGTTGAATTTACCGAAGATTCTTCCTAGATAAAGCATTGAATGCATATGTAATGTAAAGTCAAGTCACTCTGTGTACTTCGCAATTAATTATTTAATATTGAAAATGAAGAAACCTTTCTATTAAGTTGTCAGAAGGCATAAATCGCGAAAATGATGCAGCATGCTTTTACGTCATTTGACCTAGTTTCTAGCGATTCGCTTTATCACCAACTTAACGACGCATTTTTTAGCGTCTGCATGCATGCTTATTCAAAATTTTGGATAAAAAGTCACTGCTTGCACATGAAGTTGACAAATCTATCCACATTTTCTTTGCTTTTTATCTCCTAGCTTTGAAATTCGACAATATTGGCTTTTTTGTGCATGTTGACCAAAAGGAAGCTCCGATTGTCGGCCATCTTTGTTTTGAGATCGGAAACAACGAAGTGAAACGCCCTCCGTTTCTTCCCGTTTGTCGATTTAAAAATATGCATTTTCTTATCTGAACGATTGCAGATGATAAATCATAGTTTTCACTACAACTTACCATTCCTACAATTTGATTTTAACCGATGAATAGAGCACACACATACAAAATTTAGCACGGAAATTGGCGTGCGGTCCATCATGGCGGTTGCTTTGTAACTTTTCAAGTGAAGAACGTCTTCATTTCAAAGTACATGGCGGAAGAATACATTTGTTGATACCTTTCTTTTGATAAGAAAGGACCATTTGCATAAAAAATATGTTTAAATAAATGTTTTTGAATCGCATTTGTTTTCATTTCTGATCATTACATTCAGATTTGGGAATATTCGTTGAATTTTACTTCACTGAGATCTACTTTCTTATGACAGAATCCAATATTCACATGCGTTATTTGGTTTATGAATATTCTAAGCGGTCAGCAGGTGCGCGATTTGATAAACAATAAACAGTTCACATTGAGCAAGTTCGCGTGCTGTATTGAAACGGTTGCCGACTTGAAATGAAACTTACTTTACTACTTTTAGACTCATGTAAATAATTTGCTTCAGTAGTTTTACTTTTAAAATCATCTTAGTTTTTATCTTGACACCTTTATCTTTTGAGGGATGGTTCAGTTGTGAAAAACCCAGTATTGGGATCTACAACGAATTGGATTCAGATTCAGTTATCCTACCTTAATTTTGAAAGCATTTTTTATGCATCCAGTGGATGCATTAAAATTAAAATATTTCAGCTATGGTGCAGGATGCATAGAATAAATAGGAAAATCATTGCATTTGCTGCATTGGTGTTAATAAGGATGAATGCCAATGGAGAAATAAATAATAATAATGTCCTCTAACAATTTCAACATGGCTCTTGTATATTCGCAATTAAAGTATGCTGGTGTATTATTCTCATGTGCAGTGATCTCTACCGATTAACCCATTTACTAACAAATAAAATGATTGGTTGAATGAAGATATTATGGTATGATGGTGAATATGTATGAAGATCTGGCCTATTCCTAACAATAAAGATGAAACAAGACAGTAGAATGGACAAATACGGACATAAACTACAGAGGACAAATATGGGATAAACAGCGATACACAAAGGGAGAAAAAACTATTTGTATTTCTAATGTTGAGATATTAAAACAAGTGACAGAGTGATTGGCAATTATCTCAGATATTAACATACTTTTATAAAACATTATGTGTAATGCGACAAACGTCAAACTAGTTATAAACATTTTTCCAAAGACAAAAATAGGTTAACTAAATTTTGCTTTATTTTGTTATTTGATTACTATTCATGACTGATTGCAGAATTGACTCCAATTCCTGGGAATGTTATATCATTTATTCCAAATAAATAGGAACTTCAGCTTTATTATAAAATCATCCATGTGCCATTACATCTTATCAGCATTTTGATACACACATAAAACCAATCAACACCTAATAAAAGGAATGTCGGTAAAAATCAATAAAAATTACAAAGGTTACAAATCAAGGTAACAAATTGACCTGCAATTTGAATTGTTACAAATTGACTGAAAAATAGAGGTTACAAATTGGTTTGGTTATGAATTTGACCTGTATTCATTCTGAGCATCATTTTTTATGAAGATGGATAGATGCATAATCTTCATACAGTTAATTGTTTAAACTGTAATTATTTATGTTCAGATAACAGAGTTGAACCTTGACAATTGCCGATCCCAGCAGATTGAGGGACTTACAGAGGCATACACAGATCTGGAGTCACTTAGCATCATCAATGTTGGCCTCACCACACTCAAAGGTTTCCCGAAACTGCCAAATTTGAGAAAGGTATGGGCTTCGAAGAAAGGTTTGGTCTTTGTCTGAGAGGCGTTTGAAAAGAATAAACATGTTTCAAACAGACATTGATATGGAGGACATCATTTTTTGAGCTTTGAACTCGTTGAAACCAAAATAGAAAATGTATTCAATAGGCAGAAATGCAAAACAAGATAGTCTCAAATTCATGTTAACTAAAGCAAATTAAAAAAAATAAATCATTTACAGAAATAATATATCAAATTGTGGATTGTAAATATTTGTGTGTGTGTGTGTTTTATGTTGTTGTTGTTGTTTTTAAAGCTTACCTGAGCACATGTGCTAAGGATGAGCTATTAGAATCGATGAATGTCCGCAGTCCACAATGTCCACAATTTGTTTGTTTGCACACCTGTATCTTCATTTCTTCAGCAATCGTCCTCAAACTTTATGACAGTGTTTATTACCGTATTCTAGTCAGGAGCTATGCTCTTTTAATATTAAAAAATGCTTAATTTCACTTTGTTTGCACTCTGGCATCTTCATTTCTTAAACAATGTTTATAGCCATTTGCCAAGTTCGATTTTTGGCTGATATCGGCCAGTTAGGTCAGGAGTTATGCCCCTTTTAATATTAAAAAAATCCCAGATTTCACTTTGCACTCTAGCACCTTCATTTCTAAAGCAATCATCTTCAAACTATATGACTGTGTTTATGGCTTTATTATTTTGGCCAAATTCAATTATGGCCAATATCTGCCTTTTAAGTCGGGAGTTATGCCCCCTTTGATGTTAAATTTGTCAGATTGAACTTTGTTTGCTTTCTAGCATCTTTATGTTTTAGGCATTCATTTTCGAACTTAATAACAATGTTTAAAGCAATAATCTCTTGGCCATGTTTGACCTTGGCTGACTGGATAATTAGGTCAGGAGTTTTCGCCCTTTCAGGGCTCGAATTTAACTTTTCTTGCCACTCACAAATTTTTTTTGCAGGTAGCTGAAATTTCAACTCGCAAAATTTATCATTCACTTTCAATTTCATTTTAGGTATAAATTTTATGAAGGCAAACTCTTCTCAGTGTGAGATGCCCAAGATTATGTTATAAAAATAGTACAAATATTATAAATATATCAATAATGTCTGGTAATTTGATTATTACTGTTATTCTTTTTATTTTCTAAAGAGGTAAAAAATATGTTGTATATAACGCTTTGACATTTTGTTTGTTACAATTTGGCTGCATAAAATGAAAAATGTAAACAGTCTGACTGTGCACCATATGTAGTTAACGGTTAATGACTTTTATACGAAAACCTTGGTTGTCAGTCTAGCAGGTGCGCGTAGGTTTAAATTATGGCTCCGTGCAATAGATTTTACTTTTTACTTGTCCCAAAAAAGAAAACATGATACTTGATTGGATTCAAAACTTTACACTCGCAAAAATATACGAGCAGCAACAAAATGAACTCACAAATTATGTTTTTCACTCACATTTTGCGAGCCCTGCCTTTAATTAATAAAAATGCCAGATTTCACTGTTTACACTTTAGCCTCTTCATTTCTTAAGCAATCATTTTGAAGTTTTGTTGACAGTGTTTATATCCATATAATCTCTAAGATGTTGGGGAAGAAACCTTAATAATATCATTTTTTGTGGAAAATTTAACCGTTATAGCTCACCTCAGCACTGATCGCCATTGTCCGGTGTCTGTGCATGTGTCCAGCGTCACTAATTTCCTTTAAACATCTCCTAAACTGCTGAATGGATTTTGACCAAACTTCACAGGAATCATCCTTATGATTAGAGGTGTAACAATGCATTGATGAATCGCAATTTGCCTTGCCCTTGATGTATGGTATCTGAAAGAAATTGTAAATGGCAATATATCGCGATGCAATACAGATTTTACCTTGCAATGTATCGATACAGCGGACAAATATTGTCGATAAAAAAAATTAATTATATTGATTCGTGAAAATAAATCTAATGACATTGAATATGTGTAAGTTCATTTGTGCTTGAAATGGAGATGATAACAATATGCACGTGGGAGATTCATTACGTGTTTATACATATGCTGTCGCTTATGTCATTTTCCCGGGAAAATGTCAAAATAAACATGACTGTAAATTTTCTTTTAGAAGGGGAAACTTTTGTCAGTCCGTCCTCGTTATATAAAGCAGAAGTATGGCAACACATTGATTTCCTAGGAACTGACAAAGGCGGAGTGATAGAAACGAATCGGATGTGTTGTGTTTGCAAAATATGCAAATCAAAGTTAAAGTACTCTGGGAAAACAACCAATCTGAACATACATCTCTTGAGAAAACACGGCATGACAATTGATAAAAAGCAAAAATCGAATGTAATTTAATGTGAAAAGTCACGGCCAACTCTTGACTATGGTAAGTTCTGCTCCCCGATCTTCTAAAAAACTGAATGCAAAAGAGAAAGATGACATAACAAGGGCTGTCTGTGAATTTATAGTGTGAGACCTGAGACCATTCAATGTTATTGAAAACATGGGTTTCAAACATCTGCTTACAGTTCTTGAGCCTAGTTACACTCTGCCTACTCGCCAATTCTTTTTTCGGCATCTCACAAGATGATCCGCATATTAAACTATTTCGTTTTGACTGGTTTTGTTCCTAATATGTTAAGATATGAAAATTAAAGGTCAAAGTCGGCGCTTTAACGCACAGTCTATAATTGGTAAATTCCTTGTCAATTGGATCGATATCCTATTAAAAATCATCCGAAACAAGAAAAGGGGAAGAATATCCCTATCAAACCCCCAAGAAATTAATAAAAGACTAAGATTAAAAATACGATAATACAAAGCATTAAAGATCATTTTAAGAACCATGCCTTAAAGACTTACAATGGCTTAGAGTCTACAATGAGGGCTCAGCGAAGTGTCGAATTTGAAGGCAATAACAGATGCATAAGACAGTTCTGCGGTGTTAAACAGTTTGATAGTTAAATCAGTCAGTAAAAATTTTCAAAATTCAGTGTTAAAGCAGTTAATATAATGTTTTTTTACATGCATAAATGAATTTATTAGGAGTAGTAATAAAATTTCAATTATTTCCATATTTTTCAATAGTTTTTCAAATAGTACAGACAAGTAGTGTTTTGCTACAGACAAGTGAAATTTTAATTTTGGTTGTCTGTGGACAAGTTAACTAAAATGAGATTTCGCCACCCCTGGTGGACATCTATTAAGTACGTTCAAATCATGGTCCTGGAGTCAAAATTGGTCCTACCCCAGGGGTCACTTGATTTTACATAGACTTACATAGGAAAGATTTTTAAAAGATATCCTTGTCAGAAACTTCAAGATCATGGGTTTAGATATTTGGTATGTAACATGCCTGTGTGGACCTTAACTAAGTTTTCAGATCATGGCCCTGGGGTCAAAAATGATTCCACGACCACATGTAAACTTTTTGTGTGGAATTAAGATTATATTGCTGTTCTTCTGTATAGATTTTGTATTCAGTATGACTATGTTGTAAAAGGCAATGAAAACAGTTTTTCTCAAGTGAGCAATTCAGGGCCATCTTAGCCCTCTTGTTTTTTCATTGAGGAAAGAAGAAATGGAGTCAGATGCAAGTTTGGGAAAAATTACATAAATTTAAAGAATTTTTCAGAGAGGAAGGCACCTATGAAAGGCTCCTGATAAAAAAAGGAAAAAAAGTCCTGCATAGGGATCACTTTCCTGTCTTTCTGTCTGTCACACTTTTTCATGCTTCAGCAGTTGACACATATGTTCCAAAGAACACTCTTGTGTTCTATTTAGATTTAAGATATGAGGTAATCAATTTATGCACTGTTTTCTTTCTTTTAAAGTTGGAATTAAGTGACAACAGAATTTCCTCTGGACTCAACAACCTTGTAGGATGTGCCAACCTTTCTCAGCTGAGTTTGAGTGGAAACAAAATCAAGGACTTCGAGCCACTGGAGGCATTGGTATGTAAACCTGGTGTTGGAATGACTTGGCTTGACTATTTGAGTTTAGCGTTTATTCGAGAGTATTTCAGTCATATAGCAATGTGGTACTGAACAAAAAATAGCTAAAATTGTTCCGATACGCAAACCAGGATGGCTGCCAGAGCTAAATAAAAAAAAATTTTAAACGACGTCTCCTTAATCGCTAGAGCTAAAAATAGAATAATCTTTAAACAACATCTCCTCCTAAACTGCTGAGCAGATTTTGATGAAATTTTACAGGAATGATCCTTAGGTGGTACTGATCAAAATTAGCTTAAATCATTCCAATCTGCCAACCAAAATAGCCGCCAGAGTTAAAAATAACTTCTTATCGGCTGAGCAGATTTTGATGAAACTTTACAGGAATGATCCTTAGGTGGTACTGAGCAAAAATAGCTAAAATTGTTTAGGTCTGCCTACCATGATGGCCACCAGAAATAAATATTAATAAAAATTTAAATACTGTACAATTTATTATGTGTAAACTTTTTTCTTAAGCGTTTTCTTTCTAGCAGTTGAATTCAGGTGAGCAATTTAGGGCCATCATGGCCCTCTTGTGTGTGTGTGTTTTTTTTTTTGTTTTGTTTTTTAAGATCTGTTTAAATTTAATCTTAATTTTGTGTTTATCAAAGTATACATGCTTGTGATGATTGCAGTTAAGAGTGAAAATGAAGCCATTATTTGGACTTGGTAGCATTCATCTGTCAATGTAGCCCCCTTTTGTCTCTGCCAATAAGAACGTTGCACCCTTCTGTCTCTGTCAATAAGAATGTTTCTCCCTTTTGTCTCTGTCAATAAGAATGTTGCTCCCTTCTGTCTCTGTCAATAAGAATGTTTCTCCCTTTTGTTTTGTCAATAAGAATGTTGCTCCCTTCTGTCTCTGTCAATAAGAATGTTGCTCCCTTCTGTCTCTGTCAATAAGAATGTTGCTGCCTTTGTCTGCTAATAAAAATGTGGCTCTCTTCTGTCTCTTGTCAATAGATTCTAGCTCACTCGTCATATGTTTGTGCCTTTCATGATATGTTCCAATGGAAACTTATATATCCTTCATGTTTTCCTTTACAGAAAGACTTGCCAAATCTGAAGAGCTTAGATTTGTTTAATTGTGAGGTGACCAATGCAGAGGAGTATAGAGAGAAGGTATTTGAGCTGCTGCCTAACCTCAAGTACTTGGATGGGTATGACCGGGATGATCAGGAGGCAGAGGATGATGAAGATGAAGGTGGGATCTCTCTCTCTCGCTGTATATAATGCATTTTCTTGGGCTTAGTATGAAGAAGGAGTGACACTGAATTATGTAGATTTGTTGAAAATGTTTTATTTTCTTCAGTAGTTACAGGAAAAAAGTTTCTGGGTTCAGAGCAGATTTTTAAAGCTGGTGGGAGAAAAAACTAATTATTATCATGAATACCTTTCAATTGAATTAACAGCTAGATAAACTGATTGCATTGTTATTAATGAGGGTGATTTATATTTGTTGTATTTCAAGCTTAGAACCTTTTTGGGTTCATATGGTATCAGTCAATGGCAGATATAATACAGGCAATCAGTACTTTGGATAAATCATCAGCAATAGGTAACTTAATGATAAACCAGGTTGATATGATTGGAAATATGGCTGACTTGGTCTGTTGGACGGGCTGAAAGCGCTTTATGTAATATCAAAGGGCTATCAATCGCTGGGAGGGTTAAGCTTTTGTTGCTTCTTTAGGCCAGGGAAGTAGATGTGATAGTGTAATAATAATTGAAAATTATTTTGACAGTCATCAGCATACTTCAAACATGTTGTAAATTTAAATTGAAGACTATGTTGAATTTACAGATGGTGTTGATGATTATGAGGTAGATGACGAAGAAGATGGACTAGATGATGAAGAAGGTATATGTCATTTGATATTCTGTTGATTAACATTTCCTTCTATCTTTGAGGAAGCTGGTATATTTAGATGCTTTTTCAGCTCACCTTTGGAAAAGGTAGATCGTCAGTCGTCAACATTTAACTTTTAAAAAACATCTCCTCCTAAACTACTCGGCCAATTTTCATAAAACTTCATGGATATATTAATCAGGACATGAACTTGTCCACCTGGGTATTTTTATTGAACTTACGTTAAAGTTGACATGGTTATGAGCTTTGTTTTTGAAAAATATGGAATTGTATGCTTGTGACACACGTTACTCTGAAAGTATTTGTACTACAGGCTTGAAACTTCATGGATATATTACTCAGGACATGAACTTGCACACCTGGGTATATTTATCAAGCCACTGTTGAAGTTGACAGAGTTATGGGCCTTTGTTTTTTTAAAATATTGAATTTTATACAGTCCATTTACGAGATTCGAACGGTCTGCGGACTGACTGAAATGTTCAAAAAATCATGTCATACGAATTACCATGTTTACCTACCGGTAGACAATTTGTGTATTAGTAAGAAATACACGTCGTGACAATTAGTTGGCTTATGATATGCATGTATATAATATACAGAACACAGTTATGTCTTATGTTTTATTTTATTCTGCATAAAAATCATAAAGCGCATATAAAAGCACAACATTGTCAACGATAAACAATTACTTACAAGCCTTATTTGTAACCTGGGCCCTTCACTGATTTACTCGGAAATTTAAAATTATCTTTCACGATTCAGCTATCCTCCCAGCTGACCTGGGCCCTTCACTGAATTACTCGAATAATAAATGGTAACTTACAAATGCGTCTGTAAATCTACAAATCGTTGTTATTGATGGCGTGATATTACTCTCACAGAGCATATGACAAAAGTAAAGTGAGGTTCGAACACTCACACTGATATGTATAGTTAAATAAAAATTCACTCAGTTTGTAAACATTGACAATCAAGGGACACCTGTCAATGGTTTGCATCACCTTAATTGAAATAACCGCCAATCAATTAGCTTCTGTACACATAGGTGTGAAAAATACGCACAAGTGTAACTTACAGTGACACAGCGTCCAAACTTTTGCGTCATTGATCAACAACTTTATTGCTTGTTGGACCTGTAATAAAGTTCGAATTGCCGCATTTATCCGAGTAATTGTAAAACAAATTATTGCATTCATTTTATATGAGATATATAGGAAAACTTGACGGGACCGCGACAATTATACGAATAATGCCGTCAGATCGAAATATCGCATTCCGAATAATCGTAAATGGACTGCACTTGTGATGCACGTAACTCTAAATAATTTGTACTACAGACTTGAAACTTTTATTAAAGTCGACAGAGTGATGGGCCTATGTTTTTGGAAAACGTAATTTTATGCTTGGACACATGTAAGTATTTGTACTACAGACTTGAAACTTCATGGATATATTAATCAAGACATGAACTTAACAAAAAGTTAAGACATAGTTTTGCCTTTGTCTGCCAAAACTGTGACACGGGTAACTCTGAAGGTATTTGTGCTACAGACTTTAAACTTCTTGAATATGACTTGTGCTTCTGGGAGTTGGCCTTTGTTTTGAATAATGCGACAGGTGGGAGCATCTGTGTCCTCTGGACACATTTCTAGTTTAAAAATATAGAACTTTATGCTTGTGACGCACTTAACTCTGAAAGTATTTGTTCTACAGACTTGAAACTTCATGGATATATCATTCAGGACATGAACTTGTGCAGCTGGATATTTTTATCGAACCTTTGTTGAAGTTGACAAGAGTTTTTTTGGCCTTTCTTTTTGAAAAATACAGAATTTCATGCTTGTGATGCATGTAACACTGAAAGAATTTGTGCTACAGACTTTAAATTTCATTGATATATTACTCAGGACATGACTTGCACACCTGGGTGTTGGCCTGGGTTTTGGAAAATGCGACTGGTAAGGGCATCTGTGTCCTCTGGACATGTTGTGATCCTATGAGTGTCCGTCGAGCAGTGTATGTTGTCAACAATTAAGTGTTTACACTCTATCACCTTCATTTCTGAAGCAATCATCTTCAAACTTGAAGACAAATTTAATGACATTAATGTCTCGATTGAGTTCCTATATGGCTGAGATTGGCCAATTGGGTCAGGAGTTATGCCCCTTTTACTATCAAAAAATGCATGATTTCACTTTGTTTACACTCTTCCTCAGGTGAGTGATTAAGGGCCATCTTGGCCCTCTTGTTTTGTTTTTTTGTTTTTTTACGCATAATCTACATACAGCAGAACCACGACAAAACCAAACCTCATTAAACAGAATTCCTCGCCATTTCGAAGTTAATTTTCGGTCATGATTTCTTCCCTTCCTATTTTAACTAAGAATAAAATGTTTAATCCGAATTTTGCTATTTTGATTATTTATCTATTTCAAAGTAAAATCTCGGTCCCGAGGTTGCAATTTATGTATTTTTTATACGCCGCCGGAGGCGGTCGTATATTGGCGGCTTCTCCGTCTGTCCGTTCGTATGTCCCTATCTTGTGAACGCAACTCCTCCTTTGTTTCTGAAAGAATCTTTTCAAAACTTGGTCAATGTTACTATTATAATGTGTAGATGTGCATGAAGTGGCGATTTTCCGGTTCATTGATTTTTACAAGATTTATGTCCCTTGAAACTTAGTCTCTGTAGCTGATTGATACTGCAGCCTTGTGAACGCAACTCCTCCTTTGTTTCTGAATGAATCTTTTCAAAACTTTGGTCAATGTCATTACTTTAATGGATAGATGTGCATGAAGTGGCGACTTTCTGGTTAATTGATTTTTACAAGATTTGTGTCCCTTGAAACTTAGTCTCTGTAGCTGATTGATATTGCAGCCTTGTGAACGCAACTCCTCCTACATTTCTGAACAATTCTTTTCAAAACTTGGTCAATGTCATTACTTTAATGGGTAGAGGTGCATGAAGTGGCGATTTTCCGCTTCATTGGTTTTTACAAGATTTGTGTCCCTTGAAACTTAGTCTCTTTAGCTGATTGATATTTGCAGCCTTGTGAACGCAACTCCTCCTACATATCTGAATGAATCTTTTCAAAACTTGGTCAATGTCATTACTATAATGGGTAGATGTGCATGAAGTGGCGATTTTCTGGTTCATTGATTTTTACAAGATTTGTGTCCCTTGAAACTTAGTCTCTATAGCTGATTGATATTGCAGCCTTGTGAACGCAACTCTTACATTTCTGAATAAATCTTTTCAAAACTGGGTCAATGTCAATACTATAATTAGTAGATGTGCATGAACTGGCAATTTTCCGGTTCATTGATTTTTACATGATTTTTGTCCCTTGAAACTTAGTCTCTTTAGCTGATTGGTATTTCAGCATTTTGAATGCAATTCCTTGTATGTTTCTGACCTAATCTTTTAATATTTGCAGCCTTGTGAACGCAACTCCTCCTACATATCTGAATGAATCTTTTCAAAACTTGGGCAATGTCATTACTATACTCGGTAGATATGCACAAAGCATTGATTCTAATGTTTTTCAATATTTGCAATAGTTATGCCTTTCTAAACACGGTCTCTTGAAAACACAACTCAAGTGTCTGAACAGGTAAAAGTGCATAAAGCAGGGATTTTCTGGTACAGTGATTTTTGCAAGAGCTATGCAGAGAAAGAAAAAAGGATTCATATTGATACTGCTATTTGACCTACTTTCATACTGGAAGCCTTTTTAGGTTTCTATTTCAGTTCATCTAAATTAATTGGTCTCACAGACTTCATTATGAGCTTATGCTTACAGAAATGTTAAAAGCAATAATTAAAGGGACCCTCTTGGTCTTTATATTTTGTGGCGGCGCATATTGTGGCAGCACTGGCACTCTTGTTTAATTTTTATTTCGAAGTCAATTTTCATAAATTTTTGTGAACCAATTATTGTCCTTCTCATCTATATCCGGTCAGTAACCTAGTTTATTTTGCGGCTGCCCCTGGAGTGATGGCTCAGACAAATTTTTCACACCCCTTCAGGGTTATGAATACACTTCTCAACAATACTATGTCAGGGTTTGACATTAACCTACGACCGAACGACATTGTCTAGTAGACAGTCTGTCCGGTCTTGTAAAGCCCACGAGTAACTGGTCCGACTGGTCAAGTTAAAAAATCCACCAATAAATTATTATTTGCCCCTTCCATTTAATTACAACATGTGTTTCTGATGAAAAAATAGATTTTGATATGTAATTTCATTTGTTTTAGCTATCCAAGTTTGGAAAACCCAAGTTAATTTTAAGCATTTCGTTAATAAATTAAGTTCGATTTTTTAATTGGCTGTTGATGCCTTTTGAACGGGCACTTGCTCTGTCGCATGGCAACATGTTGTAAATGATTGAAAAATGTGTTTGATCATTGAAATAAAAGCAATGTTTGAATTTGTCGCCTGTGATTACTATCTTCCCTTTGTCTTATGAGTTTAAATGAGCGTAGTTATGGTACATAAAAAAATTATTTATATCTAAAAGGTGACAAATTCTGGTTTCCCAAATGTTACACCGCACCATGTTTCTTTACTTGTTTATTTGAATATGTTACAATCGAGCAGATGTATGTTTCTCGTTTATATTAAGTATGGACCTATTTAAATTTGGGTATGACACATACAAGTAGCAAAGTTTCAAATAAATGAAAGGAAAATCAGGAATCAAAAGAGTATGTAAAACAAAAGCTCAAACGTCAATTTCGCGTGGCTGGGTCATGACGATTAAAACAGTGTGATGTTCTATACAGTATGCCTTGCAGGAAATTTGAGATTTTGAGAAATTTGTGGGTAGAATTATTCAGGGTACCATACTGACAACTTTAAAATTGATGACATAAAAATTCAAAATGAATTAACATTGCACATAAGAAATAAACAATCACAATGTGAGCTCTTATAATAAATTAAGTTGACCAGTCAGTGCAGAGACTGCTTTAATATGGACTGTTTAGGTTAAGGATGGACATTGAGTGTTCAACAATGTTGAAAATGAAGCAACTTAAGATTTTTAGTAAAAAGCAGTTACACTATAACATTGTTCATGTACCCATAGTGCTGATATGCAGTCTAAAATGCCCATGGTGTTCTTTAATAAAAGTTGAAACAGTTTAATGAAAGAAAAAAAGTTAGTTACATATTTTATCGTTATTTTTTAATTCAAATATTTTTATCATTATTAGCTCACCTGAGCACGTGTGCTCAGGATGAGCTTTTAGGATCGATGAATGTCCGTCGTCCGTCCGTCTGTCCGTGCGTCCGTCTGTCCGTCCGTCGTCCACAATTTGTTCGTTTGCACTCTAGCATCTTCATTTTATGAGCAATTATCTTCAAACTTTAAAACAATGTTTATAACCATAAAATCTCGGCCAAGTTCGATTATGGCTGATATCGGAACATTAGGTCAGGAGTTATGCCCCTTTTAAAATTCAAAAAAGCCAGTTTTAACATTGTTTGCACTCTAGCATCTTCATTTCATGAGCAATTATCTTCAAACTTTATATCAATGTTTATAACCATAAAATCACGGCCAAGTACGATTATGGCTGATATCGTACCATTAGGTCAGGAGTTATGCCCCTTTTAAAATTCAAAAAAGCCAGATTTCACATTGTTTGCACTCTAGCATCTTTATTTCATGAGCAATTATCTTCAAACTTTAAAACAATGTTTATAACCATAAAATCACGGCCAAGTTCGATTATGGCTGATATCGGAACATTAGGTCAGGAGTTATGCCCCTTTTAAAATTCAAAAAAGCCAGATTTCACATTGTTTGCACTCTAGCATCTTTATTTCATGAGCAATTATCTTCAAACTTTAAAACAATGTTTATAACCATAAAATCACGGCCAAGTTCATTATGGCTGATATCGACTGTCAGGAGTTATGCCCCTTTTAATATTCAAAAAATGCCATATTTCAAGTTGTTTACACTCTAGCATCTTCATCTTTTGAGCAATCCTCTTCAAACTTTATGACAATGTTTATGACCATAATGTCTCGATTGATTTCAATTGTGGCTGAGATGGGTCATTTAGATCAGGAGTTATGCCCCTTTTAATACAAAAAATGCAAGATTTCACTTTGTTTATTCTCTACCAACTTCATTTTTTTAACAATCATTTTTAAACTTTAAGACAATGTTTATGCCCATAATCTCACAATCGGGTTCAATTATAACTGATATTGACTTGTAAATTTAGGAGTTAAGCCCATTTCACCATAAAAAAAAGTCAGATTTCACTTTTACACTCAAGCATCTTTATTTCTTAAGCAATCATCTTTCTCAGGTGAGCGACCAAGGGCCATCTTGGCCCTCTTGTTATATGAATGTGTATCCCTCAATATATACATGGTATACAACAGGAGCATCACTATTAAGTGATGTTAAAGATATTGAGTTTATCTCAAACGAGTTTGGTCCAGTTCAAATAAGGTCAGGTCTAGTCAATTCTCTGAGCTACTGGGCCACTGGTGATTGAAAAAGTTAATGTTGAACCCTGCCCTTTTTGAGATTGGATTGGGCAATGTGTGTCCGACTGGAAATGTTGATTAATGCTAATCAGTGTATGATAGGTTATGAAATATTTTTATTACCATACTTTTCATAACATGCAAATAGTATTTAGATCTATATACGTAACGATCTGCACCGGTAATGAAAACGCAGACATGCATGTACAGAAACTATAATTTCCATCGGATTTTTAATCCGAATTGTCGTTATTTCCAAGTTTTTAGCTGGGTCCCAAGGACTTCGGTTTAATGAGGTTCTGCTGTATTTGTTTAAAAACCATGAAGACAACTTAATGTTCCAATATCACGGTAATATTTCAAAATCACAGTTAAAGAGAGTTCTTGATTTATGCAGGTGATGAGGATGATGACGGTGAAGTAGATGAGGAAGACGATGACGATGATGAGGTGGATGATGAAGATGATGTTGAAGATGAGGAGGAGGAGGAGGTTGAAGGGTCAAATCTAAAGTTGTTACAACAGAGTGGAGACCTTGAGGTATAGAGGCCTCACTTCTTATTACTTACATAATTATATATGTTAAATTTTTATACGCCGCCAGAGGCGGTCGTATATTGGCGTCATCTTCTCCGTTTGTCTGTCAGTACGTACGTATGTCTGTACGTCCATATCTTGTGAACGCAACTCCTCCTACATTTCTGAATGAATCTTTTTAAAACTTGGTCAATGTCATTACTATAATGGGTAGATGTGCATGAAGTGGCGATTTTCCGGTCCATTGATCTTTACAAGATTTGTGTCCCTTGAAACTTAGTCTCTTTAGCTGATTGATATTGCAGCCTTGTGAACGCAACTCCTCCTACATTTCTGAATGAATTTTTTCAAAACTTGGTCAATGTCATTACTATAATGGGTAGAGGTGCATGAAGTGGCGATTTTCCGGTCCATTGATTTTTACAGAATTTGTGTCCCTTGAAACTTAGTCTCTGTAGCTGATTGATATTGCAGCCTTGTGAATGCAACTCCTCCTACATTTCTGAACAATTCTCTTTTCAAAACTTGGTCAATGTCATTACTATAATGGGTAGGTGTGCATGAAGTGGCAATTTTCCGGTTCATTAATTTTTGCAAGATTTTTGTCCCTTGAAACTTAGTCTCTTTAGCTGATTGATATTTCAGCTTTGTGAATGCAATTTCTTGTATGTTTCTGACCTAATCTTTTCAAAACTTGGGCAATGTCATTACTATACTGGGTAGATATGCACAAAGCAGGGATATTGATGTTCATCAATATTTGCAATAGTTATGCCTTTCTAAACACGGTCTCTTGAAAACACAACTCAAGTTTCTAAACAGGTAAAAGTGCATAAAGCAGGGATTTTCTGGTACAGTGATTTTTGCAAGAGCTATGCGGAGAAAGAAAAAAAGGATTCATATTGATACTGCTATTTGACCTTCTGTCATATTGGAAGCATTTTTAGGGTTCTACCTCTGTTCAGCTAAAATTAATTGGTCTTACAGACTTCATTATGAGCTTATGCATACAGAAATGTTAAAAGCAATAATTAAAAGACCCCTCTTGGTCTTTATATTTTGTGGCGGCGTATATTGTGGCATCACTGGCACTTTTGTTTTTTAACAAAATTTAAAATAATATGGTTAACAGTTCAAGATTTCAGAATCTTTCTGAAGTATAGAGATAGATGTGCGATGTTTGAATTAAGCACGTGCCTATTGATCAATAACCAGCCACATTGTCATCAGGTTCATTTTTTTTAATAGTTTACAAGCCTAGATGTCTAGTAAAAATTAAATTCTTTTGATGCTATATTTTCTATACAACTATTTTGTGTATGTATTGCCAAATTATATACAAGTTCTTTTTTGGGCCAGTTAATTTCTCTCTGTGTCCATTCTTAAGGGCTCTATTTTAAAACTTTAAAACACTGGGTTTGATTTCAGGATGAGGAGGATGACGAGGACTTTGATGGAGAGGAAGATGATGAGGAAGATGAAGATGTGGAAGATGAGGAGGAGGAGGGTGGTGGTAAGTTGTCATTTCTACTGTATCAGGGAAACACATTCTGGGGTCTGTGTAAAGTCAGAAACTGTCATTTCACCACTTTGAAATTTTAAAATCTAAGTTCAACTAGATGGTATTGGTAAGTCAACTTGAACACATCAATTCTGTGAAAATTCAAGTATTACTATTTTTGCATGTCCTGGAACATCATTACATGCTTTTGCTTGCTTACCTGAGCACAACATGCTCATGGCAAGCTATTGTGATCCCCTTTTTTTCCGGCGTCGTGCGTGTGTCTAGCGTCAGCAATTTTCTTTAAACAACATCTCCTAAACCACTGGACCAGATTGGATAAAAATTGCCTGTGATGTTCCTTGCATGAAACTCTACCAAAGTTGTTCAAATGGTTGCAGTCTGTTGCATATCTTGGTCACAGGAGCTATAAACAGACCTGTTTACTCCAACACATGGTCCGTATTTTGTATGGATTTTAAGTCTGAAATATGCACTACGGCCCGATACCAAGAATTCTACAGAATTTCAGTCACTCTCCACTAAATAGTGTGCTTAGAGCACATTAGGGTACTTTTCATATATCTGGGTCACTTAGATGTTTACTTTAAGTTATATTTAAATACAGTAGAACCTCGCCAAACCGAACATCATTAAACAAAATTCCTCACCATTTCGAAGTTTATTTTCAGTCCCGATTTCTTCCCTTCTTATTTTAACTAAGAATAAAATGTTTAATCCGAATTTTGCTATTTTGATTATTTATCTATTTCAAAGTAAAATCGATGTCTGACAGGTATTCATATTCTCTGCCAAAAACGAAACGTTATCTATCATAGCATAAGGAACTATAGCCCTGTTTACTGCTTTCTTCAAAAGGCTTTAATTTGGTGCATTGCACAGCGTGTAACTCTGATTTTTTTTTTGTAAAAATGCTGAAATGAAAGCATTTTGACTGTAATCAACATGAAGACAGTGCCAAACTAAAGTAAGAACATACAAGTAGAACTTCTTTCGCCACATCAGTATCTTCTTTAGTGTTTCTGGTTTACATTTCAGATGTAGTCAGTAACTACTATTGTGAAATGTTAGATAGTCCACATCTGGGACTTAATTCAGTTTTGCATGGGTGAAAGTTTTCCGGATTATACTGGAATTCCGGATTTTCGATGGTCGCCGAGGCCGTTTTTCCAAATCGCATAAATCCGTTGAGAAAATGGGGGGTGGGGGGTAGACATTGTATCGATAGCCGGCATCGTCATCAGATTTTCGAGTGCCTCATATACACACACGCTCCCTCGATAACAGACGTCTTTTTGTTAAAATTTGCAACTGCTTTGCCGTGGGAGTATCCTCCCCTGCTATAATCCATAAGGTACTTGATATGGAAACCCCCTGAAGCTATAAATACATTTTTGAAACAATCGCAACATTTCATTTACATTTATCATCCAATCAAAAGAGCGCTTAAGAATTTCACGTCATCGAATTTTCATGCGACACTGTGTGAAACTGTTTATAATATCGATAATGGCGGCGAATGTTAACAGTTCTAAGTGAAAGAACAGTTATCGTGACAACGTTACTTAGACAACATTAAGTATTTACCCCCAGGGTACAATTCGAACGATCTTGAGGTAGACGTAAAAAATAAGTGGCGATGGCAATTGCTAAACGAAATTGACGAAGACGGAGAAAAATGGGGACGGTGGTTAAAAAAAGGAGATAGGTGGGATCCCTTTTTGTGAAGTTTGTGGGGGGACACTTAATTATAGATCATGCGGAAAGATGTGCTTAAGGCATTGTTATAAAGAACATTACAAACCAAGTTCAAATTTATTTTTTAATATCAAATCAAGTTTTGAAATTAAATATATGAAGAGATTGAAATTACAACATTAGGTTAAGCATTTTGTTTCAGCTCAAGGAGGAATTTCTTGCATTTAATTGATTTTTAAAGATATTATTAATATATATATAAATTTTAGAACTTTTTTTGTATAACAAAATGTCCAATTGAACTTACATGAGAGGTAGTTTGTACTTGCTTTAAATGGATCCAAAAAAGCTACATTCATGGAGTTTCGGGGGGCTTCATCCCCCTTGCCCCCCCCACCAGGGGCCCTAGCGGCCCCCTGGACCCCCAGCTTCATTTTCAGGATTTCCAAAATTTTCAACTTTCACCCATGGTTTTGTTATTGAATTGTTTGTGGAATTAAAGTTAATTCCTATAAAAATTGTTATTTAATCTCCAAAAATGAGTATCAACTTATGCATGTATAAGTAATTAATTCATACATGTTAAAAAGGTATAATTACACTAAGAATTAAGACTCTGACAGATGTCAAAAAATACTGATAAAACACTGCCAGGCTACTGACATACCTTGAAAGGGGTAAACAGGTCTGTAAAAATAGATTTTTAAACTAAAATCTTTAAAAATCTTCTCTGAAACCAGGACAGGACCTAGAGTTTAGATATTTGGTGTGTGACATTGTCTTATGGACCTCTACCAAGGTTGTTCAAATCATGGCCCTGGGTTCAAAATTTCCCCCCCCCCCCCCCACACACACACACACCCAGGGGTCACTTGATTTTACATAGACTTAAATAGGAAAAACTAGAAAAAATTTCTTGTCAGAAACCACAAGGCCTAGAGTTAAGATATTTGGTGTGTAACAAAGCTTAGTAGACCTCAACCAAAGTTGTTCAAATCAGGGCCCTGGGGTCAGAATTGGCCCCACCTTAGGGGGTCACTTGATTTTACATATATTTGTATAGGAAAACCCTAAAAAAATCTTGTCAGAAACCATAAAGCCTGGAGCTAATATGTTTACTAGTGGACCTCAACCAAATGTGTTCAAATCATGGCCCTGGTGTCAAAATGACCCCACCCCAGGGGTCACTTGATTTTATATACTTATTAGAGCTCTGACCCTCAAAAATTGGATGGCAGGTACAGTTTTTGTGTGAAATTTAGATGATCCTGCTGTACTTCTGCATGGATTATGTTCTCATTATGACTCATAATACAATAATCGGCAATGTTTCTCAGGTGAGCGATTCAAGGCCATCTTGGCCCTCCTGTTTTTAGCTCACCTGAGCACAACGTGCTGAAGGTGAGCTTTTGTGATCGCCCGTTGTGCGTCGTCAACACTTTGGCTTGTTAACACTCTAGAGGCCATATTTTTTGGCCCAATCTTCATGAAACTTGGTCAGAATCTTTGTCTCCATAAAATCTTGGACAAGTTCAAAATTGTGTCATGTGGGGTCAAAAAGTAGGTCACTAGGTCAAATCTTAGTAAAACCTGTTAACACTCTAGAGGCCACATTTTTTGGCCCAATCTTTATGAAACCTGGTCAGAATGTTTGTTTCCATAAAATCTTGGACAAGTTCGAATTTGGGTCATGTGGGGTCAAAAAGTAGGTCATGAGATCAAATCTTAGAAAAATCTTGACACCTTAGAGGCCACATTTTTTACCCAATCTTCATGAAAATTGGTCAGAATGTCTGTTTCCATAAATCTTGGCAAGTGAATGGGTCATGTGATGTCAAAAAGTAGGTCAATATGAAAAATCCAACATATGTTGCTCATTTATAATCAGGTGAGCGATTCAGGGTCATCATGGCCCTCTTGTTTAAGAATATTCTGCTGTAACAGTTTTTGTGCTTGTCTTAAATTGAAGAGTACAGATTTGATATTTTAAGCTAGTTTCACTGGTAACAAGATGATTGTCATTTTTTTCTTCTCATTAAATTTTGTCAATATTAAGGACGTATCAGCGATTTACCACTGATTTTAATTTTGAAAAAAAAAAGAAGAAATTTATTGAAATTTTCATTTATTGATAGGGATCACTTTTCTGTCACCAATCTGTCTGTCCACTTTTTCCCTCATGCTTCAGCAGGTGACACATGTGTTCCAGAGAACACTCTTTTTGTGTAGCATGTTAAAGGAAACCCCAAATTTTAAGATTCCTGTATTAAAAAAATGATTTAAAGTAGATTTGCCCAATTTTGAGGTTACAAAAATTCACATTTTCAGTGTTTTTTAGCACATTTGGCTAACATTTAAATTTTAAAAAAATTGGTTTACAAAAAAAAAAAAAACAAAAACAAGCTTGGTGAGGTATACATTTTTTTTACATTTTAAGAAAGCTCTTATGTAACAATTGAATCTGAACAAAATAAAGGAATTCTGCCCATTTCATTATTATAAATAAATTATTATAAAATATATATAAAATTTATATATACAGTCGACACTCGTTATCTCCAATTTCATGGGACCAAAAAAAATATTTCGAGATATCCGAAATGCGGTATTATTGGATTATGAAATAGAAATCTTACCTGTATCGTGCTATAAATATGCTGTCGATCTCTTATGAAGATTTCTTTGTGGAATATATTAATATTCAATAATAATCCATTAGTAAATTTTTTCTTTATTTATTCAATCATTTCTTGCAATAAATACAGAACGGTAAACAAAATAAACAAATAGGGTTACAATAATAATATGCAGGGAAAACATACGAACTGCATTCTACAAATAAAGAGCATTTATAAACATGCACATTTTTCAAAGCACTTTGCACAACGAAATATCACTGAAAATTACTCTTTTTTTTTAATTATTTTTTTTTAATGATGTTTGTCCTCGCTCAACTTCCATAATAGCTTCGTATCTTACTTCGTATGATTTTGTTTCCAACTTTCATTTCACTCCTTTTTTGGTCTTAACCGATCCAGTTATCCCCCAGGATTAAACCTGGGTCCTTCACTGGATTGCTCGGTTATATTAGAGCTAAATGCTGATCTGGTTATCCCCCCAGAAATTCCGAGTCCTTCGCCAGATTGCTCAGCGCTCTTAGATGGACAAGTAGGTTCTAGAGGCACTGTGAATTATGACACGGGTTCATTCTACGGTGGTATTTAAAGCAAATTTGGCATATTTTGAGCAAAGATTGCCAAGCACAACAGCTTATGTTTACCATGCAAATATTTCGGCAAAACATAATCCGGTAATTAATGAAAGCCTAACATCACGGTTTGTCGTACAGATAGCCACGTGCCAAGCTAGTGTCACCAGTCCACTGATAGGTGTGAAAAATATCGGCGGGCTGATTAGCGTCGGTGGAATTTCATTATTTGAGATAAACAAACAATTATGCATTGTTCTATAGGGTGAGGGCCCAAATTTTCACTTTGAGATAACAGTAATTTGAAATAAATAAACTTTGAGACACACGAAATTAATGTATAAAGACAAAGAAGGGAAAAATCGGGACCAAGTCAATTAATTTGACATAGCCGAAATTTCGATATACGCAGATTGGAGATAACGAGTTCCAACTGTATATATAAAATTTCATAGGTTTTGGATAGTCTTTTGCTGAAAACCTGGTTATTAGAATGGGTAAGAAGAAGTGAACTAGAGCGTTTTCTGGAACTTGTGTGTCACCTGCTGAAGCATGACAGAAGAGTGTGACAGACAGACACTGCACTTCTGCTTCTGCACTTAGCACTCTGAGTGTATGTTTTGGTTTCTTAATGCTTTTTTTTTTTTTTTTTTTTTTCAATATAAAGAGCTCAGTATTTATTACTGATTGAGTGTAAAATAATCACTTATGGCCCATCCCTATGGTGGTTTTGCTAAGTTTCTGTCTGCTCCATTGTAGATGATGATGATGAGGCGCGAGGAACTAAAAGGAAACACGAGGATGAAGAGGAGGAATCGTGAAATTGTCACACTCCATCCCATTGGACAATAACTCATGCATCATTGAACATTGCATAAAAAAACTATCCAATCACAAATCATTTTATAAATGTACATGTTATCATTTCATTTTTGAACACAAGGCATTGAATTGAATTACAAGACAGATGTGTGTGATGGTGAAAAATTCTGTCTACGGAGAATGTGCATTTAGACAAGTGTGAAGATTCCTGGATTTTGTCTGGCTTACTTTGGCATAGGAAGGGGGGATGGGGCGGGCAGATGAGCTATGTTGAAGGAAATGATCACTGGATTATCAAATGGCAGAAATATTTTAAAATTAAATTGTATTACCAGCAGTTAAAATGAAACTTTAAAGAATTGTGAATCCTTTGCTGTCCATGAAGGGTGGTTTGGACTAAATGAAATATGAACAAATACTTACTGTTGTGCTACTGACATAGCTGCGTTGACACAGGATGGATATAGAGATCAGTGCCTTCACAAGACGTGAGCCATGGTGTACAGTGTTAGTCAGGCCTGGCTGTTGTGTCAACATTTCCACTAACATTTGTACATAATATCTACATACATTTTGTGCATATACGAATCTGTACAGATGATTATTGTTAAAAGAATATCACATGTAGATTTGTTTCATTGTTTTTTCATTGAGACATTATGGGTTTTTAAAAAAAAAATTTCATTTTTTTATTGGAATTTTTATTTATTTTTTCCCCCCCCCCCCCCCCCCCCCCCCTGATAAAAGATAAAGTTGTCAGTTCATTTATGGATACTTGTTAATTTAAATGTTGAATATTTGTAATTTTGTAATAGGAATTAGTTTCTCAAGTGTAGATCCTTGTGCAAGTGCTTGGTATGTGTTCTTGGTTTCCCTGTACAGAAAAATAAGTTCTTGAGAAATTTATATTTGTTTCTTAGGAGGATGTCTTTGATCATTTCTGTCATCTGGAATTGTCCTTAAGCACCCGTGATCTCAAAACCATAGAACGGTCTCAGATCGTCTCATTTGTGTGCTGTTGCCCTCTTCCTACAAACCAATTTTTATTAAACTTATGCAAGAAGTCTAATGATAAATGAAGGAGTCCTTTTAGAAAAATAACACCCATCTTGAAGTTTTTACAATGACACTTGTGTTTTATGCAAGGAGTTGTATAATACTAACAAATTCTTTAAGGAAATGGCAACATTATTTTACACATGATTATGTGAAATGCAATGGAATGTGAACCCTATTGTGTTTATGAATACAGCGTTCACATTTTTGTAGACATGCTGTTTTATGTTGATATTTTCTTCACAATTGCTCTGCATTAGACTAATTTGTGTCCGTTTGTTTGTCTGTTAGAGTGTAAGTGATTGATAATGAGGCGATTGTCTGTTGTCAGTAATGATTGTTATGAATATTCTTGACAACTGAAGTTTCAAGAGTAGCTATTAAGACTGGGCTAGGGGGAACATCTCCCCAAGATATGTCTGGAAATAGGTAGCAGGATTTGAGGTTCTTGTCTTATTTTTTTTTCTTCATCTTATATTTGATTTATATACTTTATTTATTAAACAAATATACATATATGCCTTTCTTATGAAAAATCATGCTGAACTTGTAGAAAATGTGTTTAGCTCGAGTACAATATCTGTATATTGGACTCCCTTGTATATTTGCAGGAAAAATAAATATGGATAAGTGGTGTGAAAGAAATTCATTGGATTGAAACTTGTATTCATACCTCTATAAGGAAATGTGATGGATCCAACACTTGAATGGATAACATGGGGATGAGAGAGAAACAGCACACACAGGCTGACATTTTGGGGAGTATTCCATAGTCTGTCAGGGAATTTTTATGGGACTTAAAATAGTCTCCAAGTATGTATGCCGTGCGTATGTCTCTCTTTTGTCCCAGATCGTCTTCTTGTTTTTTCTTTCGATTGAAGCTTCAGATCTAAGTCTTAATGGAATGATAGAATTTTGTTGTACTGTTACGTCTCAGCACCATGGAAACATTGTTTCTTGCGCAAACTGTAAAACATAATCCAACTGAGAAAGATCTCGGTCAGTTCAGGATACACTTTGTTACACGTTTTAATAAAAGCCAGTTTGGTTTTAAAGGTGATAGTTTGTTGCCCTCTGGTTGGTCAGGTTTAAAGTGACTGCTTGTTTTTTCCTCTGGAAACCTACAAGGAATTGCCCTGTATGATATCTGTCAGATCAACACAGACTTATTTCACAGTTTAATAGTGTTTGGTACTCGTCTTTACCATTAACATAAGGAGGTAACAATAGGACTTTCTGGTCAGGCCTTAGTGGTCTATTGTTAAGTAAACTGGCATAAGTGTTCACAAGACTGTTGTCCATAAGGACACTGAAATTATTGTGTTAATTTGTTTTTCTTTATTTTCACTCATGCACTGAGTAATGAAGCTAAAGGTATATATCAGTACTTCATGTTGGATCTCTTGTTTTGAGGGCATTATGCAAATACATTTTAAAAGTCGAATTGTAACATAATGTGTGTGCCCAGTCTGTGGATGCTTGTAAAACTTCAGTTGTAAATAAAAGTTTTAATATGATCTATTATTCTTATTCATTGCCTCACTACCTTATTTTGCATAAACATATACATGGTAAGTCTGTGAAACTGAAGGCGAGGATTGTGGTTGACAGGTAAATAAATCAGTAAATTTACGATCTTTGATGACTGGAAGAATAGCTCCAGTGATTAATATCAAAGATGATTGCTAGTATTTATTTTGTGGTTCATGACTTAACTATTTGAGTTTACCGAAGCGTAAGTCAAAAAGTATTTGAGGTATCAACTTGAAACTTCATAGGTGGATAGATCTTATTGAGGAGGAGTGGAGTGCACAAGAATAATAACTCTAGGTGGATAGATGTTATTGAGGAGGAGTGGAGTGCACAAGAATGATAACTCTAACCCTCCATAACTTTTGAGTTATTGCCCTTTCTTATTTTTCAGACTTAATTTTTGTCTGGAGCATAACTCGAAAAGTATTTAAGATATCAACATAATACTTAATAGGTGGATAGATCTTTAAAATGGAAAAGTGCAGTGCACAAAAATGATACCTTCAATAATTAGCTCACCTGAGCAGGAAGTGCTCAAGGTGAGCTTTTGTGATTGTCCTGCGTCCGTCGTCCACCGTGCATCACCGGTCGTCAACGATTTGCTTTAATGAACTTGATAAACTGCAGATTCCCTTGGTCCCAAGGAGTAAAATTTTCCTTGAACCTTATGGGATTGATTTAAAATCATCTCCTTCAAAACTATTGGCCAGATTTCAAAATATTTTGGTACAGATGTTCCTGCCGAGCGGTTACAGTCGTGGACTACGAATCTCTCAGCCCCTCACCGCTGTGGGTTCGGATTTTTCATGTGAGGAAGCCTTCCAGCTGGCTTGAAGTAGGTCGGTGGTTCTACCTGGGTACCTCTGTGTACTCGGGGTCTTCCCTGTAATTAGCTGGACGTCGCTATGATTGAAATACCATCGCAGCGACGGTAACTCCCAATACAACAACAACAGATGTTCCTTGGGTAACTCTCAACCAAGATTGCTAAACTTATTCCGATCCGTAAAAAAACGTGGCCGCCAGGGGCAGGGCTAATTTGCCTTATATGTATATAAGGAAATCTTTAATTGACATCTACTCGGAAACCGCTTGACAGAATTTGATTTAATTTGGCAGGGATGATCCTTGGGTGAAGCTTCATAAAAGTTTCTTCAATTATTCCAATCCGTAAAAAAACAAGGCCACCAGGGGCGGGGCTAATTTGCATTATATTTATATCGTGAAATCTTTAAATGACATCTCCTCTGAAATCACTGGACAGAATTCGATTAAATTTGGCACAGATGATCACTGGGTGAAGGTCCACAAAAGTTGCTTAAATTATACCGATCCATAAAAAATCATGGCCACCAGGGCTGGGGCTTATTTGCCTTATATGTATATAGTGAAATCTTTAAACGACATCTTTGAAACCGTTGGACAGAATTTGATTTGGCAGGGATGATCCTTGGGTGAAGCTTCACAAAAGTTTCTAAATTATTCCGATCAGTAAAAAAACATGGCTGCCAGTGGCTAGATATTTTCCTCATATGTATATTGTGAAATCTTTAAACGACATCTCCTCTGAAACTGCTGGACAGAATTTGATTATATTTTGCAGGGATGATCTTCGTGTGAAGCTTCACAAAAGTTGCTTCAATTATTTCAAACCATAAAAAAAAAACATGGCCGCCAGGGGCAGAGCTAATTTGCCTAATACATGTATGTATATAGTGAAATCTTTAAATGACATCTCTGAAACTGCTGGACAGAATTTGATTATATTTTGCAGGGATGATCTTCGTGTGAAGCTTCACAAAAGTTGC
>CM037791.1:32404034-32454034 GCA_021229015.1 Solen grandis
ACTAGAAATAGTTAATATATAAATTCAATCGGTCGAAGTAGGTCTTATCCGCTGAACCTGTCCTGTCACATAGATTGTTCAAAGGCTAGCAGTCCAGAGGAACGGGAGGGGGTTGGTTATGACCCCCACCCTGGGCTTTGGCATTATTACTAATACCCCCCCCACACACACACACACACACACACGCGCGCGCGCGCGCGCACACACTGTGAATTTCAGAATTTCTTAGCTATGCATGGTAAATTCATATTTGGCCAACATATCTTTGTTGAACCCCCATAACACCTTGGGGTAAATGGCTGGATTTCCCGCAATTGGTAGGTGGGTGTCTTGAGGTCAGTAACTGGGTGTCGCTATATAACTTTAGTACTGTCGCGGCAACGAACATCTCCAAAACAACAAGACCCTGTAGGCGAATGTCAATGCCTAATGCTACGTTTACACGATGTTTCCGGCGGCCACGGCAATCACGTGTCAGGCCACCGTGGACGAAACGGAACTTGGGGAGACGGAATGGACAATCGTGATAGGCCTTGATTGTCGTTCAAGATTTTAAACTGTCAAAAAAAAAAGGCCGTAGTAAAACATGGTAAACGCATCAAAACGTGACAGTACGTAAAAAGCCGTAACAAACCCTGGAGGCGGTCCGTAGTGGGACGGGAAGTATTCGTGACGTTGCTTTTGCTATGGTAGCGCATGTTTCCGGAGTTATATTTAGTAATAACTATTTTCCTTTCTTTTTCCCACGCGGATATATAGAGGATTATTGTTGGTTTTGAGTAGATATGGAGTATTGAATCTGAACTGTGTAAATAATTGATAATTAATAATAAAAAAGTAAATGTGCAAGCGAGTCAATCGCATTTCATTCGGAGACATTTGAACCGTTTACATCGGTAATTTCTTCACTTGTAATGATTTATATCCATCAGTGTATCAAGTGCCGCAAAGATTTATGCAGCGCGCTGCAAGGTTAGGTCACGGATTCGAATCTAGCTGAAGAAACATCATATTTGTAAAATTTACCTATGAAAGATGAATAATTGTAGTAAATGAAAGCAATTGATGTTTATTTTAGCTCACCTGAGCACAACGTGCTCATGGTGAGCTATTGTGATCGCCTTTTGTCCGTCGTCCGTACGTCCGGCGTCAACAATTTCCTTTAAACAACATCTCCTCCTAAACCGCTGAATAGATTTTGACCAAACTTCACAGGAATCATCCTTATGATGCTCTCTATCAGCTGATTGGTTGAAAAAGTCACAGTAGGTTACAGGAGCTAAAACTAGATACTAAAATGCAAATTTGAAAATCTTCTTCTGCAAAACTGCAAGGCCTAGAGCTTTGATATTTGATGTGGACCTCTACCAAGTTTGTTCAAATCATGACCCTGGGTCAAAATTGGCCCCCGCCTAAGGGGTCACTTGATTTTACACAGGCTTATATTAGAAAAAAATAGAAAAATCTTCTTCTGAGAAACCACAAGACATTGAGTTAAGATATTTGGTGTGTAGCATTGTCTAGTTGAATTCTACCAAATTTGTTCGGTATCCAGTCAAAACAGGAGCTAAAAATAGATTTTAAAAATGCAAATTTTGAAAATCTTCGTCTGCCAAACTGCAAGGCCTAGAGCTTTGATATTTGGTGTGTAGCATTGTCTAGTGGACCTCTACCAAATTTGTTCAAATGATGGCCCTGGGGTCAAAATTGGTCCCCCCCCCCCCCCAAAAAAAAAAAAAAAAAAAACAACTAGAAAAATCTTCTGAGAAAACATGGCTTTATGAACATCTACTAGGTTTGTTTAAATCATGGCCCCAACCCAGGGTTCACTTGATTTTACATAGGCTTAAATGGGAAAATGTAGAAGAATCTTCTTCTCAGAAACCACACGGCCTGGAGTTTCGATATTTGGTGTGTAACAATGCCTATGGACATCTACCAAGTTTGTTCAAATCATGGCCCTGGGATTAAAATTGGCTCTGCCCCAGGGGTCACTTGATTTTATATAGACTTACATAGGAATTTTTAAAATATCCTCGTCAGAAACCACAAGATCATTAGTTTAGATGTTTGTATGTAATATGGCCTTGTGAACCTGAACGAAGTTTTCAAATCATGGCCCTGGGGTCTAAATTGGTCCCACGCTAGGGTTAACTTGGTTTTTAGCTCACCTGAGCACGTGTGCTCAGGATGAGCTTTTAGGATCGATGAATGTCCGTGGTCCGTCCGTCCGTCGTCCACAATTTGTTCGTTTGCACTCTAGCATCTTCATTTTATGAGCAATTATCTTCAAACTTTAAAACAATGTTTATAACCATAAAATCTCGGCCAAGTTCGATTATGGCTGATATCGGAACATTAGGTCAGGAGTTATGCCCCTTTTAAAATTCAAAAAAGCCAGATTTCACATTGTTTGCACTCTAGCATCTTCATTTCCTGAGCAATTATCTTCAAACTTTATATCAATGTTTATAACCATAAAATCTCGGCCAAGTTCGATTATGGCTGATATCGGAACATTAGGTCAGGAGTTATGCCCCTTTTAAAATTCAAAAAAGCCAGATTTCACATTGTTTGCACTCTAGCATCTTCATTTCTTTAGCAATTGCATTCAAACTTAATGACATTATTTATAACCAAAAAATCTCAGCCAAGTTCGATTTTGGCTGATATCGGACCATTAGGGCAGGAGTTACACCCCTTATATTATTTAAAAAAGTCAGATTGCACTTTGTTTGCACTCTAGCATCTTTATTTTTTAGGTCATTGTCTTTAAATTTTATAACAATGTTTATAACCATCAAATTTTGGCGAAGTTGGATTATGGCTGAAATTGGACCCTTCAGGAGTTACGCCCCTTTTTAAATTGAAAAAGCCAGATTTCACTGTGTTTGCCCTCTAGGTCACCAGGTCAAATCTTAGAAAAACCTTGTGAACTCTCTAGAGGCCACAGTTTTGGCCAAATCTTCATGAAACTTTGTCAGGATGTTTGTCCATATGATATCTCGGATGGGTTTGAAAATGGATCATGTGGGGTCAAAATCTAGGTCACCAGGTCAAATCTTAGAAAAACCTTGTGAACACTCTAGAGGCCACAGTTTTGGACCAATCTTCATGAAACTTGGTCAAGTTGTTTGTCTACATGATATCCCGGATGAGTTCGAAATTGGGTCATGTGGGGTCAAAAACTAGGTCACCAGGTCAAATCTTAGAAAAACCTTGTGAACACTTTAGAGGCCACAGTTTTGGCCCAATCTTCATGAAACTTGGTCAAGATGTTTGTCTACATAATATCTCGGATGGGTTTGAAAATTGGTCATGTGGGGTCAAAAACTAGGTCACCAGGTAAATTCAGGTAGGATCAAAATGTAGGCCACTTAGTCAAATGTTAGAAAAACACTTTAGATGCCAGATTTTTTGTCATTTTGCCTAACACAGCCATCTTAATCAGGTGAGCGACACAGGGCCATCTTGGCCCTCTTGTTTGAACTTCATGTAAATTTTTTGTGTGGAATTAAGATAATATTGCTGTTCTTCTGCATGTATTTTGTATTCGGTATGACTATATTGTAAAAGGCAATGAAAACAATATTTCTCAGATGAGCGATTTAGAGCCACCTTGGCCCTCTTGTTTGTTATTACTTTGGGGCTCTATTTAAAAATAAATCTTATTCTTGTGCATTTGCTATATTTGGGTGGCTATAATTAGTTATTATTTATTTAATTATTTTTTTTGTGTGAATATATGGGATGGTGCCAACAATTCACAAAATTCTTCTTCAGCACGAGATAAACTCCTGCTCAACTCGTGCAAGGTCGTCGAACAGGTTACGAGGTGAACGAGACGTGTCTCTTCTTAATAGAAATGTCAACTTAATGCCCTTGACGGCTAGTATCGGTCACATGACCGTTGGATTAGTTTAAGCATATTAGCATATTATATTCACACACACACACATACATCTTCAACCGTACATACATACATACATACAACCATACATACATAGAAACCAACCAAGTATAATAAGGCAATGGGTCAGGCCACAAGTTCAAAACCTTAGTTTCGGCCCCCCCCCCCCCCCCCCCCCCCCCCGCATTCAACCGATAACGACATGCAAAATATATGGCAGATAACAATGCAATGGAATGGGCAATAGAATGATTGCCATTACGAAGAGGAAAATACATAATATTTGGTGTACACATGATGAATTGGATGAAATATTCTAAATGTTTGTTCACATATCAGGAAGCTCGATGTCATACTATCTATTAGTGAAGATAAGAAACTATAAGTGTATTAACACTAGGCATAGACAGCATAACCTGACAGAGATATGAAACAGTCCGAAATAACGTATTTCATCGAAACGAAAAAAAGGGGGGGGGGATGAACGGGATTTGAACGAGATCTCACTTAACATCTTGCAGACGCTTAACAGACAGTATCACTCATGAAAGATCTGCGGTCTAGTGAGAAACATACATACGATTTGTATTTGGTTAGTAGTTTTATCAGCAAGAAATTGATTTGAGCAATGAAACTCAAACTTACTTACTTACTACTCGTACTTAAAATAAAGTACGTTAACCATAATAGTTTTCATTTGCTTTTTATGTCAAAGTTGGTACCTTGTTCGAATAGTTTATTAATGACTTTTTATACCTTTTATCATTTTTTTTTTTCAATTTTTATCGATCTTTTAAATAAATGTGCTGAAATGACCGGCAGTTTGACTTAGAGTACACCGACAATATTTCAGTCATTTACTATGTCTGCTCGAGAAAGATGTAGTGCTGCCACAATGCAGCATAACCATGCAGTCCTGGAAATACCTTTATATGCTGAGCGCCAGGCAAGGGATCTATACCAGTACTTTTTTACGACTTTGGTATGTCGCTACCGAGGATCGAACCAACGACCTCTCGATTCCAGAGCGGACGCTCTGACCATTCGGCAACCGGGACGTAGATAAATATTATGAAGAGGAAAAATGCATTATAAAAATATTGCGGCAGTACAAAAAAAAAACCATAAACGCTGGAGCGTTTTCACTTTTTCGTTATAAAGGCAATATTTGCCAAAACAGTGGCAAAGATTAGATCTTTTCTTTTTCTTTTATTAATTGAATTATTTCCTACCTTAAAAATTTCCGCTCCAGTCCTTAATCAATCGTAAGAACATTATATTGACTACTCTCGGATTTTAACAGTCATTATTTCACTAATATCTACAGTCAGCTATGGAAGGGAATCGCCGCCAAAATTCTGTCTTACAACTCCTAATTTCTATGTTCTAACTTCGTTCTTACAACTTCTAATTTCTTTCTTCTAACTTCTATATTTACAATTACAATTTCCAAATGCTTTGTTCGAATATCTGAATTCAAACTTATAGATAAATTCCATCCTCTAACTCTTAGGTTCCAACCTCTTATCTCAATCATCTGAGTCATTACTTCTAATTTCCAACTCTCAACATCTTTATTCCAACTGATATATTCTAGTTTCTATGTTTAGAAATTGCAGTTTATTTTGCGACAATCGAATGAAACTGCTATAAATAGAACATAAAAATCGGGATTCCAAGCAAAAGTACCTGTACTTTTTTCTCTAGTTAGGTCGTATTTTTGATGTTTTATTGAGCTACTCCGTTATTTGTGTAAGTCATAATTTGAAGATAGCATCAGCACTATAAAACTTTTTTATGCCCCGCCAACTTTGTTGAGGGCCATATAGTGTTTCGGTCTAGTATATCCGCCCGTCCGTGCTTACAAACTTGGTTTAAAGGGCGAGGGAACAATGGGTTAGGATCCTTTGATCTCTGGTTTTATGTGGCATTTCTATGAGAACATTAGACTTAATAATTGATAATAGGAGAGTCACTTAAAACCAATTAGTTAGAACGTACGTCCGTCCGTCAGTCTTGACACTGAGGTTTACCTTTACGTTTAAGCTGATTTCTCAGGAATGGAACCGTTAATCCGAGTCTTTATGATACTTTGCACACTTATTCATCATAACATGGACAACCCATCCCAACAAAAAATAAAAGCCTTGTACTTTCGAATTATATGCGGGCGGGGCATCAATATCGTTCCTACACAATCTTTTTTTTAATGAATATCACAATCCAATTCATTTTTTTTTTTTTAGTTTTCAAAATTATCAACAATATAAAACTTGGCAAAGAAAACAAAGGGCATTATTAGAAATAAACTACAGGTGTAGACCCGTGTAAATTAAAGCTGCATTTAATGAAATGATGATATATATGTGTACAGAATGCAAATGCTCTATATGCATTTTGGAATAACTAGGAGAGTTGCCAGATTGAAGCCTACATGTGCCTTATTAGTATACCCATATTCACACAGTATTTAGTAGAAATAAAAGTGACTTTTTTGGCTGAATTTTACTGCCCTCTAAGGGCTGTTTCTCCTCGGCATAAAATGTCCATTTTTCTTCCAACTGGCACTGAATTTTCCCCTCAAAAACGATTTTCCCCTCTTATTATTTACTTTTCAATGCAAAAGGATGGTTTCTAACTTGTCTTTTTGCCTTCATTTTATAATAATAGCCATGAACAACTTTTCCTTATAGGTTGAAAATCATAACAATTCTTAAATTCCCCCTTCTGATGGTTCGTTGCGCTCCACCCCCCCCCCCCCCCACCTGTAAAGGGGTATGGGTAGTGGGGGGATGCACTAGAGCTATCACTAAAGGTGATGAATACCCCCCACACAGCCTTTGTTTACAATCAAGTGCCCATCTATAGGAGATAAGTCACATTTACTGAATTGATGAATTCAAGTGACAAATTATAAAAGACTAATAAAAAAAGAATATCTTATTATGTTCAGTGGTTGTTTTTAACAAAAAAATCCAACATTCATCAATTCAGTAAGGGCACTGTAAACAAATTAGTCTGAACAGCATGCACATGCAAAAAAAAATAATAATAATAAAGAAAAAAAATAATAATAATAAAAGAAAAATTAAATGACCAGCTAATTCAAAATTGTATATGTAATAAAGTTCTACGTTCATCAACAGATAAATGAGATGAGGAAAACTGAAGCTAAAGAAAGTAAATTAGTTATTGGGAAATAATGCAAAGAAAATCAGCAAATGGCCATAACTCAAAAGAAAGTCAGTCAACCATAACAATTTCATAATATGCACATCTATGCTCACCAGTGAAGCTTCATATGAAGTTTGATTGAAATCCATCCAGTAGTTATTGAGAAATAGCGTGGACAAAGAAAACTCCAGAAAATCAGCAAAGGGCCATAACTCAAAAGAAATCAGTCAACTAACATTTCATAATATGACATCTTGCTAATGAAGCTTCTATGAAGTTTGATTGAAATCCATCCAGTAGTTATTGAGAAATAGCGTGGACAAAACGGACGGACGGACGGACCGACCGACCGACATGGTGACTCCTATATACCGCCCCCCCCCCTCCCCACAAACTACGTTTGCGGGGGGTATAATAATGGATTCGATCATGATGTACATGGGATTTGGAACATCGGCATATGAGCTTTTGTAGTCCGAAGTTTGGCGAAAGAAGATCTTTAGAATTTATCGATAGAAATTGCCGACAATTGAAAATGTATTCATACAAACATGATTATACTGCAACTAGTTAGTGGCATGCATTCGTACAGTGTTATCCAGAGGACTCCTGTTGCTATTTATAAGTTTGGAAAACACCGTGTGCCGTAAAGTAGTCTCGACTCGAGGGAAGTCAACTTTGCGCTGTTTGCGCTAGAAGGGTACCAGTAATACTGGTTCCATCTTCAATACAATTTACGTTGAGCCGAGAATCAATGATTTCTGGTGCCCTTCTAACCTTCAAATTCTATGTCCTAAGTTCTAACTTCTATACGCTAGCTTCTAACTTCTAATTTATGAGTCTCTGTTCCTAAATGTTATCTTTCCGAATGAACATTATGTAACTTTTAATTGCTTGGTCATTATAAGTATGCGAATAAAAAAAAGATAAAATTTAAATTAACGAAAGTTTACAAGAAGTTGGAAGTAAGAGGTATGAATTAATAACCTCAAGATGTTGGAAAATGTACTATGAGGTATAGAAATTAGAAGTTAGAACATAGAAATTAGAAGTTGTAAGATAGAATATTGGCGGCGGTTTTTGACACTTAGATAGAATAGGATGGAATAAAAACGGATTATTACTATCGTAGATTGATCCAGTGTTATCAGCATGAGATTTACGGAAAATTAGCTAAAGCTTTCGTAAATGCTGATAACACTGTTCGGATGAATCTAAGATTTTAATGATCCTTTTATTATATACCTACTTTAATATAAACATATAAATTCTTAACATTGCATTTATTTTCAAACAAATCTTCATGTTTTACAACAAAGAACAAAGGAAATATTTCATAGTTACAGTACATAAAGTAATCCGGTCGTGTTCTACACAGCGCGTAATAATACGAGTATGCAGTGTGTAAACGGCATTTGTTTTCAAATCCGTATTTTTGCTGTAAGAAACAGATTGAAATGCGTAGTATCATACATGAGTATACAATAATAATCAATTATTTAACATTCTTTAACACTGTTTTCTATTATTGCAAAATGGCGGTTACTTTCAGTTTTACAAATCCCATGTTATCTCGCGGTCGTACACGTATTTTAACGAGAGCTTCCCGTGTTTTGCTATTAACTTACGGAGTTACGGATCTCTGTCAGGTTATTATGTCTATGTACTAGGTCAGCCCTGACAATATCTATTTATTTCTATATAGGAACACACAGGTGATCTTATCAGTTATGTATTGCGGAAATATGCGATGTAAGACATATTTTTCTTCAATTAAAGTATTTTAATTTATTTAATTGAGATAATCATTTTCATTTAATAATATATAAATGAATGATAAATCAAACAATATTGAATTTATGTTTCAAAATAGACATGTAATTAACTTAGAAAGGAATAGACTTAATCCGGAATTACAAAACACAGTGGTTCTATGTAGTACAAACACATTTACTATATTTATTAATAAAGGTCTAAAAGGAATAATGATAGAATTACTGTTGAGCTGCATGCTTTTCAACAACATGGCAAGAACACCCATCTGTTGACACCTACATGGAAAACCCATTCATGTGAGTTCCGAATATTCACTATTCATATGTACAATGTATCTCCACCGCCCACTCACCCCAAGATAATCACGACAACGCATGATCAGCTAATGTTACATGTATTTGGTATATTTTCTAGATGTTGTGTTGGGCGTTTTGTTCGGTGTTGCCTCTTGTATAGAAGGTACGTTTTACTGGATATCACCTCTGATCACCCAGACACATTGTGGGTGAGATATTGGGTCACCCTTGGCTCAACGTTGTTGCCGTACGTTTAGTGACATCTCTGAAGTCGGAAATTGATTGGACTTGTGTTGTAGTGGTAAATTATTCAACCGAATAATTTGCGCTACAACTCTATATTTTTCTTTCATCTCTCTCTCTCTCTCTCTCTCTCTCTTCATATTTTATACACAATTTATGTTGACATGTATGAAGTAAAGTTATGTCTGTGTCATTTGTATATTTAAATATTACATATTTCCGTTATTAATTTAATTTTAATTAGTTTATTGCAATTTCAATGTCTGACACCTTTAATGGCTTAATTAATTGTACTTTTGGTCATCTAGCGGCATGATAAGTTTTGTTAATCCGCTTTGTCAGTTTTATGGCTTCCCAATAACTCCACCCACAAAGGCGTGATTGACATATCTGTTTATTCTGTAATTTGTTTAATTATGTGTTGATTTTGATTATAAAAAAAGAGGATTCTAGTTTTAACCACCGTCCTGAGCAGAAGTCTGTCAGGACAACCTTTAAGTATTTGATGTCAATTATCGTACAGAATATGTATATTACTAATTGATTAGATATATTGTGTTGAAATATATTTATTTAACAACACGTACACTGTGTATTTAATACAACAAAAGCGTAACCACGATGAAAGGTATTACAGACTTCTGGATCTTATCTTAATCTTCCTATCTTCACTGGGTTACCACTTGGAGACGATTGCATTCTGAACACTTGTTGCCATGGCAACATAATGAACTTTATTGAAAAAGAAAAAGAGTAATGATCTTCAATCACTGAATGAGCTTCAAAATTACACATGTGGTTGGAATCGATACAAAACATATACCGTTGTAATTGCTTGGCCCAATACCGGTTTCTAAAATTGTCATTAGGTAATGAAACAAGGTGAATGATAAATCAGATGAAAACATTATGTGCTGTTTTTATACCAACAACCAGTTGATGCTAGTCCAAGTAAAAAATAATTGAAATGGTCGTAGCTTATCTTTATGACGACACGGGCTTATGAGTAAGGCGTATGGTGAAGTTTTATAACATCGTCTCAATTTTGTGATAAAAATAATAGTTTCTCGCCATGTTTCAGGTAGACTCACGTGCTTGGAGTGTAATGAAGTCGTGTCTCCGCGGGAGTGTAACACGATAGCCCGGTGTGGATCTCACGAGGTTAGCCACTTAAGTTATTACTTCCCCTAACAGTTTACGCGCTGTAGGCGGAAATTCTTCGCCCACGTGTTCCAACGGAAAAAGACGTATAAATACAGTCAAACCTCTCTTTAGCGTCAATCAAGGGAACAAAGACGTATAAATACAGTCAATTCTGTCTTTAGCGTCAATCAACGGAACAAGAGGAAGCGATCGCTTAACAGAATGAATGTAAAACATATAACAAAATGCTAGGTGAATAATATAAAACTGACCGCTAATTACAGGTGGCCGCTACTACAGGTTCAACTGTAGACACATACGAGTATGTAGCCGGTTGCTAGGGAGATCATTGGAAGAGTCTGATACCCACCTCTGGTCCACCCTTAAGCTTATGTGTGTAGCATCATTTTGGTCTAAAGTGCCTTTAACCTGACGGTGACGGGTTCAAGATAGGCAGTAGAAATTGAACCTTTTCACTTCTGTACTGTCTAATTAATTCCTGCCAGGTTTAACCTACTTTTGACCAGCAATATCTAACTCCGTGGATTCACTGCCACACTGAGTTACCACGTGACGTGGTTGTACCAAAAACTACGCAATCGATTATCTGTGATTTAGGCGAAACTCAGATATTTCCCAGCTCACTATGGCAGATATTTGCGCTGGAGATTGCCGCAATATATGCAACATATGTGTGTTACCAGGGCATACTGTAACGATCTGAGTCATAAAAGCGTTTTCAAAATAGGGTCTTATATAGACATAATTACAACAATACAAGAGTAAGTAGACGATCCTGGCCTTTCTCTGAACTTCTAAGTCGCGGTCACATCTTACGCACAAGCACGAACCAGACCGTAGTATGGGATGACAGTAGTTAAACTTAGATTGAACAAGAAATATCTTTAAAAAGATATTCGGCGTAGCTAAATAATTGTCAATAAAATTTAAAGGGTTAATTAAAGCGGATTTAATTTACAAACTCAAAAAAAGTTTATCTATCACTTTCCATTAAATATCATGCACTTGCTGATTCTTTTTTGAAGTAAAGACAATTCATATATAATCAAGCGAAACCGAAATATCATAATTCGCGTATATCCGATTATTGTTTCCAGATCCGCACAATAAACTGCACAACATTTCCACAGTAGTTACCTTCCCTGAAGGCCGAGTCCACTTTTACAAATTAGGGGAAATTGTGGTCTAAAAATAGACATACGCCTGCTTTTTATTTAGTTTTATTTAATTTAGTTTTAAATCATATTGCCAAAGCAGCATTCCTAAAATGATATGAAGTGGTAAATTTTCATTACTGTGTTAATTTCATGTTTAAACTGAAAAAGAAACATGTTATATCAAGTAAAAAGATATACAGAACCCGAAACTCCCACTTTTTTTTTGTGGAATATCCTAAATATCCGAAAATATATTATTATATTATTAATAAGCCGCTGTGCTACCTTAAGCCAACTTAGCCTTTTTTTTTTTATCTCAATGCAACATAGTTTGCCGTATTCCTATTAAAATATTATTTATATTTCCTCTCTGCTGTCTTCGAAATGACTTTGTCAACTTCAACCTAGTTTACAATTTTGATTATCTACGTTCACATGAACTACGGTCACGTAAACCATGGAGATATTGTCACAACCAAAGACAGAAGCGTCAAAAACAACTTGTTTACACTTTGAAGAACCATTCGTTCCAGACCTGAATTGTGGCGTTTATGTTATGAGTACAGTATATGTTTCTCTGTATTCTGTTTGTCTGTCTGTAAAAAAAAGCTCTTCGTGAGTGTCCTCAATTAACAGTGGTAATCATCTTGTTCGTGGATAGACCTGGTCTTTTCTCACGGTCGAATCAAATCCAATCCATGAATTTATCTTTATTTCCTGTTCGTCGATTGTTTACAACTTATACCAATCTCTTTCCGTGTTTTTTCGGTCATGCCAGTACCTTGCTCATCGACTCCCGGTGTGGATTGTAGTTCGTAGCCAACTATAGATAACGGATTAACACAAGGCTGATATATAAACATACAGTCAAACTGTCTTTAAAGTTCAGTCAAGGGAATAAGAGAATGTAATTGTTATCGCTTAATAGAGGTGGTCGCTAAATAAAGATTAAACAAATAACAAAATGCTAGTCTGGTAAAATTAAAACTGACCGCTAAATGCAGGTCGACCGCTTAATACAGGTGACCGCTAGTACAGGTTCAACTGCACATTTCAATTCCAGAACTGCTACACTAAGACGTATGCTACAACACTTGGTTTTGCTCGATATAAACTTGGCTGCAGAGATACCCTGGTAAGTCTCTCATTCTCAGTACCATATCATTCTCATAAAGACGAAATACTGTCATCGGTGCATTAAAGAACAGCCAAACAAATTAATATATGTTGCAGAAATGCAACGAGAACCCAGACCTTGTGGGAAAGCGTAGAGTTGACAAAATATTGTGCCAGGAATGCTGTGATTCTGGGGACCTGTGTAACCTACAAGGATGTGAAGGTTGGCATGGCTTCATTACACTGTGATGGTTTCAGGTGACGATCGGCCAAGAAATAACAAAATATCAACAATATGACAAAACATAGATGTATATTTACAAAGTGTTCAAACAACTGATCTGAATCCAATTTGTTTAACTATCTTCAATGGTCTTGTCCCACGCCTGGCCACACGAAAGACTTAAATTGAGAAAAAAGTCATACATGCACACCTACAAAACATATATAAGATTTGATAAGATATTTTTTATCATCGTTACTTGTGTTTTACAACATGAAATTAAAAAAACAACAACACATAACTGTATTTAATATGAACACCCGGCCCAACGGGCCTATAAGTCACCTTAACAATGTAAGTATATTAATTAATCAATCAATCACGTGAAAAGAGATGAATATTTAATAAAGTTACATAAAATCAGTTAAATGTTACTTAAGTCTGGTCATAAATATGTATGAGAAATTAAAGAGAAACATTCTTAGTATATTGTATAACAATGCATATCAACTAATGTGAATAATATATCAAATACAAGTATTATAATGAAACTGATACATAGTGCGAATGAGGAGGCTGTATACAAATAGTATAACATGCGCTATGCATAGAGAATTTACGTTAAGAAAAACATAGACTGTATCAAGTCATTGTTTACAGTAGCACGAACAAATAGTCAAATATATACCATATGTGTCATTGTACCATGTATACACATAAGCAATATACATGTATACGGAGAGCTTTGTTGCATATAATACACATAATGATACAATATACATATAATACCTATATTCAATATATATATATATATATATTTAAGTCAAAATATACATACAATATTTACACGTACTTTGTATTTAGCATTACCAAATTCAAATTGCCGTTTAAGTGTATGTTTGTGATTAATCCTTAGCCCCCAAGAACATTACGCGGGGACCTGTTTGCTTTAGCTGCCCCTCCCACCAGCTGACCGATGACTGTGAGAAGATCAAAATATGCGGTCGTGATGAGGTATGATGTCATCCTCATCACCATGGCTACCATCATCTTCGTCATCGACCTCGGCTTCTTCACAATATCATCACCACCGCCACCTTCATTACCACCACCACCATCATCATCATCATCATCATCAAAGGCTGTCAGATGTTTGTTTGGATGTTTGATGCTGAATTTCAAGAATAGTGTGTTGCGATAACAGTCATGTTCAATGAATATCTGTATATGTTTAACACCACTGGAAATCATCAGAGTTAAAGGAAATTAGCACATTTAAGTAACTCATTTTTTTCTCTCTCAATGTCATCATTACAGTTTTAAGCTTGATCTGTGCTTCGACACATCTCTGGGCCACAAACTCCACTAAGGCCGGAAATTTAGTACCATATTAATCTTAAACTGCATTAAAATGACAACAGTTACCAGTACACCAGGAAATTTTGCACATGCAATCCCTGAAAGTGTTTACACGGCTAGTGATCTTAGGAGCGCAACTAACTCTTAAACACGGTACATTGCCGTGTATTTTAACATATTCTATCGCTAATTCATGCATAATAATAATAATAATACAATGTAGTAATAATAAAAATGAAACTAAACGAAATGGATCAAGCTACGCGTTACGGCTCTCCCAATATCAAAATGGTAAAAGTGCTTAAACTGACCGAAATTTAAATCTCCCTAAAACTAGTTCATATTTGTTTTCCCTTAATATTTCATCGGTTTCTTTTAAATAATTATAATATTTTACAGAATATGGAAAAAAAACGAAAAAAAAAGCAGGATGAATGTAATTTTTAGAATTACCAATTACAAAATTCAGTCGCGCTTATTTTATACACGAAGCTATATTAGACATCTAGGTAATCCTGTTTTCTACACACGTCTGTTTATTTCAGGTTTGCATGCTGAGTTATTCCTATGACAATGGACGGTACGAGAGTAAATGCGAGTCACGTGATGTAGGTCTTCTTCTACTGTACACCAACCTTACACTGACCTCTATCGTAGTTTGGTAGATGTTGACTTTCTATTCAATTTTCTGCAATTTTAAGCCTTAAATATGTAACATATATAGCGAGCCCTCTAGGTATCTGTACCTGTACTCCGGGGCAGAAAAATATAATTATCTGAAATAGAATAAAAATGGCACGTGAGACGGGCGAGTATGAGGATTTGAAAAGTGAGCTGAAGGAAATATGGTTATACATGTACATGTATTGGCAATATTTTAAAATAACATGCTGATGACTAGCTACCACGATGAGAAATGATAATGATGACAAGTATTATGATGAAGTAAAATCATTATTTGTTGTAGGTGTGTGAGGGAATCATTACCAACTTCAAGCAAAGCAATTTAAAACCTGATATGATAGTTGGAAGACGATCAATTCAGTCCATCACTTTCGGTATTCTTTCTTACTTACGGTCCCATCTCTCATTACCTCCGGCTCCTCTTTGATCACTTTCCTTATCTTGCCATAGATTTACTAGAGCAATTCCTTCATTCAACGTTTCCTAATCGCCTGATTCTACTGCTTCTGAAATTTAATCATTTCATAGGAGCAGATCAGTTTTAGTAAGTTTGATAGTACGATGATGAGTAAAAAATATAGTTGTCTCGTCCCCTTAAACTACTAGTAGGTCCTTAGAAATTTAATATTCGAGTATGAACTTCATGTCGTTTAGAACATTTATGGACAACTAAGGGACTAATTGTAATATAATACTATCTTCTTACCTGAACTATGTGACCGCCAACACTTTGCTTCCAACCCAATTTTAACAACCGGATTTGCGATTCAAAAATGTCACTGGCAGCTAAAACCATATTGGACATTACTAAGAGACAGTACTGTTTTATCATATATTTCAGGTAGTATATGTCTCGTCAGCTGCTGTGATACTGATTTATGCAATGATGAATGTGAACTGAGTTCAAACACCGTCGTGATGCCAACAGCAAGTTCATCAACTCATTTCAACCCACCGTCATCATCTGTTACTTCAACACATAATTCATCAACATCGTCAATATTGTCATCTGTAGCAACGCAAACATTTTCAACCTCACCGACCTCACTTCCGAACACAACTTCAACACCATCATCAACATCGTCTATCTCCCATACAACTTCAACAAGACCAACATTAGTGACATCTACGTCTCCGCAAATATCTTCCACCTCATCAAATTCAAATGTAAGTTCGATCAAATTCAACTTCAATATCATCTGCCCTACCATCCAAAACAGTAACGGGGCCTCCGTGGCCGAGAGGGTAAAGTCGCTGACTTTAACACTCACTCAGCCCCTCACTGCGTGGGTTCGAATCTTCCGAGCCTTCCAGCTGGCTTGCGGTAGATCGGTGGTTCTTCCCGGATGCCTCCGTGCATCCGGGCTCTTCCTCCACCTGTAATTAGCTGGACGTCGCTATATGACTGAAATACTGTCGCAGCGACGGTAAACTCAAATAGTCAAGTCAAGTCAAAACAGTAACATCGATTAACCACACATACTCATCCTCTTTGAGTTCAGCCTCAGGTTTCGGTTCTGTATGCAATAATATCACCGTCAACATTAATATCATCACTTAAAACGTCTTTCAAAACCAAAGATACATATGTCAGAAAACACTCATAAATCTCAGAAGCTCAACGTCAAAAAAAAACAAAAAAAACCCCAAAAAACCCCGGCTTCAACCATTGCCCGTCTTCATACATGGAGTTATAAATAAAGTCATGAAGTCGAGTTACTGTGATATTAGTGATATTGGCTTGGCACTTAAAACTTTACACAACATGAAATTAAAACTAAATATATGTTGAATACGTTTATTAAATAATACAATTGGCGACAACGAAAATGGCGAAAAGGACCCACGCGACGTCGGCGTTGTCATGATACACAATCGGTTATCGCCGATCTCATCTTTAACAACTAATTGTCGCCGATCCAGCGATAATCGGTTGACTAGTTATAAGTAACGATAAAACTAATATTTACCATTTAATTATTTGGATATACATGTATCTAAATGTGGTCACCAAGTTACATCTTTGCTCCCGCACAGCAGACACCATTAACGACACAGGGATCAGATGTTTGCTCGTCGAATCCGTGCGTGCACGGCACGTGCAAACCTGACTTACATACGTACATCTGCGAGTGCCCTCATGGTTTCTACGGCCGAAATTGTGATCAGAGTAAGTTAGATATAAAGAGAGAGGACTAGAGGAGCCTCGTTAATCCAGCAACCCTTGTCCAAGCTTAAATAATGCGAATTGTGTGATCGTCCCCGGTGGCCGAGTGGTTATAGTGTCCGCCTCGGGAGCGGGAGGTTGTGGGTTCAATGGCCGGCCGCGACATACCAAAGTCGTAAAAAATGATACTTTTATAGCTCCCTTGCTGGCACTCAGCATGTAAGGATAGTTCCGGGACTGGTTGGCTCAGTGTCAGGATAATGTTACTGGGTCTGGTATCATGCCACATGTCTACGGCGTGATACTGCAGTGTGTCAGCATTATATCTGTCTCAAGCAGACATCGTCTCTAAATGACTGAAATACTGTCGGTGGGATGTTAAACCCAACAAACAAACAAACGAATTGTGTGATGACCCAAATCAATTTTGAATGCGCTACTGACTGTGTTTCCGGAAAACCAACAACCGTGATAAAGGAGGCCGGATTAATGAGACTTCTCTACGTTTTGAATATTTAGTAAATTACTACAATTATGTCTGTCATGGCTGAATTCTACAATTGTATTTGCTCCATAATAATTGCCTACCACAAAATAAACTCAAACAAAACCATTGGCGGATCCAGGAATAGCGGTACACGTGAGATGAGGTGTGTGGGTAGGTTCGGGCACTGCAATTGCTTCTTAATCGTTCTATATCCAATACGTTCGATGCTACTTTTTAACAGATTGATTCAAGGTCAATAAAATAGTGTCCTATACATTACACTCGCCGGCCATCTTGTGGGACTGACCCACCCCATACTTACGAACCGCTAAATACGCCACATTTATTTTCTTTACATTTACAACAAGTCAGAATTAAATATCAAAATGTATTTAATGCTTTTCGAAGGATTATCTAGATATATCAGTGGATTATATCCTGATAATTTCACTGTTTTGAACAGTGAAATTATCAGGAACTTGAACCCGACCCTACGTTATAAACTGATCGGAACGTCAGTTGTTCTGGGTTTTACGCAAGAAATGACGTCAAAAATAACGCCTGGCACGCGAGGTAATCCCGACAATTTTGACGTCTTTTGTGAATAACACAGCTAATTTCTAGCCTTTGAATAAAAAGAAAAATTGTTTGTTTTGGTGAGAGATCGATGTATAATTTCATTCGTGGACATAAAAAGATTTTTATGGCATCGCCACTCGTGAAAATTTCACTTTTTATGTTCACTCAGTGAAATTATTAAGCGATCTTACACCAAAACAGTTATCCTCTATATATATAATAATTTCTATTACTAGTATATAGGTTGCCTTTAACAGAGAGTAGCACAACTTAAATGTACCTGGTTTGTTTTGCAGTCAGTAACAGACATCCATGTGATCCCAACCCTTGTGAAAACGGGGACTGCGCCAGCTTAAACAAAGGCTACGTGTGCAGATGTAGGCTAGGGTATTCCGGGAGACATTGTGACCACTGTATGAAGATTTTAGATTACTTGATATCTAAATGTTACTGACATTTAAGGTTGGTGACGGGAGGATTTATGGTTTTATTGATATACATGTACTATGGGAATAAGACTGATATACATGTACTATGGGAATAAGACGATTTTTTGTTTGTTTATATTTTGGTAGGACGGATGGAGGTATTCGTCACTGATAAGCACATGTGTAGTTCAATTGTTTTTTTATAACGTCAACAATTATAAATATTATTGCAATTAACAACTGCATGTATCAACGTTTAGGATGGACAGCAAACGATTTTTTTATGATACATTGCTTAATCCATATTGTTGCTAAAATGAATTTAATCGTTCAAGCAGATCTGAAAATGAAACCGTGTTCTCTGTTCTAGTGATAACCTGCTTGGATAATCCGTGTCAAAATGGCATTTGCGAGAACCAGAATACGGGGTATACATGTAAATGCTACCCCGGGTATTCCGGAGTGGACTGCGAAATAGGTAACATTCCTTGTACCTACCCGTCAAGTTTAAAATGTATTCTGCTTAAGACAGCTGCTGTATCACGCATTGATATAGACCTGCGGCGTGATACCATATCAAGTCACTTTGCCTAACACCGTGTCACCAAGAACTGGCTACCACAATGGGATTAGAACCTAAGTAAAGGAACTACATGTATGTCTACCAGCTTTGTCGACATTGCTGTGTCGCATCGGAAGATCGCCATGCAGAGCCTTGTTTACGCTAGGTTAGGTTGTTTTTATATAAATTTCTCCGCATGTTATATACTTTTAAGTTTCACCGAGCAAAATCTTTCACAAGGCGATTTGAGAATGACATTTCTGACCACTGGTAGATCGGAATGTGTGTTGCAGTGATCGACTTTTGTGCAGACAACCCATGTAAATACGGGACTTGCCGCAGTACAACAGGGGAGTACTTTTGTACGTGTTACCCGGGCTTTGTTGGAGCTAATTGTGACACAGGTAACCAAAATAATACATTTTCATCCACTACCCTACATCTCTCTCTTATTTGTCCTTTCTGTCATTTTACGATTTACTTTCTTAAGAGGGATTAGTAAGTGGTAAAAACTTGCTTCGACGTAAAATAAATAAGTTTAAATTAAATTAAGATGTACATGGTATGATTCTCCTTCAAAGGTAGATAACAGAGGTTAGATAGACATTGACAAATAGGTTGGAAGGTATGGCAAGGTTTGGTAGGGAGAAAATCCAGCTGCAAACCCACAGAGGTCGCACTATGGTCGTGCTGTGACCTTCAGATGGACAAACTAACGTTTTTTGTTTTGTTTTTCAGATGGACCCCTTTGCTTTGGTGGGCTTTGATATATATGTCATTTTATAAAGTATTTAATAGTTCGGCAAACTTTAACAAAATAAGAATTTTCATTGAATACGATGAATACCTTCAGAGACTGCTTCGTAAACGTTACTGAGCCATTTCAGATACAGTCTTGATAAAGTTGAAGGATTAAACCACACACACACTTAGACAAAATATTTTCAATAAATATAGCAAAGGGCCATTATTCGTTTAAGGACTTCAATTGACCTTTTCGGACCTTCAAAAAATATACGGGCTCCCTAAGGAAACCTTATTGTGCCCTGCTATGATCGTATGGTGGACTGGCCAATGCAACGCCAACGCACGGGTTTCGTACGCCCGTATGGCCCCCGTGGCAGCGTGTGTTTTGCTTTGTGCGGATATATACATGCATACTAGTTTATTTTCAAATTTATAGAGTGTTATTTTTTAAATTGTAAATATGAATTGCAAACACCATACGGCCGCCACACAAGAATCATGTGTTATCACTTACACTGCCACAAATTCAAAATACGTCGAGCGACTACCTTGACATATATGACTTATATGTGGCCGTGTGAATTTGACGGCGTTCCTAGAAAATTAAATGCTACTGACTTTCGCAAGAAGGATTCAATCACAACCTGTATGTGGTTTAAGAATATCCTGGTGAAAATTGGCCCTAATCAGCCAAACCATGTGCTTCTAGTGCTGGTCAATGGGCTTAAGGTAATCCATCCATCATTAAATAGTGATCATGGTCCATCAAGTGACCGTGGGAATATATTTTAAACTCCAAGCCTTTAGACTTTGAGCAAAAGAGCATCTCACTCCAAATCGACGGGTGCTTGCATCTGCACTGAAGTCTTTGAACATTTAAATGACCATGATTATAATTTAATGATGGACAGATGACCTTTAATGTCAATACTATCAAACTTGGTCAGTCTGACAAGTGCTTTCATTTGTTTCCTTGATAAATATAAAAAATATTTCTTCCAGCTGTAAACTACTGTATACCTGACCCTTGCAAGAACGGCCTGTGCACCAGCGATCCTTCTGGGTATCAGTGTGAATGTCTATTTGGTTACACTGGACGACACTGTGATCAAGGTAAAGGTGGACCTTCTCTTTTGAAATATTGATGTTAAGGCCTTACCCAATCCTAATATGTCATTATACTGTATAGTAAGCAATGTACTCTGAGTGACCTAAGACATAACAAATTTAAATCTCCTCACTCCGTATGTTTGTGATCATACGTCATCTGTATACATTAGGTTGTCCGTTGAAGCAGTGGAATTAAATGTTTGTATTTTGTTGACATGACTTCTTTTAGTTACCTTGTTTTAATACATCTTGTTTCCATCTTTTCATAATCTAGGCAACAAATGGGTCCACTTAAATTTTGAACCCTAACCTCTTGCTCAGGACTTGCAATGGTTTTAGTAAACTCAAATGTAACAACAACTTTTTCATGTACATCTGCTGTATAAATCTACTTCTATCCACCACAGGTTTTGCACATGGAACATAGGAAGGATACGGGGAAACGCAGGCAGTGTGTCAATTTCAGAAGGAATATATCGTTTTATTGACTAAATTGTGCTTCGAGATTTAATAAGCACATCAATACTTCAGTTCGAGATATATTAGATGTAATTATTGTATTGTCATTGTTAAATCATAAAACATGTTATGTTGCTGTTTGTCTTCCATTTCTGAAATTTCAAATGTAACATATAGCATATGCATGTAACTTCCATTGTTCTCTCATATGTGGGCAAATCAGAAAAATAGGGGAGTCAAATCTATATTAATATTTTACCCATATAAACATCCGGTCAATGCCGAGTATCTTTCAACTTCTGATACAAGAACTATGATGTTCCCCAATAACAAAATATATTTTTGAATGAGAAATAGGTAGGTTGGAAAATCCTTACAAAATAAAAGCATAGGAAAAGTGTTATTATTTTGACATTGATACATCATTGTTTATGAAGACTTCGACACATAACAGAACTATATCAACTTACATATTGTCTGTGGCCACCTGACAGAAGTGAGTACCAACAGGATGATGTCACATCCAGTAAGTGTTAGTGCTGTTTTCCAACATATCCCTAGCAGCCCATTTGGCAATAGCCATTTTACAATTTTTGCCCGAAAGTAGCTGTTGGCTGTGAATGGCCTTAGACACAATAGTTAAACACTTTGCCCGCTGCCATTATTATAACATGGAGATGTGGCAATGCTCATTTTCTAGGACTATCATAAAACAATGTCTGCAAATAATTTCAAGCTATTGTTAATTGAAGTGTACTTTAAGTCATATTTTACCTATTACCAGTCAAAACAGACAGAGGTCAGACTATATCCTCCATTTGTATTGGTATGACATGTGACCTATAAGTGTAACCTTGAACAAAGCAGGCTGAAACTTGTGCATTGTGCATCATTTCAATTTGGTAAACATTTCCCCGTTTCAATATCCTTCCAGCAGTTCAAAAGATACAGGGCAGATACCTAATTGCTTATGGACAAACGGTCAGAGACGGAAAATGATATGACCATACAAGGGCATAAAATATAATTCTAACACAAAAAGAACACTTTTTCATATCTTTGATAATTTTTACAATATCTTGCATTCAGCATGAGAAGCTGAGGTGAGCTAAACATGGTCCAAAGATAGTGTACAAATCTGCAGATCCAAACATTGTGGGTTCCAATCCTCTTGCAGGCAAACACCTTTTATGACCTTCCCAGGCACAAAGTACTGGTCCAACCCAAGAACCATCGAGTGGGATTTATAATAATTTGCAAGACATTTTTCCCAATAAACATATACAATGTTTTTCCTCTACTATAGACATGAAACCAAGAGTTGAAATGTGATTTTACTAGTTATAAAAAGGTACCTACTGTTCTTGGTGGTGTAAAGCAATACACATTCAGGATAATGGTTTATCGTGTCTTTATTGCACATGGCCATTTCATAAAATAGGACATTAACATCTTGTTCATAATAATAGTATGTTGAATATATAAAATAATAAATGACAAACAAACAAATAACACAATACACTTTTTGATACAAACTACACACTTAATTTTGGCATGACATGAGAAGGACAACTGACATAATTATTATTTCCTTTCATATTTTACCAGGTATTAATCAAAATGCCATACAATGGAATGAATAACACTAGAATAAAATCATATGTATACTTCAAAAGTATTTCTGAAACATTATTATTTATACAAGCTGTATTCAAATATTGTTACTTTTTTAATTTCCGGTCCCAATATTAACTACCTGCCTGAATGACAGGTTGGTTTGGTATACACATGATCTATACTGAACAGCTGTTAAACAAGGAGTCAACCTCAGTCTTAACAAGACACCTTACTATAAGACTGACATGTATCTAGCAGCCTCCTGTGCTACACCCACTCTTTCTATTGTTACTCCTTTCACTGGCTGCTTCATGTGGATTTGACTAGATGTAAAATATCATTTTGTCAAAATGTGTTTTTTTCCAATATCAGATGCATAAAGAAAATGCACAACTGTCTCTGTGTTCCAGATGTCATAAGTAAACAAGCTGAAGATGGCAAGCAAATACAGTCTACATATTCACTTCACTAGAGCTGTACGTTACAAGTAAATGACAACTGGCTATGCTGATCAGTCAAATTCAATCAAAGAGTCCTTTTCGGTCACCTGGTCGCTCCCAACTGAGTTCTGAACCTGTTTGTGTTGCAGGATACCAATCTGTACCTTGACTGCCAGACAAATCATTCGCTCCTCATGGATTTTACCACACATCTCGGAATTGCTTTTCTGAAATGGTGACACACAGTAATACAAATCACACAACAAACAAAAAATGTGGTCTCCATTTATTCCATTGATGTTTAGAATACAGGTAATAATCAATACATATTAAAAACAAAATATACGTTTATTGAATAAACAATCATCATCTTTATAATTTAAAGGACAATCAAATATGAAGGTGAAAAACAGACTTGACTCAAATTTAGGGGATTTTTTTTATAAAAAACTAGTCTATTGATTAAGTAAATCAAGAAAAGAAGGAAGTAAATGTAGAAAATTTTGTCAAACTCCATCTTAAAGATGGCTGAGCTGTATCTTTTCTGTTTTAAATTCTGTCTGGTTCCAACATAAAGAGTAACCAGTTTGTACTCCTGTTTTAAATTCTGTCTGGTTCCAACATAAAGAGTAACCAGTTTGTACTCCTGTTTTAAATTCTGTCTGGTTCCAACATAAAGAGTAACCAGTTTGTACTCCTGTTTTAAATTCTGTCTGGTTCCAACATAAAGAGTAACCAGTTTGTACTCCTGTTTTAAAGAAGTAAAGTCAAAAATAAATATGATAAAATTTAAAAAAACTTTGACTTCTGTATCGAAGGAAGTTCCTTGTGATTCAATTTCAAAGTTGTACTGTTTGTAACTGTTGTTTGCATTACGTAGAGAACCTCAATGACTGGTGCAAACTTGTTTGGAAAAACAACGATAACAGCTTCAATGGCAACAATCTGTTAATCAAGAACCAATTTTCTATCTAGGGATTGGCTTTCCTATGATGGTAGAAACTGACTGTAATGAAATTAGATCTAGCACAAAATGATAGCATTTTGCTTATTAACTTTAATAAGATCATGTTGCAGTCTGCAATAGATAGCGAACCATCTTGAACTTGAACATACTATCAGAACAGTTCTACATTGAATGCATATATATAGGGTCTGACATGAATTGTTATTTCATACCAAATTTTATTAAATGAGTTCATGAAAATGTTATTAAGCGAGCCTCTGGCGATAAAAGATATTAAGATATATGAATCCCTGCAGTACCGCAGTCTCACCTCCAGCTCCTCGTTCTCCTTGATGAGCTGTGACAGGATCTCCTGCAGATCTTCCTCATCCTCACTCTCGTAACTGCTGTCTGAAAAACATAAACATTCTACTTATTGTCTCCTTTCAAATAAACCATTTTAAAAGTAAAAGTCGATTAGGTACCATAAAATTGTGTACTCAATGCAGCTGATATGTATAGGGATAATCTGCAAATGTAATCCCTATACCAACAAAGTGGAGGCAACTCTACATTATATTTAATTAAATAATAAAGAGCCTTACCAGGTTTTGCAGTGACAATTCACCTCTTGCTTTACTTACTGTTATGTTTTTTTTCTCCCATTTATAACCAGACCCACTTCCCACAAACATTTTTAATCTCCTCGCCCAAGGTTTTAAAGATCATTCCAATTAGATTTAAAGATCAAAAAAAGGGATACTGATAAGGGATGTTGAAAACAGCAGTCTCAATAGCTGCAGAACAATCCTCAGTATACAGTAACCTCTCAAGATAACACCAGCTGGTGGTCTTAATTTGCAGGTTTTCTTGTTTAAAGGTCCCCTGAATACCAAACCCTGCCCAGGAAGACCAGCAAGTGGTCTCTATGTACAGTTAGATCTATCCTTACCTGAAGAGGTGCTAAGGACTTCCTCATCACTGTCCTGACGTAGATACTGCAGCTCATCGATCTCCTGCTGTAGTCGATCTGTCTCACAACGTTCCGTCTCAATCTTCTTCCGTAATTCACTTTCTGATGTGAGAAAAATAGATATTTGTACAAACCATGTCAAATTCCTAGACACAAAACAATTCTGAAGCTATAATCGTTTTATCAATCATTTAATTGAACTGTATTTACAACATGTGATATCTTGGTAAAACCTGGTCAGTCTACATGCAATTCTCATCCTGAATTGGAGTTTTCAGTTATTACATTTTCATCTGGTATGTTTTAAAGAGTTGTAAACAATATAAGAGTTGATCAGCCTGAGTTATTCTGGAGTCACACTGGGTACATGTGTCACTAGCCAGACAACAGTCACGTTGTAAAGGGTTCTGGAGTTTGATGTAAGTGATATAAAATGTACGTTATAGTTTACAGTCTTACCCACATTGTATCATTGTGCCTATATCAGACAATTAAAAGCTGCATGATACAACACTAGTTACAATATTTTGACATCTGTCCAACTGGACCTTGAAATACCCATGTTAACAGAGTACCACAATATTTTGACATCTGTCCAACTGGACCTTGAAATACCCATGTTAACAGAGTACCACAATATTTTGACATCTGTCCAACTGGACCTTGAAATACCATGTTAACAGAGTACCACAATATTTTGACATCTGTCCAACTGGACCTTGAAATACCCATGTTAACAGAGTACCACAATATTTTGACATCTGTCCAACTGGACCTTGAAATACCCATGTTAACAGAGTACCACAATATTTTGACATCTGTCCAACTGGACCTTGAAATACCCATGTTAACAGAGTACCAAGTAATTAAGCTTCCTGTGACTGATGTGCAGCGGCTGACAATCCTCAACCTCCAGTGTCCCGGGTGGACACTCCATTCTCTCGACAACTGGGACTGGTACAAAGCAGATTTCTTTTTTCTTTCCTTCATAGCAGTCATATCAGTTTTGTTCATTACTATCCAAAAGTACCTAAAACATAACCCACTGAAAGTATTTGACAAACTTACCTATTGCAAGCAGCTCTTCTTCCTCCAACTTCAGGGCATACTCTTCATCCAGAAGTCGCTGGTATTCCTCCTCGTCAAAGCTTTCATCCTCAGATACTTCTGATATCTGCATCTCAACTGCATCTTCCCTCTCCATTGTGAATTCTAACAGAAAAAAATATCAAAAAGTGGTATAGGATTTTGTTTATTAAAACTTCCCTGAAAGATTTTATAAGTGAGATATTGATACAACATCCTACTACTTTGATGCATTTTCCTTACACCATAAAAAATAACTTTATTTTGAAAAAAGTCATGTTACAGAATAAATTCAGTCTTAAAAACCAGAGGGCCATGGAGGCCCTAGATTGTTCAACTTAAACAAAACAGGTTGATTTCTGTCAAGTAGTTTCATAGGAGATGTCTTTTAAAGGAAGCAGTTGTTGTCCAATTAATTACAATTGCTCACCTTGAATGTCGTCAGATGTTTTGAGATTACAGTTCCAGATCTTTTCTAAATTTCAAATTAACTTTTTTTTTTCACAAGGGAAACTGTTCAGGAAGCCTACCTTTCACTTCTTCCTCAAAAGCTGTGGGTACCGGTGTGACAGTGGGTGGGGACTCTACTGATTCTGTGGGGACCGGTGTCTTGGTATCCATGGCAACCTTTTCATCATCCTCTTCTTCCACTGATTCAGACTTTGTTACATCTTCTGGAATCTGAATATGTCCATTTTATGAGAAACAATTTCATGTCAACATTTGTAATAGATCAATGTGAATAATTAAATAAGTTTTACCCAAAATGTGGGACTGGGCAACTAGATGTAACAATTCCAGTCTTTCTTTTGTTGATGTTAAGATTTAAAACCCAGAAACTTTAAGATCAGTATTTTTGTGTTGACCGATTTATATTTGGGAAAACCTTAGTTCAATGCTTAATCAAGAATTTTGTGGATTTTCATATTTATGGAAAGAGTGCCATTCACAAAATAATAAAAGTCAACACTATACAAAAAAAATATTTTCAGTATAAAAATTATTTTCCCAAAATGATAAAAAAAAAAAAAAAAAAAAAAAGTATATAAACATGGAAGGCTTGTGGTTTGCATCATTTTTCAATATATGCATAGTTAAAAATTAATATACTTCATATGACATCATTTGAAACAAGAGGGCCAAGATGGCCCTGTGTCGCTCACCTGAGTAAGATGGCTGTGTTAGGCATAACTAGAACTGTCGCCTAAGGGCTTACTAATACCCCCCCGCAAGTGTTTTTGTCAAACATGGCTTTGGAGCATGAAATCAGAATTCTTGTATGCAACACTCCATCTTAATATACAGAGGACATATGTGCCAACTACATGGAAATCTAGTGATCCTTTGTAACACATACCTATGGATATACCTATGTCTATGGATAAATATCATTAAGATTCACTGAAATCTATCAATGGAAGAAAATTGTAAAACAAATACCATCAAAGGGACATATCTTTAAAACAGGGGGGAGGGGGGGGGGGTAACCCAATGTTATATAGAAAAAGCGCTGCTACAATGTCTAAGGATCATTGACAGCAAGTATCATTAAAATCCTTCCAGTAGTTTAGGCGGAGTAGTCCGCAGAAGTTTGTAATGCAAAAATCATCAAAGGGGCATAACTTGGTAAATAGGGGAGGTAACTCAATGCTATATAGATAACGCGCTGCTACAATGTCTAAGGATCATTGACAGCAAGTATCATTAAAATCCTTCCAGTAGTTTAGGCGGAGTAGTCCGCAGAAGTTTGTAATGCAAAAATCATCAAAGGGGCATAAATTGGTAAATAGGGGAGGTAACCAAATGATATATAGATAACGCGCTTATACAATGTCTAAGGATCATTGCCAGCAAGTTTCATCAAAATCCTTCCAGTAGTTTAGAAGGAGTAGTCCGCAGAAGTTTGTAATGCAAAAATCATCAAAGGGGCATAACTTGGTAAATAGGGGAGGTAACTCAATGCTATATAGATAACGCGCTGCTACAATGTCTAAGGATCATTGACAGCAAGTATCATTAAAATCCTTCCAGTAGTTTAGGCGGAGTAGTCCGCAGAAGTTTGTAATGCAAAAATCATCAAAGGGGCATAACTTGGTAAATAGGGGAGGTAACTCAATGCTATATAGATAACGCGCTAATACAATGTCTAAGGATCATTGCCAGCAAGTTTCATCAAAATCCTTCCAGAAGTTTAGGAGGAGTAGTCCGCAGAATTTTGTGTCTACAGACGGACGGACAGACGGACGGACGGACGGACAACCTGATTCCAGTATACCCCCCCCTAACTTCGTTGCGGGGGGGTATAATGACAAAAAATCTGGCATCTTAAGTGTTTTTCTAACATTTGACTAAGTGACCTACATATTGATCCTACCTGAATTTGCACTCAACTGGGAATTCATGCAGTCATCATTCATATCAAGTTTAATGAAGACTGGGACAAAAATGTAGGCCTCTAGTGTGTTCACAAGATTTTTCTAAGATTTGACCTGGTGACCTAGTTTTTGACCCATGTGACTCATTTTCGAACTCATCCAATATATCAATTAGACAAACATCCTGACCAAATCTATTGAAGATTGGGCTAAAACTGTGGCCTCTAGAGAGTTCACAAGGTTTTTCTCAGATTTGACCTGGTGACCTAGTTTTTGATCCCACATGACCCAATTTCAAACTCATGCAAGATATCATGTAGACAAACACCCTGACCATTTTCATGAAGATTGGGCTAAAACTGTGGCCTCTAGAGTGTTCGCAAGGTTTTTCTAAGATTTGACCTGGTGACCTAGTTTTTGACCCCATGTGACCTAATTTCGAACTCATCCAAGATATCATGTAGACAAACATCCTGACCAAAATTTATAAAGATTGGGCCAAAACTATGGCCTGTAGAGTGTTCACAAGGTTTTTCTAAGATTTGACCTGGTGACCTAGTTTTTGACCCCACATGACCCAATATCGAACTCATCCAAGATATAATGTAGACAAACATCCTGACCAAGTTTCATGAAGATTAGGCCAAAACTGTGGCCTCTAGAGTGTTCACAAGCAATTGTTGACGACGGACGACGCACAATGGACAAAAGGCGATCACAAAAGCTCACCTGAGCACAAGTGCTAAAAGTCTTAATACAATAAACCAAAAAAAATGTATCACTTTTAAAACTTTGTAGCTAAGTCAACATGTTAGAAAGAGGGTTTTGTTCTTTTAGCTATATTGCAGAATTATCTATGGTGTTGCAATTAGATGTTTAGCAATTTATCACTGAGGTCAATGGCCCTACTGTGCATTTGAACTTAACACCATGCATTGTTCTGCAGTATAGCACTCAAATGAGAATCTGTTTCCCAATTCAATTACATCATGTAGATAAATTTTCATCTGACACTCCATTATCATTTTTACGAACTTTTTTTATCAAAAGATTATCCTTACCTCCACCTCTGTTACAAGGTCTGCGTCAGCATCTAAATTCAGATCTCGCTCCAGTATCTCCTCCAAACTGTTTTCAAATTCATCTTCAGACACTGCCTTTCCCTGGATATCCTCTGTTGATTTTCCCAGCTGTTAAAACATTTGGAATATTATCCAACCATGTGATAATACATCCACATTTCAGCCTTCATTTCAAGTGGACAAAATAATTACTTTATGGTACTTCAAATAATATTACAAAGAGCTGAGGTATAAATATGCCCTAAACAAAGAGAGCCAATGTTTAAACAAAGGGTAAAACATGGCCTAAATTTAGACAACTCTTAGAGGACAATCATAACAACTTGACCCACATTTACCTCAGAATCTGTTGTGTCCCCTTGTAACATGAGGGTCTCTTTCTCTTTCTTCTTCTCCATGTCTGCCATCACATCCTCTGCCGTCAGATCATTTACCTCTTCCACTTGTGGGACACTCTCTGTGTCTACAGGTTCCTCCTTTGTTTCATCTTCTGCATTAGCAATCTCTGTAGTCTGTTGGACAGTGTCTTCATTCACTTTACTTTCCACATTCTGTTCCAAGTCTGTAGCACCAATTTCTGCAGACTTAGGATCTGCATGAACATCTGCAGTTACATCAATTCTGTTCTCTGCTAACACTGCATTTTCACTACTAGGCTCAACCTGCCTGGTTGGCTGTTCAGGTTCACTTTTGTTATCTTGACTCTGATTGGTCGTTTCCTCAGGCTCAACCTTCTTTGCTTGACTCTTATTGGCTAATTCCTTCAGAGTCACTTTCTGGGCAGCTTCAGCTTCTTTCTGAGACTGAGCTTCAGGAGTTACCTCCCTTGAGTCTCGATCTTCAGTTACCTCACTTTCCTTATTGGGATCAGGTTGTTGGTGATCTGATGGAGGGGTCCTTAGTTCCAGCTTCAGTTCCTGCAAAACATGAACATGTACACACAACACAAACCCCTGTCATAAGCACACAAACCCCTGTCATAAGCACACAAACCCCTGTCATAAGCAATCTGATATAGGATTTTGGAAATTGAAAACTTAGCTAAGCTGACTGCTTAACAGTAAGTCACTGTAAAATTAAAATTTTACTAAATGACTTGAAACCTAGCTGCTTAAAACAAGATTTCTGCTAAATACAGGTGCAAGACAGTGGCATGATTTGTTTGTTTATTGTGTTTAACCCTTTCCCTCATATAGACTCATTTTGACGCACTCAATAGGTACCACATAAAGCCTGATCTGCAGAAAACCACAGTTAAACCTTACCAAATTTAATTACAAAATCCTCATTTCCGGACCACTGAGGAGCAGCGAACAGCATAAAACCTGATCAGCCTGCGAGTTACTCGCAAGCTGATCTGGTTTTATGCTGTTCGCATAGGTCTTTTCATGGTATCCTCTATGAGGGAAAGGGTTAACTTCTGCCACTAGTATTTCAGTCATTTGGAAACTATGTCTACTTGGGACAGATGTAGTGCTGCCACACTGCAGTATCACGCCATAGACATGTGGAATGGAACCACAATTGGTCTCATTATCCTGACACTGGGTCAACCAGTCCTGGAATTACCCTAAAATGCTGAGCCCCAATCAAGGTAGCTATACCAGTACCAGCTTTTACAACATTGGTATGTCACAGCTGGGGATTGGAAGTTATAAAATAACCATTCTAAAATATTTTCAATTTTCCCCTGCTCTTATAACAGGCATTTCACCCACTTGGACATCAGTCAATCATGGTGAAATCAGTGTGATAAAGACTTTCTTGTGTGAGCCACTCACCTCACATTCGGGTGCTTCCTGGAGCTCAAGTCTCAGGTCCTCCTCCCCTTCCTCCACCACAGTGTTACGTTTACTCTGCTCATCTCTCTCCTTTCGTCTCTTCTCCAAGGTGTCCTGGTTCTTTTGGGCCAACTTGATCTGCAAATAAATGATGTAAACTTGGGTAAATTTGAGAAAAAAATGTATTAAGATCTAAAAACAAAGTTTGTGCACAAGACATATGACTTTGGTCTATGTCAATATTGGAAAATTAGGAAAGAAGAAAATATTTATACACAATATAAAAGACTGAAAGATGTAATGGGCATAAGATATAGAACTGGAAATGGAAATTTGTGCACAGAATAAGCGGTATAAACTGCAGTTAATCATGTACTTTGCAAAAGAAAAGATTGTTTATTGTGTTTAACGTCCTGCCAGCAGTATTTCAGTTATTTGGAGACTATGTCTACTTTGGACAGATATAGTGCTGCCACAATGCATGGTTACCCCATAGATAACCACATTATTCTGACATCAGGCAAACCAGTCCTGAAACTACCCTTTTATGCTGAACACCAAGATTGTGCATATGAAGTGCAACAGAAAGATTGCGGTCAATGTGTTAATTGGACTACTTGCTCACTCTTGCATGAAATAATTAAGATATATAAGAACAGTTACAGGAAGCTCACCTTTCTCTTGAGTTGTGTACACACTCGCTGCACCTCCCATATCTGTTCCTCCTTCTCCGGGTCCCCCTCCCCGGCTGCCAGCTCCTCGTGCAGCTGGTCCAGGAGAGACTCCTGCTTCCCCAACTCCTCCTGCAGTGCCTGCGGGTTGTCTGGAAGTTCCAGAGACCAGCGGGACGTTGCTGGTTTTAGGGGCGGCACATACCTGTGTAGATACACATGGGCAAGGATTAGTGGAGTTCTTACAGTTGCATATTATCAGAAACTAATCTATTAATAATCATATTGATCACAATTTTAATATCAATTATTGATGGAAATTTGAAAGTACTTTTACATAGTCAAGTGTTATAGTCAGTAAGAATTAATGAAAAAATCCAAAAATAGATATTTGTTTTCCATGAAACCAGGTGCTTCCCACTATATCAACTAGGAATATCACTGATCGGAAAAAGCCTAAAGACCAACACAAACAAAAGGTGGACAAGCGCACTCCTATATACTTTTACTCTTTTTTTTTTCTTTCTGAGGGGGTATAATCTGCAGAAGTATGGACAAGAAATCCTTCCATTATTAACTTTGACCTTCAGTGTGACATTAACATTTAGGATTCTGTCGTGGACACAAGGTATGATACTACACTCCATCACATTATCCTAACATCAACTTTACCAGTCCTAAAACTAACTTTGTATGATGAGCGCCAAGCCGTTAAGCAACTATAAAACATATTGACGTGGGACACCAACAAAATGCCTGGGGAACAACAATTTTTCCCACAATTACCTCTTAATGATGGTGTCCTTGAAGAGTTGCTTGGTGTGAGAGAAGAGGACATTGAGGACTCGGTGGCTGATCTGCATCGTGGGACTGAGGACAATCGACACATTCTGCAGAGTCATCTTGTTCTCCTTTTGCTACAATCAGAAAAAAAAAAATGAAATTTGGGGAGAGTAAACAAATCTTTGTCATATCCACACATATTTTTAATACTGGCATGTTTCTCCATCTTCTCCTGAGTATGACATGGATCTGGTATCTGTCAGCTATCTTAATGAAGTTCATCTGGCATAATCAGGAAAATAACAACTTGACACCTTACAGTAAAAATATAATTGCTGTATAAAATATTTTGTCTGAAAGAAAATATTTATATAGTATTGTGTATTGTTGGGTACTGCTTTGCTAAGTTTATGTGTCTTTGTAATTTGGGGGTTAAGGGAGGGGATAAAGCTGGACATGACATCACACAACATAAATGGTTTCAGAACACCTTCATAAAGTAAGTCAGGGATGTGGAAAAACTGGTTAAGACAGATGGACAGACAGACAGATGGATGGAATGACAGATGGACAGACAGTTGGATGGATGGACACAGAGACAGAAAGACAGACACTGACCCTCTCTATCACGTGGGTCATGTGAACTATCATCCAGGACAGGAGGAGACGATTTCCTTCAGGAAGTTCGCGGATCAACTTCAGAAATGCCTCTATCCTCTTCCTCTCATTCCGTATAGCTGTGACAAAGATATGAAAATACATTTAAACCTGTATTAGCCTCCAATTGTATTAAGCATCAACCTGTATTTAGCTGTCAATTTTAATATTACCAAAACTTTAGCATTTTGTTATATTTTAAACAATCATTTAGAGGCTACCTCTGTTTAGCAGTTATTTTCTCTTGTTCCCTTGACTCAACGCTTAAGACAGGTTTGACTGTACTACAGTAAAAATTTGAAACACCTATGGGACATTTTTTTTTTTGCTTAAGTAATGAGTTGTTCCTGGATTCTTTACATTGTGTTTGGCAAGGCATAGTGGTTAAGTGTATTAAATAGTGTACCTCTGTATAATGTATCAAACTACAATCTGCAGTTGGGGAATTTGTCTCGAACAACTCATATCTATCAACATGTTTTTAAGAGGGAAATAACACAAACAACTACTGGGACAAATAGCAATAACAATATGGCAAATGTACAGACATTTATTATGTATTTGCTAAAAAATTCATGTTTTATCTTGAGAAAGGCAATTTTTGCCAAAATATTGAAAAAGAGTGAATTTAATTGTTTGTCAACTTAATTTCTGTTTGAAAAAAAAAACACTTTTATTTAAGATGTTTAAAAAAATTCATGTTAAAAAACTCAATCTTATGAGAATCTCAAATTATATAGGAATGCCAAAATAAATTTTTATACATCCAAAGAATCATGTTTTGTAGTGGACAAGAAACACTTTTAGAAGGGAGCTGATGCCTGAGGTTGTCTTACAGAATCTTCCTTTTTAGCAGTGAAAAATACCTATTGTTTCCTTTGATGATCAGGTTAAATACACACAAACAAAATCATACACCCTTTCATGTAAACTGGTCAAACACTGGTCACATGGTATCCCTGTGCAGGTCAAGCAACACAAAGTATAAAACCTGATCAGCCTTTAAGTGACTAGTACTCTGATCTGGAGTTATACAAGTTACAAAAGATAAATATAATGGTTTAAACAAGTCAGTCTTTTCAGACAGATCACATACTTGAGGCTTCCTCAAATTTCGGTATCAGTGCATTAGTGAGAACTGGTTCCGGAAGTTCACGAAGGAACTGCTTGAGGACACCAGCGACGATGTTTGGCTCGTGTTCCTCCAGATAGACTGGTTCCCCGCGGTTGTACGAGTCCTTGAGGTGCTGCACCTTGGATTTTACACCTGATATACGATAGATACCTTCACAGTGCAGGCCTGTAAGAGAGGGGAAGCATATATCAACATCGTATCTCATCATCTCACACAGAATTTCACATAATTCTTATGTAATTTAATTAATTTACAGTAATGCTAAAGTGGTTACAGAATACATTTGTCAAACAAAACAAAGCACAATAACAAGATATAATGTAGACATAGAAATAACTGGCTTTTTCTCTTTAATACTACAATTTCAACATATACCACCAATAATTAGATAATATTACTTCTAATTATAAACAGTTTCATTACCTTATAATTTCCTAATTTTTTTTATTTAAAATGCTAATTTTCCAAATAAGAAAGCCACAGGTAGTAAACAAAGTCCAGAAAAAAAAATCGCAGACAGAGGTGTCTGGTGAATCCATAAGAAATTACAGCTTAACACTCCAACCACACGGACTTGATTCAATATATTATAGAGATACACTGTGTATTGAACTTATTCTGTAGTGATACACTGTGTATTGAACTTATTCTGTAGTGATACACTGTGTATTGAACTTATTCTATAGTGACACACTGTGTAGTGAACTTATTCTGTAGTGATACACTGTGTATTGAACTTATTCTGTAGTGATACACTGTGTATTGAACTTATTCTGTAGTGATACACTGTGTATTGAACTTATTCTGTAGTGATACACTGTGTATTGAACCTATTCTGTAGTGATACACTGTGTATTGAACTTATTCTGTAGTGATACACTGTGTAGTGAACTTATTCTGTAGTGATACACTGTGTAGTGAAATTATTCTGTAGTGATACACTGTGTAGTGAAATTAATCTGTAGTGACACACTGTGTATTGAACTTATTCTGTAGTGATACACTGTGTACTGAACTTATTCTGTAGTGATACACTGTGTATTGAACTTATTCTATAGTGATACACTGTGTACTGAACTTATTCTGTAGTGATACACTGTGTACTGAACTTATTCTGTAGTGATACACTGTGTACTGAACTTATTCTAAAGTGATACACTGTGTACTGAACTTATTCTGTAGTGATACACTGTGTACTGAACTTATTCTGTAGTGATACACTGTGTACTGAACTTATTCTGTAGTGATACACTGTGTATTGAACTTATTCTAAAGTGATACACTGTGTACTGAACTTAGCTTATAATGATACATTGTGTATTGAAATTTTGAAAAATAGTAGAGGTATATCTCTCTTGCCTGGTGTTCAGCGTATGTTTGTAGTTTCAAGACAGGTTAGCCCTGTGTTATGACAATGTGACTGGATGTGGTACCATGCCACTGGTTTATTTCTATCATCAAATGACATGAAAAACAGCTGGTGAGATGTTGACCACAAGAGCATTTTTTTGATCTGATAAAAGACTTACCATGTTCCTCAATATAGTCAATACACTCTCGGAAGAGAGCCGGCAGTTGTATCCCATCATGGCTACGATTCCTTTCCAGGGCAGTTGCCAAGGGAACCCCAAACACCGGTTTCTCTATGACAGCAGGAACTGTGGAGAAGAAAGAGTTTGTCTGCTATACTCTGAAGCACATAAGTCACTACCTGAGCAGCAGTTATTTCCCCTTACTGATGCATTCATAAACATTTTTAACTTCAGATTATGATATGAATTTATTACTTCTAATAGAAATTTCAACACATTACCAGTCAGTAAACACTTTTCCATTCAGACACTTCCTGTAAAACCAGGGAAAACTTGATTAAACAGAAACCATTCAAGCATAATTTATTACCCGGTAGTATGGACCTTGCATCCCAATTAAGATATGCATCCACAAAACTGCCTTGTAAACAGATTCAGTGAAATCTTATTTGAGAAATGAATAACTTTACAGTATCTTAAATACCTGCTGTTTTCTGGATTTCGTGGTGTTTTGACTTCTTTTTCACCTTTAATTTGTGCTTCTTTCCTTCTTTTTCTTCTTTGCGTTTCTCTTTCTCTTCTTTCTTACCATCTTTTTCCTTTTTGTCATCCTACAAATAATAAAAATAATACTACAATAGATCCAAAACAACAAGACACAATTCTTTACTATGATTTCCATTGTGAGGGTCACATTTTAATGTCAGTTTTAATGTCAGTTTCACACACATGTGATCATCAAATCTGTTCTGATAAACACAACAGGGCAATCATAAGCAAATGTAATGCACAAAGCCAAAAAAAACTCTCATGCTTTTTCATATTTCCTTTTGTTTTTAATTATAGGAAGTTGAAATCTGACAAAGAATTGCTGAACTGTGAAAATAGTATAATAATTATAAACAATCCAATTCACTCTATTTCAATATTTCGGCAAAAATTTAACTTTCTCGAGAAAAAACATGAATTTTTTATCATCATGCAGTTGCTCAAAAATTCATGTTTCTTTTTGAGAAAAGACAAATTTTTGCAGAAATAGAGTGAATTTAATTGTTTATTGTATTATTTCCCTATGGAAAACCAACAGATTTTCTGAAAATAGTGGTTTGGTCATTTACAGACTGTGTACAGGACGCAGATGAACTACTGCCTAATTGGAAATTTAATCTCCTGAATGTTCAAGGTATAAACATAAATATGATGGTGAAAAGAAAAGTTTTAGCATCAAAATATGCACTACCCACTTTAAATATGGGAAAACAGAAAACAATCAGATCTGCCTAATACCACTTTGAATAAGGAACAATCAGTCCTAGCGAATACAGCATTCAGCTAAAAGTCCCCCAAACCTTTGTGAAGTTTGGCCATGACAAACAAACTGGCACTCATTTTTTACCTTTGGCCTTGACCTTTAAGCTAATAATCTGGTTTTCTGTGTGCAACACTCAGTATTAATAAGGCAAACATTTTATGAAATGTAATTTGAAATTCCACTGATTTTTTTTGTCAAGTTAGAATCTGGACAAGCAAAATATTGGCTTTTACCTTTGACCTGGACAAGCAAATTGGCATTTTTTTTTACCTTTGACCGCAAAGTATGACCTTGACCTTTAAGCTAGCAATTTTGTTCTTGCATGTGACATTCCATCTTGATGAGGCAAACATTTATGACAAATAATTTGAAAATCCACTAGTCAGGCTAGAGTCTGGTCACATTTAGGGATGGACAGACCAATGGACAAAACAATTCAAATATACCCCCCCCCCACACACACACAACCCCCTATTAGGGTAGGTAAGGGTCACCGGCACTAGAACCGCAGATATTTTCATTGGAATACTGATCAGAAAAAATAAGTATGATTTTTTTCTTTTCCGGTACTGTATATCTGAGCATAGTAAGGAACGGAATGTGAAACCATGTGACTACGAAGGTCGTATCTTTGTACAATTGTAAGCTGCCATCAGATTCTATGCACATTCAATCAGTCTGAGTCTTAAAGAAGAAATGAGGTGAAATTGTTAAAATTTTGGGGGTGAATTTGAATCATTGGAGCTGATTAAACAAAGTGAAATTGACATCGAAAGATTGTACAAAATTGCACGCAAATTTGTTTTACATCATCCAATAGTATTGCCGAGAAAAACAAAACTGGAAGTTGATAGTGGATCAGACTTAAAAAGATGTACAAATTGTCGACATTTCCCGTTATTACTTTGTTAAAGTTGTCTTTTGGCAATAATTCATTATTTCATGTGTTAATTGAAAATCAGATTGATCGAACTGAACATAGAATATAATGGTAGCATACATCTGAAAAAAGTTATGAACTTCATAACCACGTGATGTCAGATTCCATTCATTATGATGTTCAATATACAGAGCATAGGGACAAAAAGAAATCATAATCAACATTTCAATGAAATTGGTTATTCTGCAGTTTTAGTGCCAGTGGAAGGAGTATAAAACTAAGGTCTGACCATCTATAATAGTTCTGACCACAACATCTGTATGACTGAAATTACCTTAACTTTAGGGAAGATATCTTTCTTGGGTCCAAATCTAAAGGCCTTCCCTTTCTTCATTTTTGTCGGACTTCTGAAAGACAAAAAACAAAATAAACCTTTTGCAATGAATATGAGCACAAAGTTACATGGCTGTTCTTGGGGAACTTTTCATAAATGAAGAAGGAAGGGTACAGAACACATTATTTGTATAGGTATCACATCTATACAGACCTCCGTGAAATGATAAATTGATTCTGAAAATAAATGTAGCTTGTAAAAGGTGCTTTTTTTCTTCTTCATACATAAGGGGTGATTTTTGAAAACACAAAAGGCGAGAGACAAACAGACAAGGCAAAATGATACAGCACATCCAAACTGATTTAAACAAGAAGAAATAAAACAATGATACAGCACATCCAAACTGATTTAAACAAGAAGAAATAAAAAATGATACAGCACATCCAAACTGATTTAAACAAGAAGAAATAAAACAATGATACAGCACATCTAAACTGATTTAAACAAGAAGAAATAAAACACTATCTTACCACCAAGAAAATCATGTCCAACATTCCCTAACTGTGTGAGTTAAACTGAATAAGGTTTATACCATTATCTGCCACAGGCCTTTTTACCTGTATTTTTTTTTTATCCCTATGCCTATACCTGTTTATCAGTATAAAGTGTTACGCTACCTTTCATGCCTGCAGAACACTGCCCTCTTATGATTGATTTTCCCAACTAAATACCTCGGAAATCACTCATATACACGGAGAAACAAGCCAAGGTAATAAAACTGCAGCTTACCCAGATCAGAGGAGGACTACTAAATATTCATAAACTCAAACATTCAGAAAGTGTAACGTCCCTACTATGGTAAAATGGGATGACCTCAAAGAGCATACAAGACCAGGCCAATTTTAGTAAATAGAGTGCATGATGCATATTTAGACCATGATAATACAACAGTAAGTGTCCATTTAAGAGGTATGTCCTGGGTTTCAAGTACCATTAGATCAAATATGACTTCACCCAGTGGCTGAACAGAGCTATTTTATACTGGATTAACCATTTCAACCTCACATGTCATGGCTGACTTGCAGACAGACAGACTGACAGACAGATGAGTTTCTCAGACAGATACCAGGTAAGGAGCACTTACTGCAGAGGTAGCAGGTACACCATGAACAAGGTGACAGGTCAAGCTGACTTCCTAGAGCCAGGGTCAACTTACTTGAGATCCTCCTGGGAAACTAGGTCATCATCGGAGCCGTCCCCTGCTATCATTACATAGCCCTTTTCTTTCTTGTCCTTCTTTCCATCCTTCTTCCTTCCTGTATCCTTTTTTTCAATCCCTGAACATCAAAGTAAGTTATTCAATGATACAGGCTTATCTATTTATAAATCCTTCACTGTTTAAAGGTGTAACATAGTGATTATAACTTGAGTTATTTTTACAAGGCAGACAACTTCTTTATTCATCTTATCAATTTTGAAAACATTTTGAAATTGAAAAAAAAAATATCATAAATCTTAAAAACAAGAGGGCCATGATGGCCCTGAATCGCTCACCTGAGTACCATTGCTTCAACTGATGTCAAGGTTTTTAAACAGACAAGGATTCTGATATAACTTAATCTAAAACATTTTACCCCTGACAATACTACACACCAAATATCTAAGCAATGGGACATATGGTTTCAGAGAAGACTTGGGCGCAGGGTCATTTATCACCGTAGGGCCAAGACTTTGAAAATCTTTGTAATGAACCATAAGATGATTCTACATACCAAATATCTTAGCTCTAGGCCTTATGGATTCATAGAAGAAGATTTTTTAAGATTTTCCTATATAACTCTATGTAAAACAAGTGACCCCTGGTGCGGGGTCATTTATCACCATAGGGCTATGATTTGTACAATCTTGGTAGTGGCCCATAAGATGATGCTACATACCAAATATCTAAGCTCTAGGCCTTATGGATTCATGAAGAAGATTTTTTAAGATTTTCCTATATAACTCTATGTAAAACAAGTGACCCCTGGTGCGGGGTCATTTATCACCATAGGGCTATGATTTGTACAATCTTGGTAGTGGCCCATAAGATGATGCTACATACCAAATATCTAAGCTCTAGGCCTTATGGAAACATAGAAGAAGATTTTTTAAGATTTTTCTATATAACTCTATGTAAAACAAGTGACCCCTGGTGCGGGGTCATTTATCACCATAGGGCTATGATTTGTACAATCTTGGTAGTGGCCCATAAGATGATGCTACATACCAAAAATCAAAAGGCTAGGCCTTGTGGTTTCGGAGAAGAAGATTTTTTCAAGTTTTTTCTATATTAGCCTATGTGAAATCAAGTGACCCCTGGGGCGGGGCCAATTTTGACCCCAGGGTCATAATTTGTACAATCCTGGTAGACAGTCATAAGATCATGCTACATACCAAAAATCAAAAGGCTAGGCCTTGTGGTTTCAGAGAAGAAGATTTTTTAAATTTTCATTTTTAAAATCTATTTTTAGCTCCTGTGACCTAATTATGCGATGGACCAGAACCATTTATACAACTTTAGTAGAGCTTCATCCAAGGAACATTCCTGCAAAATATTTTTCAAATTGGCCAAGCCGTTTAGGAGGAGATGTTGTTTGAAGCAATTGTTGACGCCGGACGCACGGACGCACGGACGCACGCACGCACGCACGCACGGACGCACGGACGACGGACGACGGACGCCGGACAAAAGGCGATCAGAAAAGCTCACCTTGAGCACGTTGTGCTCATGTGAGCTAATAAGCTATTAAACTCTCCCTCTTCAATTGCTTTCTTTTGAAAAATACAGTTTAGTTGAATATCTCAAATTGCATAGAAATTGCAAACAGAATTCAATTTTAAAATCTATGTGGTCTGTTGTCAGTTATATCATTTTCATTATCTTTTTGATATGCTAGTATAAGAGTAAGACGCTGTGAAAAAATATGTTGAAATTAGTTTGTATGAAATTTGCAATTAAAAGTTGCAAAATATACTTATGTTATTATTTCAAATCAATGATATAGTTATTACTTTGGTAAATATAATAATAATATAATCTTCTTCTTCTATTGTAATGGCAAGCAATCATTTTCTGATTGTTATGGCCATATTTTAAACCTTACAGTCAAGGATTTACCACATGTGGGTCCTGGTTTTTTTTACTGAAGAGACAGCATTGGAAGAGACAGTAGTTGGATACATGGGAGTCCGGGTGCAATATCCAAGCTCATTTTGTGAATAGACCCATTGGTTCTTTTACGTGCCCGGTGTAAAGCACCAATACACGGGAGACAAGTTCCTGGGTAGAACCAGTACTGAGTACTCTGAATTCCAATTTTGCCGAGTGCCAGGCAAGGGTGTATCTGGTACAGATTTTATATGTCTTTGGTTTGACGCTGTGACCGAAAGAAGTGCCCCAGCTGGGATTTGACCTCTAGACCTCCTAAACGCTTTGCGTTCAGGAGGTCAGGTTCACTGAGCTATTGTGCTGGTAACTCTAAGACATGTAGTAATATCTACACACGTTTAACAGACCTAAAACATGTTATAATTGGTGTCCGATTATTTGATATATGAAATGTATACATATTACTTTGGAACTTAATTTATGAATACACTAGAAATGTGTTCATAGGACATGGATGCCCCCACCATTTTGTTTATTTGATTGATTTTTTTTGTCAGTGAATAATTATGATAAGATTTCATGCTAATTGAGCATTCCAAACAAATATCATCTTATTTGCTCAGGAATGAAAGAAGAAAAGAACTAGAGCTATCACTGAAGGTGATGAATACCTCCCCCATAGTGCTGTGACACAGAAAAGAAAGCAATATTAAATGTAGTTTAACCAGATAGGAGTATTTGCACTTCAGTGGCATTTGATAACTGTTATAGATACATCTAATGCATAACTTATAGTACATTTGAACAGAAAAGATCACATTTTAATTCAAGTCACCTTTAAAGCACTGGAAATAAATGTCACAGATTTTTGTAAAAAATATTTTTTTATAGAAAACCATGCCAAAAGTCACATTGAAAAAAGTCTTTCCCAGTCTTTTGACCAGTATAATTAACATATATGAATATATCAGTGTCTTTGCAACTTGAAAGAACAGAGAAAACACAACAATATTCTTACTGAGTAAACTGCAGATCCAAATTTTCCAATCCAATTTATAAATATCCTCTCTTTGCTACTCTTTCAAGAGGATCAAAATCAGACTTCAAATTTGTTTTTTGTGGAAATTCAAGGGGATTTCATAAAGGAGGAAGAAAGTTCACTGACAGTTTATCAATATTGTGTTAAATTCAGGACCTATGTGGTGTTATATACAAACATACACATATAAGGCAACGCTCATCTTTTCCAATAATCAATTAAACACAGCTACCGTAAGTGCACATTTTGAAGAATTTCACACTATCTCCCAATATATTCATAATGTAGGTAGTTATCAGTGACAACTTGCTTTCTATCAAAGTCCCAGATAGTGAAGTTTATTGGGAGTCAAATCAAACATTCCCCAAGTTTTAAATGTACTGCATTTTGAAATTATAAAAGAGTCTAACTGCCAGGTACCTGTCTTTTCCCAGTAAAAGGCAAAAGTCCAGAAAGTTGAGACTTAAAAGCGTCAGTTGGACCTGAAGTCACACTTGGACACTGTTTAATGTCAGGTATCATGCTCGTAAGGGGTCAACATGTGACCTTGATAGTATAAATATTAGTACTAAACCCCAAATTTAACATAGAATTTTCCTATTATACTACACAACATCTGCATTAAAGAATGGCTAAAATTTTACTTGTACAGGGCTTGACAGTTTATCGCTGAATACATAATTAATACAGCAAATTCATTTCAATGCCACACAACAAGCAAATCCTGTGGACTAACTGTGAAGGCCATAACTTAAAAATTCAAAAGTTGGTCACTGGACCATATCATGGTCATCCAAGGTCAAACTTCAACTCCATACACAACTGTACCTGTGGTGCAAAACTGAAGGTCAAAGATACCTCAAGTAAGTCTATGTAAAAACAAGTCAACATTGGGAATGGCCAATTTTGACTAAAGGGCTATGATTTGAACTAAGTTGAAAAAGGACCATTTGGAAATGACATACACAATCTAAGCTCCAGGCCATATATTCTGAAAGAAGGTTTTTAAAGTGTAAAAATGGCAAATTGGTGTGATTTTTTTTATATTTCAAAGCAAGCTTGGCAAGATATAATGGACATTGTCATTAAACTTCAAATAAATGCTGAAGAAATGAAAATGCTAGTGTGTTAACAAAGTGAATTCTGTCATTTTCTAATAATTAAAAGACCATAACTCCTGACCCAATCAGCTGATATCAGCCAAAATCAAACTTGGCCAAAAGATTATGGCTATAAATGGCGCCATAAAGTTTGAAAATGATTGCTTATGTAATGAAGATGCTAGAGTGCAAGCAAACCAAATGTGAAAGACAGACAAAAGACATTCAAGCAATCATAATTAGAGATTAAATGATGATCGATTATAACTGACTTGACTATTTGAGTTTACCGTCGCTTTGACAGTATTTGCAGTCATATAGCGACGTCCAGCTAATTACAGGTGGAGGAAGACCCTGAATGCACAGAGGCATCTGGGTAGAATCACCGACCTACTGCAAGCCAGCTGGAAGGCTTCCTCACATGAAAATCTGAATGACCCTGACGGGAATCGAACCCACGCAGTGAGGGGCTGAGTGAGTGTTAAAGTCAGCTACTTTACCCTCTCGGCCACAGAGGACCAACATGATTTTAATTGATGATTGATTGAAAGCTGCCAAGGTCGATCATCGATTGTTTTCCATCAAAATCAATTCCTCTAATTTCTCTCCTTGCCAGTAATTAAGAGTATGTGTACCAATAAATGACAGAAAAAAAAGAAAAACTAGTAACACTAGATCTACTCTATATCTGAATTCTTTTGGAAAGATTTTTCCTCTTATTTTTCCAATTATTTTTCAATCTTGCATTAATAGCCTGCTTATTTTTGGCTCTTGTAAGTAACATTCTTTAATAGTATCTTTGTCTATTACATTAAGATTTTTTTTTTTAATTTCAAAGTCACATTTTACATATAAGTGATGGTTAACAAACAAATTGATGACATAATCGATGATTGATAAAAATTTATTGTCCAATTATTTCTGATTGATACTGATTTTTAGCTGATTTTAAAACTCTAATCCCAGTAAATTATCCTGAGCACAACTGTCATGTGCTCAGTTGGTTAAAAAAAACATACACATTGCATGCATATGCAAATGCTCATCTGTTTTTCACTGACTTTTTTTTTTCAAACATGAGGACCAAGATGGCCTTGAATCGCTCACCTGAGAAATATTGCATTCATTGCCTATTATATCATAGTCATACAACTACACAATCCATGCAGATGTGCAGCAAGATAACCTAAATTCCACACAAAAACTGAACCTGTGGTCAAAATTTTTAAGGTCATAGCTATAAAATCAGGAGACCACTGGGGTGGGGCCAGGTTCAATAGGTCATGTAACATTAAGCATCTAAACTCCAGGCCTTTTGGTTTCTGACAAGAAGATATTTTCAGTTTCTTCCTATAAAAGTCTACGTAAAATCAAATCACTTCTTGGATGGGCTAATTTTAAACTTGGTAAAGGTGCACTAGGCAGAAGAAGAGGGTATCATAGGGTCTCATAAGGATCAATCCTGTGAAGTTCAAAAAATCCTGTGAAGGTAAAAATTCAACCAGCTGTATAAAGGAGATGTTGTTTAAAGGAAAATGTTGAGGACGAAGGATACACGGCCAGCCTAATGGCTCACCATGAGTTAGTTGTGCTCAGGTGAGCAAAGAAGGGGGATAATTTAATTAAAAATGGACCTTAGAGTTAAAGCCCTTGATGAGAATGTAGCCCTTGTGATAGTGATACAAGTATGTGAATTCAAAGTAATTTTAATAGTTCAGAAATTATGTTTTTCAGGATGAATGACAAAAACAACAAAAACACCAGAGTGATAACAATGCCTACAGTAAACAGGCAAGCTAACTAGATGATATTTTTTACTGAATCAGCATAACTAAAGCAGTTATTGTACATTTTGATAAGGTGGCCATTTGTGAAAAATAAAATCAAATTTTAAGATGTTTTGTACAGTATCATTTTTAAATGTGTACAAAGCAAGGGGGGGCAACCCATGGCAAAATTGGTTGAAATAATATTTGGATTATTTCTCTTAACTAAGCATATTTACCTGAATATATCCTTGTACTTTACTCAGATTGACCATTAGGGACTTTGTTATTTGATCATGATGGAAAAAAATGTTCTAGCAAAAAGGGTAGGGGACAATAAAGTAATTCTTTGAGCCAAAATTGAACTGACCAATGGCTTCTGTGAAAAATGTTTTGAATGGATCAACTTTACTGAACAATTCTTGAAAGGCTAACCCAAGGATCATTCCTGTGCTAAGCTGACCTCTTTTAAAAACATCCAAAATAAATTATGCATTTCTGGATTTCTTTTTTAATGTTACAAGAGTATGGTTTAACATTCTTAATTTTCTTAAGGTGAGCTGCACATCATGCTTAATTGGCAGAAACAAATTCACAGCCATTAATCTATTAATTCTGTTGGGAGAGATTTTGTAAAATCATATCTAGTTCATAGCCAACCTCAATCCTTGGACCCTTAGATTGTCATGTCATCAACTTTTGGTAATTCTTACCTGGGAAGTTTTTCTCTGTGTCACTCATGACTAGCAATGTGGGAGAACTTCAACTAGAATCTTGTTTATTCCTCACATCTACAACAGAAAAAATAGTCATTTTCTGTGACTGTGTAACGTAAAAACCTTCATGAAATGTTAAACGAGAAGGCCAAGTGGCCATGAAATAGTTTACCTGAGAAATATTGCCTGCATTACCAGTAATAGTATAATATTATAGCATAGTCATACTGAACACATAATTCATGCAGAAGTACATTAAAGCAAGATCATCAAATTCTCTAGACACATGTGTTACCTGCTAAAGCGTGACAGAAAAATTGTGACGGACAGACAGACGGACAGACAACAGAAAAGTGATCCTATGTGTCACCTCAGCTGTACCTGTGGGTCATGGCCCTATATTAGTTAATATAAAATCAAGAGATCCCTGGGGCAGAGCTAATTTTGTTACACATTAAACATCATTCTTAACTCCAGGCCTTGTGGTTTTTGACAAGAAGAGAGGTTCTATGTAAAATCAAGAGAACCCTGCGGAAGAACCAATTCTTCCCATGGCCATGATTTAAAGAAATTTGGTAAGGTCCATTAGGCTATGTTGCACAACAAATATGCTCCAAGCCTTATGTTTTCTGATAAGAATTTTATTTTATTTTTTCCTATATAAGTCTATGTAAAATCAAGTGACCCCTTGGGTGAGGCCAATTTTGACCCCATGGTCATGATTTGAACAATCTTGGTAGAGGTTCACGATGTTACTTACCAAATATCTAAGCACTAGACCCTGCAGTTTTGCAGATTTTCAAAGTTTGTATTTTTGAAAACTATTTTTAGCTCATGTCACCTACTTTTTCAACCAATCAAAAGAATTTGAACATTTTTGAAGGATCAATCCTGTACAGTTTGTTAAAAAAAAAATCAAATCAGCGGTTTTAGAAGAAATGTTGTTTATAGGAATTGTTGATGACATACGCACTCATGAACGCACACACGGACGACGGACACGGTTATACATATATTTCACAGAAAGCAAGTTGAGCTAAAAAATAATCATAATGTAAGTTTCAACAAGTGTCAGTGGCTTAATCTATAGATTTATTTACTTTTGCCATTGAAAAAGGTCTGAAAAGGTTACCAATTGAGAGAGGAACCAGCGCAAGATAACAAATATCTATAAAAATTAAATTTAACTAGATGTCATTCGTTTAAACGAATGATAGGACTTTCTGCAACATCTGCTTTATATAGTATATATAGAAGATGACATAATAGATAATCTGTCCAAATTGCAACTTTCTATCTCCTCTATTTCTATATAAAATAGCACAAATAGAACACATTCTGTGAATTTTAATAAAAGTCCGCCCATATCTTGCACATGTAGTTTACATACAACATTTATACTATGTCATATGACATGAAAGAAAAATGAAACAGTGTTCAAATGTAAGTTTCTAACTTTCATCACACATAGAATTTCATCACTCCAGCTCAGTTGTAACCTTGTTTAATTTTAGCCTCATTAGGAAGAAGTATTGAATATTTGTATAGTGCTATATCCTTTCGACACCTGTAACGTAGTTAATCGTATTTAGCGATTTTGGCGTGTTTGGGCTTCCGTAGTTTTGCCATAAATTCCTGGAATTTCGAACTATGGTGATATTTTTAAAGGTAACATCCCAGCCTACAAACTGATGCAATATGAATATCGTTAGCATAACAATGCAGTTTTTAGATGGTCTAAAATGTGGGGCTGCGTGTGAATTTTTCAAGGCTTGCAAACTGCTCGCTAGCTACATAGTGTTGCAAATACGGATTTTTGTCTTGTGCCGTTGTACATGTATTAACTTCAATGCTTATTTTGGAAACAGTCAACATTCGACAAAAAACAACAACAACAACAAAAAAAAAAAAAAAATCAAGATATAGCCCATCAATTGCAATTTGATTTTTTTTTTTTTTTTTTTTTTTTTTCGTCGTTGCGCAACTATTTTAGCTTGGTGACCCCTGCGCGTGACCTTTTCCATATTTTTATGATGCATGATTATGAAATATCTTATTCTCCATGTAACTTTCTTATATGAAGTCCAATTTCAATAAACTTGGTACCGTTAGAAAGAGTCCAATTTCAATAAACTTGGTACCGTTATAAACTTATCTTCAGTCGTTTCTGAGATATTGACTGTTAAACCTCAAAAAACAGCATATTATCAGCAAAATTAGCTTCATTTCATTTAGTTTTTTTGCTTATAACTTTGTATTGCGTAAACCAATTTTAATAAACTAAATATCTTTGGAAACGTCAATTATTCAGCTATAATTCGTATTCATACATATATTTACAAAAATCGATATTTATTGAGATATGGCTACATATATGCAGTAGGGGTGAAATCAAAATTTCCTCACGTGCCTAATAACCCATAAACATTTCATCGTCCTAGGACTATTGCAACATATTAAAATAAGCGTTTAGTTAGGAAGAAGAAAAGAATAATAATAATAAACAAATGACGTCACGTGACGTCATATGACGTTTATTTTCACATAATTGTTAAGACACCCAGAGACCTACTAACTGACAAAATTTCAACTTTCTATCTCAAATAGGACAGTTTTTATAAGCATTTAAAAATTGACGTCCTTGGTTCGAATCTTGGATCCGCCATAGATGCTTGGACTTTTCGAATTTTGAAAAACCGGACACCGGTATACACAATAAGAACGTAATATACACATTCTGTGAAAATTTGATGAAAATCGGCCCATTAATAATGGCTCTGGACCGTGTACAAACTTTCGTAGTCAATTTCAAATGTGACGTCATATGACGTCATAGGCTTCTGAAAATTATTAAAAATTTGTCATTAAATTTTCATTGCCCTTCGAAAGACGTCACGTGACGTCATATGACATTTATTTTCAAAAATGTTTAAGCCTTAGGGACCTATATACTGACCAAATATCACTTTTCTATCTCAAAAAGGAC
>CM037791.1:32454134-32504134 GCA_021229015.1 Solen grandis
TTTCGCATCGGCTTGTTCGAACTGTAATTTTATTGCAATTCATTTTTCGAAATCGCATAAATGTCCCTTCTAAAATATGTATACTTTATGTCATCAGTATGATACACTAGTATTTTATAAATTGAATTTTTCTTTTTAAGATTGAGAAGGTTTGCATATCATATGACTTATGGTATATCAATTATTTTCATTAGTAGACAAATCAAATGCTTCTTTGTATATTAATATTCTACGAAGCAAAAAAACCGCTATACAGTTTTTCTTTCTTTTTATTTTACATTCCTCTCTACGAATTCAGAGTAAATACATAAACTTTGAACATATTTCAATAGGTAAAAATATAATCTTTTACTATCTGATGTGAACTGAGTTGATATAAATAAAATAAAGATCTTACCAGTGTATCATCAGCAATATGCCCCAACAAAAAGAGTTTTATGTTTTCTTTTGTGATGTTGTACGTTTCCTCAAGTCCTCGCATGTCACTGAATTTTAATCGAAATGGCTTCTTCTTTTTTGAGATCGCCACTGGGTACCTTGTGAACTGAATATATATATATATATATATATATATATATATATATATATATATATATATATATATATCAAAATGAATCATTTTGATCTGTCTCTGTCTTCCTCTCTCTCCCCTCTCTCTGAAGAATGAGACGTCGAAACGCTCTTGAATTATTCGATCTCATGTGTGTATGTGTATTTTTGTGTATATGTGCGAAAGAAAAGAGAATATATATGCGCGGAAAAAGTAAGTGACTACACATTCAATCATACAATAGTACAAAATAGTTACGTTCTATGACTCATCATCGTCCAGTAGAATAATAATGTAACAAATCAAAATCACAATTAAATGTATACAATCATAATTATTTAATAATTGTATGATAATAATAATAATCATAATTATTTAAGAATTGTATCATAATAAGATAACATTTTTTAAAAACAACTACTGCAAACAATTTATTCTTATTTAAGTTTTACTTTTAACTTCATTATTATATGGCTGATTACAGCATGTGTTTATGTGACATCCGCAATGGGCATTTTATCAAAGAGATAGACTATGTCATCAAATAGGGATGATAGCTAATAATTATAATCATTACTCATAAATGTGATTCCGGGGATTACTTGTGCAATGGCTCGGCGTTTTGTACATTGATGACGAGAACCATATTTTTACCGGTTCATTAATCAATTAATTTGATCCTCCCATTTCTGTTTTCCGGTAGTACAAGGCGTGTCTGTGTTAAAAATTGACTTCGATTTATCGAGGTAATATACGTAAGGGAAATTGTGTCATCTGTGTTTCTCTTTCATAATTTGTTCTTAAGTTTCCATTCTTTCGTTACATCTAAATTTTGGATAATAATGTGGGCTAATAATCTCGATATTGATATGAAAGAAAATGGTCTATGTATATTGCCAACCCTTCTCGCAAGTGTTACAGGCAGGACTGCCGTCGGTCTGTTAGTAAAGTGTGAAGAGGTAGAATTAATGTCATATAAAAGTGACACTAGAACACGAAGGATTTAGTCTGCTTACAATTAGTAATAAATACGATGGAAAGGTAAGTTAAAAATATGATTGTTTGATCTAATGCTGTATACTGTCAGCAACACACATGTACATTGTCCCAAAGAGTGATAGTGTGGAGGAATAGATACCATTTGTGGTAATCAGATGAGACTTGTAATTGTAGGAAACTTTGAAGATGCATGTGTGAAGTGAGTCTTATAGGCTTCTGAATATAGGATGGAAGATTAATTTGCTTCATTATTATGGATGATCTTGAAAAACAGTATGGGTCTGAAGTAATATATGTTTAAGGGACCTCCAGACAAGATTATTTTACATGTCTATTGTGAATGTATTGCATTTGCTAGCATTTGATATGAATATAAACGTAGTGTATGGAATCATCGTATAGGTATTCTTATCATGGTCAGTATATTTATCACCATGTCGTTACTTTATCGTAAATATTTTTAGCAAATTAATTGATATTCTTTGTGTAAGGGATAACATGAAACGAACAATTAAATAGATCATAATTAATGTCAAATTATAATGAGAAGCATTTTTGCAGATAAGGGTTTTATTATTATTTTGCAATGTGTAATCTTTCTGTACAATATTTCAGGGAGCCACATCTTACCTAGTCGATCGATAAATGTTTGTTAATGTTCGTGAGGAAGCTATAATTTTTCTATGGTAAAGAACTGATAAAAAAGAAAATAACTTGGTGATTTTATTTACCCCCTCCCACCCCTGGTGTATTGACATTTGCACATTCTACAGTTTTACGCATCACTTGTTACAATTCCGCTGCTAGCGACGGAATTTATAATTTTGAAATATATGTTTGCTGAATTTAATAGATCTAATAGATTGTCAAACATTTATATATAATCATAAGCTTGAAAGTAACATCATTATAGAGTAGTGACTGTGAAGCGGATGCTTAATACTTCTTATTATCATTACTGTCATTTGATGAACTATCAGCAGAATCAGACAGATGCAGATACCTATTTATCTTTAGATTGTATGTCCGTTTTTATCAAAATGTATTAGTAGAAATTTAAGAGAAAATCTTAAAATGTCATTAGATACATTTTAAGAAATTGTTTTGTTATCTCAATTATATCTAATTAAAAATTATCATCAGCATCGTGTCATCACTCCAGTAATTCGCATTTACCGTTTAAAATCACATAGAATTACAGTCTCATGCATGAGAGGTCAGAGTGCTACGACATGTGAAGTTATAGATCGGTACATAACTGAATATGTTTTGGTGTTATTTCAACTTCAGGAAATATACGAATATGTTAGAGAAATAGACGAAATGAGGAAAAAAAAAAACGTTTAAAAATGCGAGGAACGGTTTTCATTTTATCTAACGTACCAATGTACGATTCTGGAATTTAATTTTCTCATGAAAGTTTATCCTGATTAGTTCTTCTTTTTTCTTCTAGATTATTTAACAACAATTTCGATAGATTCTTATATCAATAGATGTATTTAACTCAAATTTCGAACAGATATAAGATATAAAAATCTTCAATTTGTTAAACATTAAAGCTATAAATTGATATCTGCGTAAATAAACTAATGCAAGAAGACCCATGGCACCATAAAGAAACAAAACCTTATCACGGAAGTGTACGGAAATTTGAAAGGGTAGCTAGAAAATAATTGTGCATACAGTAACGTGAGTTCACGGGGGTAAAGGGTAACGAAACAAAATGTCTGAAAACATTCTGACAGCGAAAAAATGAATTTTCTACGTAAGAAAGAGAGGCCCAAACAAAGAAATAACATGTCGATAATTTGAACCCTGCATGGTTGCCTTATGTAAACAAATATGCCTGTCGGTGTAGTGCCGTCAGTTCCCCAACTGCTAATTGTAATTGGGCAAGAAAATAAGTGGAGGCCTTTTGTTTCCACATTAATATTCATGACGTTCAGAGCATTTCCGAATGCGATATGTTTGTTCTCGACTATATAAGGTAATGTTCGTGTGTACTCGTCAGTTAAAAAGTTGGCAAATTTTAAGATTTTCGTCATGTTCACATAACTTTGTTCGTTCAATCGTTCGACTGTTCTGTTGCATGCTATAATCCCATAGAGTGCTTCAACATAAATCTTTCTGAGAAGAATCGGTTAGGATGCATGTTGGATAGAATACATCTTTAAGGTAAACACACAATAATAAATTACAAATGAACAAGCAATATAATAACAATGAACATTTTTATTCACTTTTAATATAATGCTACTACTTTGCAGCTTGTCTAAGGATATCAAATATGAAATTCAGAACATTTTCCCGTGGATTATTTTAATGAAAGTGAAACATTCACGTTCACGTATTTTACAAAAAATATTAATAAAAAATCTTGATCAAACTATTAAATCAATTTTCAGAAATACAAAAATTTTTAATTCATATTTAATTCAATGTACTGGAAACATGGGTTACAGCGTGTGTGTTAGAACTTACTTTTTTGGTCAGTGTGATGTGCTGGACCGGCTAATGCATCTGAGTGAATTCTTCCAAGAAGTGCAGAGTGTATGCTATTCAGAAAACTGGATTTGCCGGCTCCAACTGGGCCAATGAGCATTATATTAAGAAAGTTGATGTTAACATCCTTTTGTGGAATACTCTGCAACGGTTTGTAATCTGCAATTTCTTGTTTTAGTTCTTCAATATTCTGTAGGTATAAAATGTAATAATAATCACGTTTCATTTCGTCGATTTATATATAAAGGGGATTTTTACTATACAATTAGATACAGTTGAACCTGTATCAGCGGTCACCTATACCAAGCGGTCAACCTGTATTTAGCGGTTAATTTAAATATTACCAAATTGTAGTATTTTGTTATATATTTACACTCATTAAGCGGTCACTCTGTTAAGCGGCCACTTTCTCCTGTTCCATGATTAACCGCTTAAAACAGGTTTGACTGTATTTAAATTCCATGCATGATAGAGTATTAGAACTGTTTTATAATACCTCCATTACGATTCAGATTGCACCATTTTATGTTTTACTCTACAAATTTTACTCTGAAAATAGACAGATTTAATATCTCCATTTAATAATTAAAATGTTAAATACATGAACGATCGAGCGGGAAGGGGCCTTGTGTCACTGCTGAACAAATACTTCCGCCATGCTTTCTTCAAATGTTTCGGCGAACTGGTTGGGGTTTGCCGGTGGCTGCAATACTGATATAATGATAATAACATTGACATAAATGAATCAAGTAGGCCACTTTTTAGGGAAAGTGGCAAATACTTACACATCGCTTTTTTTCAAAAACAATTTCTGATACATAATGTTATTTTTTTGCATCATTATGTTTTAATATTCCTAAATCTGAGGGTTGTTGCGCACGATTTATAAGCAACGTATTATTATTATAATATATGATTCTCAAAATAATGCCATAACTTTAATAATAACTCATTTGACACCCACGGACCGTGTATCTCTTTACGAAAGTTCTTTAAGTTGCAATCACGATACCGTTTAATATTTGCCCATGGTAGGGGAGATAATAAAACAATCAATTTCATGTATGTTATGGTTAGCTAGAATTAAAAAAATACTTATTTATAATTCGTAAAGCAATATTTCCTTTTGGCTTGGTGATTCTTGTGATAACTGTGAACTGTTTGCACTTAATGCCTTGCATAAATTTATACTGAAACGTAACAGTAGGATATGTTACTTTAATAAATATTTTCAAGCTAAGACATTTTTGTAAAAAATAATATCTTACCTGATATCTTAAATAATATAAAAATTCTTAAATGTATATTTATGAGTACATTTACCCTTTTGAATATATATTTCAATTCGGAAGTTTTCCGGAATAGTGTGTTTAAATTAATGAATAATTAATGTCAAATTTTTACCTCTGTCTTTAGTGTATACCTATACAATGAGGTACGGCTGCGTTGAAATGGGTAAAAGTTATTTTACACCAAATAATGAATCTTAACATTGATTATAGCCTCATCGGAAATATTCATATTCATATATTTTTAGAGAGATTTATATTTCTAATCCTTTAATTTATATAATTTACTAGCAATATGCATTGTCAAAGTCCCCCATCTGTATAAAAATGATATAAATTGAGTAGATGCTAATGATAACCTTATATACGTATATGGTGTAGGTATTTACCACTAAACCATGATCCCATGTTGTTTTCTGATTTGCCACAGCTTGTTCCTTTTCTCTCTGTGCGTTCTTTTCGATGATAACGTGCCTGTCCCTCTAATCACACATTGCCCCTGTTATATATACCTGTTAATATATGACATATTTATCTATAGCCTATATAGCTGAATAGCATACGTTAGGAAAAAATATTCAAAGCTATAACTAAAATATTTTGCATGCAAATAAATACATGGCCATTTGTAAATTATAACACTTTTTGTTATTGCACAGAGGTTAGTTTTTTTTAAGGCAATGGTCAATCGTCTAACTTAAAAATTAGAAACAGTGTTCATTCTGTGGTGAATTTAATATATTATGATGTAATAATAAAGTATTTTATAGGTGTCATCCCCGTCATCATCATCATTATCATAATCATCATCAACGCTAATGCAGAAATATTTTCAAATATACACCGTTTATGTTTAATACTAGTAGAAAATATATACATCATCATCCTAACATATCATTTTTGTCACCACATTAGCAAACAGCGTGTTCCTCAGTGTTGGTGACACTTCAAAAAATTGATTCATTACATTTCGATTTTAGAAACAAAAGTATTTCGTGGCAATGTTATATTCCTTGTGTCAACAAATCCCTTCAAGCATTTCTCACTAGGTAATTATTTAGATGGAAACTCTATTGATAAATTAATCTTCGTTACACGATATTCATTTACATATCTGCAAATTTTATACAATATATCTGTAACACATATTTCATTACCCCTTAGTACATATCCCATTTTATTCTTCTGGCATAATCAGTGAACCAAAGACCAAAATGACATTGCTCCACTTCATTTCTTTTGGTTTTGTTACTTTTTGAATCGACGATAGACTCCAGGACAATTATATTTCCATTGGCAGACATTACGGACTTAAGTGGAAAAGCCAAGGCAGTGCTTTTCATACGGTCTCTCAAATGTGGTCTTTTATTTTCATATAAAGGAACTTCATCGGAATATAATTCAAACTTGGGTAAAAGATTTTATATTTTTCAAAACATATTGCAGAAATTATTATTATCAATGAATAACGTCATACAGGGGTCAAAAACAAATATGGCTCTCCAATTATATTCCTACAGGAAAAAGTTTTATTAAGCAACAGAAAACATGAAAAACACGAATGGTTAAGCCATGTGGATCTTTTTTTTCAATAGGTAAAACGACCGATTCCTCACATATAACTGGCTTGCAACTGGAAGGTGGGATATGGAGGATTTATTTGGACAACTTAGATGATAAAGTTAAAGTAATGGCCGACTCAGGGGAAAATATTTCTGTTCTGAACACCAACCCAGGGAGATTGGATGGTGAAAACACAATTTGAGTTCGTGTTAAAATCTCTGCCGATGATGGACACTCAAAGTTACATTACTAGGCCTAGAAATTATACATTTTAAACTCATAGTTGAAGGCAAACTAACAAATTGTTACGGGACGGTCATTACATTGTTTTAAATACAGAAATCTTTGAAAATATATACACCTTAGTAAATTTATATGCCCCAAATTATATGAAATCCATAAACGGTTTCTATAAAAGCATCTTTAATTAATATTATGTTCAATAAAGGTTACATTGAGAAGAAAGAGTGACATTGAGAAAAGTTGAGTTGAGTTTTGGCTTGTTGAAGAAATTCTCCTTCCTCAAATTTATTTATCAGACATAATACCTGCAGTTATCCAAATTACAGACTACGTGGCTATCTCTCTTGAATTAAAACTCCACGAAATAGAGGACCTGTGTGTCTATATATATATATAGAGAGAGAGAGAGAGAGAGAGAGAGAGAGAGATAGAGAGAGGGTAGAAAAAAAGTAGAATCTCTAGACTTAGTATCAACAAACAATCAAAATGGGAGCTATGTAATGTAGAAATTCAGCAGTTTTTATATTTTTTTCCAAAACCTATACAGACAAAGAAATGACCAGTTACGAAATCTAGAAAGAGAACTTTAAGATCATTATGTTAAAGTAGATGAAAATAACAATTGTATTATATTGCAAAAAAAAAAATTTTATATATTATTAAATATACAAGGGGCACAAATAAGGCGAGGTTCATTTATTTGAAAGAAGTGAAAGGAATACAAAATAAGTTCTAATTATTGACAAATTGAGACAAAATACAAAAGTTATTATTTCTCTCAAAGAAGGCGATAAAAATAATATCATGTAACGACATTATAGGCATGGAATAAGATGCATAGATTGAGCAAAACACTTACCCAATTGCCCTATTCGACGCTTATTTCAAAATGATAATTTATAACGCCAAATCCTAACATCATCATTGAATGTTCAATCCCAAGTGCCGAATATCACGTCTGTTCGCTCATTTTTTTGTATTGTTGATTAAAATCCAATTGTTAATTGTAATTGGTTTTGTGTTCTAGATTCCATTTTCTGAAAATCAAACAACACCGTATATAATGCTACATTACGTTACGTGTACGGTCTAGCAGCTCAATGTGATATTGTCAGCCAGAAGTGAAAAAAAGAATGCTATTGTTTATTAAGATACTGATTTACATGGGCAATTTTACTTATATACGGCACTAATTGCTAAGCATTAATATTGCAAGGATTGATTATCGTTCTTTTATTATGAAAACATTTTTTTGTGTATTACTTAAAAAAACAACAACAACAAAACTGTGCATTTTTTAAATGAGGGTAGCAAATCAATACTTTCGAGAGTAACTAAAATTCACTTTATAATCGTTATATCTTAAAGACCTAAATAGTTGTAATCTAAGAATATTTCGTGTATTGACGATGTTTCTTCGAAACATCTAAATATTTGATTCCAAAGTCTCTAATATAAACAGGAGTTGATTTCCTTTTGATAAGTTTGAAATACTGAATGAAAGGCAATTAATACTTCATGCAAACTCTTAAAGCAAGCTGTTATTTCAGCAACATTTTAAGAAATACATTTGTTTCCGCTCAATTCAATGATTTGCCGACATCCCGATTATGGTGTTCTACACGGTGGAAATATTGAACAATCAATAATGCACTGACAAAGCAAAATATTCAAGCATTTATTGTGCATAATCACATTTTAATATCAAGCTTCCTTCGATAAACACATAATTTCTGAAAGACATTATCATAATATTATATCTTTAGACTTTGGATATATTTCAAAATGAGTGTATTGTGTTCGTGAGGATCAAAAGCGATCGGCGACGACATTCATCTAAATCATTTGTCTTTGTCTTTATTTTGATCAGTAAGATAAGGGTTTTGACTGGGCTTGGTGAAATTATTGTGCATTACAAATGCAGGCGCACGGTTTTAAACAAAGGACATATCGTGAACATATTACATATGCATTATCCTTGTATCGATTAAGCTGAAATATTTATATTTTTTAACCCTTAGAACAGGTCTCTCATACTTAACCCCAAGTCAAAACACACTATAATATTATATATATACGTTGTTTTTCAAATGCAATTGAAATTGTTAACTACCATGCGGACGCTAGTTTGTGAAAGAAGTAAATTCTGGCATGCTTTGCTATAACTCCAGTTTGTTTAGTTATAAAGCAGAGAATTTGAAATTTACCTTGAAGATTTTCAGGTTAGCATAACTTTAAACTTAATAAAGATTGCTGAAGAATGTAAAACAAATCCTGACAAACCAATCATTTAAACCAAAATTAAATTTCATCAAGATATCATGCCTTTAATATGATATCAAAGTATGATAAAATTGTTTAATTATTTTTTTAAACTAGATAAAGCAACTAGTAAGCAGAGTATATTTTCGATATGTAACATATAACCCTTCAACAATCATCTTAAAATGAACCTGTTAAAAATAACGAACACTTCGCTGATAGCCAGTAGAGATTGATAAATATATATGCAAACACTGCATTGCAATCGTACTTAATTCGGTCTATTCATCCCGTCCACAAATTACAAACAAGTTCAATATCAGCATTTACCATAAGTATTCCCCACATTCGCTTGGTCATACAACGACCGTTTTAGACTGATTGACGACAAATGACACGTCAATTTAACATTTCGTAGTATTACTACGCAAAGAAGTTCTGAGGTTAAAACTAGTTCATATTGAAACCTGTCGGTTTAGAGAGAAAACGCCAATATTGTTTTACAATTTCGTCAAGCGATAGACAAAATCTAATAACCTATTCACTATATTCGCTACAGTATTTTAATTAAAAAATGTAGATTATGCGGCAACTGTTAAATTAGGTCTATTTTTGGTATACCAAATATGTAGAATTATCGAAATCAAATGAATACCGCCAAAACAAAAGCCAAAAACGGATAAATGTCACCAAAACTTAAAAAAAAAAAAAAAAAAAAAAAAAAAAACATATAATTTGAGTCAAACGTGTCATGAATCACGAAGCTACATTCTTCTCGGATGCAATTGATTAGTTAAAGATGTATAGCTATGCATAAGAAGTGCATTTCGTTATTTCGTGATTTCGTCATTTCTTATACCCCCAGCCAACTACGTTAATAGCAAATGACAATGGAATGAGAAAACATAGTTTCGAAGAGAATCTATCCATTAATAAGAAAGTTGCAGTAATTTCAAAATCAGTATCTATCAGATCGATCGATTTAATAATCGATTTTTTCCTATCATTGTGATTTAAAGGTTTGTTCTTATTTTTTTTGTTTTATTTATATCGCCATAACAGTTCTTTTATATCAAAAAGAAATGACGTTACCTTTCATTTTGCATTTATTATTTAGTAGTATCTACATTTATTTATCTATTTTTATGTTTAACTTTCTTTCTGTCGATCGTCCCCGTACTTTTCAGATTTCAAGATTTTTGTTACTATTTCAGCTTTATACTAGAGTTCATTAAGCATTAAATAAACTTATACAGGGTCTTTGAATATACATGAAGAGACCTTGATTTATAATCATGTAATATATCACTTAGTTCCACTGAAGAAATTTACCTTTTAATAGCATAACTGGATCAAATTTTTAATATTAGAATAATCATGAACAATAATAGATATAATAATATGAGATTGAGAATCAAACAACAAAATCATCATCGAGTTTTCATTTCATGATGTGAATATAATATAACAATTTAAGAATAAAAAAAATAAAAAAATGACCCCTCAAATGGTTTAAGTAATGGCAACACATTGATAAACGGTAATAGCAAAAAGATCAGGTTAGAGAACTTAGGCCCACAGGCTGCATTTGGATTTTTTCCCTGAATAATTGGACATAACAAATTCCTATCTTATTAACAAACCGAAAGGCGATATATACAGATGTATTTTAATGAAATTGACCCCATTTTTGGCACTAAATGTAATCAGGTGAAACAGAGTGTGAAGCCGGGCCAGGATTCAAAGCCAGGACCCTTGACATACGATGCGAGAGCTCTACAGACTGATATACAAGATTGCTAATACAAATCTTACAATACAAAATGTTACTAATGGGTTGTTATTTTACCTAGTATGGAAACTGTACAGCCAGACAAGGATTTGGATTCTAACAGGGTGATCATATGATCAAAGCGTTGATACAGATCTCTTACTAGGTAGTTACATTTGGAATGTTTACCTGAATTCAGGACAAGTCAGAACAATTTGCTATGTTCTTTACAAATCAAAGGCTGATATATACTCGAAAATATGACCAAAATGGCCCAACGTATGGCACCAAATGTAACCAATAAGTAGGTGGAAAAAATGTACAGCCAGACTAGCATTCGAAACCTTACAGCGCGAGAGCTCTACAGACCAATCTTCAGGATTGCTATCACAATTCTCACACTGATCAGGATTACAAACAGGATGTTATATTATCAGGTAAAAATATCTGCATAATCCAGATTTTAACCCAACTCTGACCCCAAGCATACAGGGTTGAAGAACCACCAGACCACATACACAAATATCTCTCTAATTAGAATTTCATTTGGGCAGTTTAATAATAAACATCCATGCGTAAGCCATATTTGAAATTTGTCCATGAAAAATTATCTTACGTTTTTGATATACCCAAGTGTGATATACACTGAAGAGTTGTTACTGTGACGGCTTTACCTTTAGTCAAGGACTAGAACCAGTACCAAACATAGTTATTGGAATGTTAACACAGCTCTCACAGCGACAAGTGTAATTAAATACTTGGAAATTACATAACCATGTGTAGAAAATATACAGATAGATCAGGATTTGAACCGGAGACACTGTGCTTGCAAGTTTTGAGCTCACCCAACTATTAGCTACCATACTGCTTACACATCATCTTACCAATTTCTACCACCCTACAGACATCTCCCGTTAGACTTGTTAGCCAAGTACCTGGAGTATTCAATAAATTATAATCATGATGTGACGAATGCTTAAGAAGACTTCATTTCAGATGCAAGCATTCATTGACTTAGAGTAATACGCTCTTTTGCTTTAAGTCTATAAAGATTTGCATTTACTATAAAATCCCCATTATCACTTAATAGACTATAATAAAAAAAATTAATGATGGCTGGTATGCAAGTTTTCCCCTTAAAAATTGGGTACCAAATATTTAAATTTGATTCTTGTATTTAGTGCTCTAGATAAAGGGAACAGTTAGCCAAGTGTCAGGAAATTATTACTCAAGACATTGTATCATGTCACTTATCAAATGGCCGGATACCACAGAGAGGCAGAGTAATATGGTACGTCTAATCATGTTGACAAAATTCCACATCAGAAAAAATAGCTAGAATTTCCCTGATTGAGTTTTCCGCAGAATACTTTAATGACAGACCAGCCTTTTACTTGAATGAAATAGCCAGATACCTATAAAAATTTACGGCTGCTCACATGGTTATAATAATGGGTTATTGATTGTGAAATTCTGAAAATATTGTGCTTGTACTGCCATTGACACTTAACTATGACTACTTTACAAATTTGTTGATTAATAACACAAATACACTGTATTCATGACGATGATGTTACCAAAAGACAGGTTTCAAGTGATACCTGCTCTTTAAAAACAAACTAACAAACAATTGTTTAAAATTCATTTTGCAAACCAAATGGAATTATATGATAGCTTAAATACCTGTCCAGACTTTATGTGTGTTTCTTCTTTTGAATTCCAAATAGGAATCATTGATTCCTTTGTAAGTATTACCAGATTTTTCAACTGAGTCCAATATTTAATTTTCAGCAGATATTCTTACACATGTTTTTCTTCTGGTGAAAGTTGTTGATCATTCGGCTAAAAAATGGAAAGGAAGATGTAATTTGCTTAAATTTTGTTTGCATTTTATGCCACAGGTCCTTTTATTTTTATGATTGTTCACTGAGTTTGGAATATTGCTATATACCTGATTTAAAAAGATGATAGTGCACACAGTTGCAAATAAATGCTTAAAATGATATAGCCAAGCTAACTGATCAGATAAAATGGTGAAATGATTTTTTTCATGATATCATCTTGTTGTGGCGTACTATCTTTAGAAATAACATGAATAACTAATCAACCAATTGATGTCCAATTAAGACATTGTTTACATATCAGTTAATTTACAACTGTGAAAAACTTTACTATTGTAATGTGACATCAAAAAGGATCAAGACAGTTCAGTAGTATGATGCATAAATCCTGGTCACAGGTCTGAGGTTATAATTTTGCGGGTCGCCACTTGAGTTAAAGTCCCTGTAATGTTTCCGCAACAATTCGGACCTCATGGCCTTTCATGGAGATAACCAAGGTTTCCTAGTGTTTCATTAGGTTACCTTGGTTATCTTGGTAGAAGTGAAGTGGAACCATTACAGGGACTTTACCAGAATTGTTGGTCGCCTCCATCTAGGGTACATGCAAGGATTATTCGCGTCATGCATAGAACTTCCTAGCGGCACGTGTCTCGACTGCTTTATGAATAAACACAATAATCAGGATGTAAACATGTTAAGTCAGCTGCATGACACTAACTTGAATGTAGTGATTTCTACATTTTAATGGAGATTTACTATGAATCATTTTATGACTTAAATAAAAATATTACAAATAAATATTTGAAACATATAGATTGATCTCTCTCATACCTCACTTGATTTGTTATAACAAATTATGGATTAAGGAATAGAAGTTTTGATTTTCAAGGGTTTCTCTAAATCACCATGACTTTGGGTCTTACAATAGCAAAGTTCAATACAGGTGGGCGTCCTCATTTTACTTTGACACTTTTATTTCTGTACCGGTACAGTTATGTACAACTCACAAACTTGTTACATTGAAGTTTAAGTGTTCCCGATGCTCTCCCAGGGTTGTTCTATTTCACTAAAAGGAACAATGTATACCCATTTTACATGTAAAGATGGTCAGTGATAGTTTTCTAACTTGTGGGACACAAATTTTGAAAAGGAAAATTATCTATTTTAAAATAGGTTTTTGAGGAGGCAGATCGGCATGCTTTTTATTCCCCACACAAACTTAATTTGGGGGGGGGGGGGGGATATAGGTGTCACTGTGTGGGTCGGTCAGTAGCGTCATTATCCATGCTATTTCTCGTTTACTACTGCATTGATTTCAATCAAATTTCAAAGGATATTTCACTAGAAAGCATTCAATTGCATATTGTACAGTTGTAACGGTTGAATGATTTTTTATTGAGTTAAATGACCCTTTTATGAATTTCTGGAGCTTTCTTTGTCCACACTATTTCTCAATAACTATTAGATGAATTTCAACCACACTTTATAGGAAGTTTCACTTGGAAATACAAGTGTGCATATTGTACATTTGTTATGATTGAATGGTTTTTCTCAAAGGAATTTTCTTGAAATTTCTTTGCGCAATTTATCATTGAGTACTGGATTGACTACAGGATGAAAAGGATGGATTTCCACAAAGCTATATAGAAGGCACATATGTGCATATTGTACAATTGTTGCCGTTGAATGATTATTTTTTGAGTTATGGCCCTTTAATGAATTTTCTGAAACGTTCTTTGTCTTCACTATTTCTCAAAAACTAAGGAAATGACTTCCATCAAACTACATAGGACTTTTCACTAGCAAGCACAGTTGGTATGGTTGAATGAGTTATGACCCTTTGATGATTTCTTGAGCTTTCTTTGTTCTTACTATTTCTCAATATCTACATCATTGATTTCAATCAAACTTCAGAGGAAGTTTCACCAGCAAGCACAAAATGCATATTGTTCAATTGTTACAGTTGATTAATTTTGCTCTGCGTTATGGCCCTTTAATGAAATTTCTTGAGATTTCTTTGTCTGCACTCTTTCTAAACATGTACAGGATGTATTTCCATCAAACGCCATAGGAAGTTTTACTAGTAAGCACAGATGTGCATAGTTTGCTTTTGTTACGATTGAGAACAAAATTCTCAGTTTTATGGTCTATTGATGATTTTCTTGAGTTTTCTTTGCCCACGATATTACTCAGTTGCTACAGGATGGATTTCAATCTTCATTGGAAGTGTCACTACCAAGCACAGATGTGTATATTGTACATTGTACTCATATTACGATTGAACATTTTTTTCTGAGTTTTGGCCCATTAATGATTTGTTTTTCAGAGCATTCTTTGTCTGCGCTATTTCTCAATTACTACAGGAAGGATTTCAATAATAACTATTTTCATAAGCTTATTTGTCTGCACTTATGCTAAGCACAGTTGTAAATAACCATACATTTGATATTGTTAAATGATTTTCCAATAATGTATTACCATTTTCAGAATATTCTTCCCTTTGTCACTTCTCAGAGTAATAACATCTTATTTTCAAAATGTTACCATTGGAAGCAGGGTGCACCATTAGGGAATTTAATGTGTGCACATTTAAGGTTGCTTTGCAAAGTTACTGTTTGATCTCCCTGTTATTGTCATAGTGTTTTGAGTTGTATCAAATCCTGCCATATTTTGGAGAGCAATCTCGTGTCAAAAAAAAAGTGTGTGTGTGTGGGGGGGGGGGTATTTATCACCTTAATTGTTAGCTCTAGTTGTACCTGAAGCAAAGCTAGTTTTAACAGTTTGACCAATCCAATTAGGGCCATTGTCATTGAATGTGTTGATATAAAACGCGATATTCGATAGTAAGATGACGAAAACGCGATAGCATGATACTGATCATGCGACAGAACGATACTGAAAAAGCGAAAATAGTGCGATGATGCACGATAGTATCGTGTTTTACCATAGTGCTGTCGCGTTTTCACCATCATATTATCATACTGTTGTACTGTCACTGTATCATTATTGCGTTCTCATTGTCCTATCGCAATATCATTATTGCATCTTTGCGTTTGTGCAATCACGTTATGTTGTTATCGTTATCCCCCATCGCCTTCCAGAGCGCATGTGAATGCTGAAAAAAGTAGATCTTTAAGTGAAGAAGTACGAAAGGACAATGCAATTATTCTTATATTCATATGACGTCAATTTTGACACTAGAGTTGACGTCCGCTACCAAATATTCAGTTGTAAATTCTAGAATGTTCATTGGAGGTGTAAATTAGGTTGTAGTTTGCATGTGTATCTGCACTTTTATTTTATTGTATTCAAACATTTTAATGTCGTATGGTCAATTCAAAATTCGATCCATTTTGATCAGATGTTTCCAAATACACATTAAAGTTTGAAGGTTATTATATATGTATTAGAAACATGAAATTACAAGTTTAATTATGGCATATATTTGAATAATAGGTGTATAGTTATGCCCTTAAAAATCGGAAAATTGAAAAAAATCATCTATTTTTAAACTCAAGGATACTCATTTGTTAGATTTCTTGGCTGATATCGGCCCAGCTTGCAAGGAGTTATGGCCCCTGAATTTACTCTCTAGCATCTAACATTTATGCAGATTTTTTAAACACACACTGATAGAAAAGTTATTGGTGGTATATCCTTTATCCGAAAACAGCTTCAATATCATGTATAAAGTACAGATTTTATGATTCATTCCTTATACTTTCAACGCATGCAGTCTTTCGGTGTGTTCAGTGCTTTGATTAAGGTATTCATTATATTGAATAAAATAAAATTAAAACTAAATAAATTATAAAATGAATAACATATCTTAATCAATTCTATTATAGAGTAGGACATGTATTTGGAGACTTTTTTATGTTTAATGGTCCTAATTTCATAAAAAGAAATATGATCATAGAGTTTCCCAACATTGTCGACATAGTAATTTATGTAACTAAACACCTTATCATACAGGTGTTTAAAGAAAAAACTTCCAACAGCTATTCATATGTTGTTAATTGTTTTTTAAAAAGGTAGATTAGATTTAAAAAAATCCATGATATTTTCATAAATACATCTACATTCTCTGTTTATGAGAGTGTTACATATTTCCACAACAGGTTTTTAGGATGTTCTATATTTGTTCTGCGTGTTTAATACAGTTTGCAAGAAGTTCTCTTCTATTGTTACGGCTAGCAGCAATCACTTTCTGGATATTATGGCCTTATTTTAGACCCTGCGATCAAGGATAATCCACGATTGGGTCCCGATTTTGACTGAAGGGACAACATCGGAAGAGACAGTGATTAGATACAAAGAAATCCGGGCGCGATACCATAGCTCCTTGGTTCTTTTACGTGTTCGGCGGATAGCACCGAAACAAATTCCTGGGTAGAACCAGAACTGATTATGTTGCCACTAAAACACTTTGATCTTGAGGCTTTGAAAAAATATATTTAAATTCCCCATCTTGGGACCCCATTCAAAGTAATTGATCATTAGTTAGGATGTTTTATATCTTGCTAGCCCATGCAAAATTAAAATCAAATAGCTGTGTATTTATGTTTTTCATAAAGTCTTCATCTGGTTTATTTATTAGTAAACTAAAATAATGGATTAATGTTGGTAACAACTGTGATTTTACTTGTATACTTTAGGAACCTAATTTCCATATTATGACTGCTCTGTCTAGTTTTTCTAACTACAATCATAATTTATAGTGCACATCTTTTTCTGTAGAATTGAAAATCTTCTTGTCCCCATTCAAATTCAAATTTATTTTTTACTTTTTGTAATTGAACCGGTTTCGTTTTTGGACTAGTGCTTGGCATTTGATAAAGCAACTTTGCCCTCGACGGAGTTCGAACTCAAAACATTCGGATCGACAGTCACACACATTACCACTGAATTACAGCACCATCCAATGTTAAGGTTATTTTAGAGTTAGAATATCAGCCCGGAAGTTAAATATATAAGTTGATAGGAACACAGTATAATACCTATACATAAACATTCAGATAAAATATTGTTTATACAATAGATCAAATATCATTATAAAACGGTTACATCTATGATTGTATAAGTATGTAAAATATTTTTAGAGTTATATAATCAAACAATCATGATAAAGAATCAAAAGCTTTTTCAAAGTATCATAGCTACAGAACTTCATAGAGTATTATTATGATAATTACCAAATTGTTCTTTATTCTATGGGAAATATGAAACGTGAGCAACTCCAAAATATACAACACGTGGTATATATCGAAGATTAATAAACAAAAGGCTAACAGTTGACAACTACATTTAATTTGTAACATGAATGTATATGAAAAGATTTTATTGAATTCTGTTTGTTTTTGTGTGTGTGTGTCTGAGTGTGTGTCAAAATGATGAACTTCCTTCTCAAGCAAAAACCAAAAGCGCTTACATACACACAACCCATTTTAATGGTAATTCATCTCACAAATAAATGCATTTATCCATCTGTGCACACATCAGTTGTCTCGCTGTTAGCGAAGACATACTATGTGTTCAATGGCATTGCAAAATCCCGTAACCGAGAGAGTTGTTTATGGTTTGTCAATTCTCACGCACGACCGATTCGCGAGTGTGTCACAAAACGTTAAAATTACAACTATTATCGGCCTGCGGGTCATGTGCGTCAAGTCTTTTATGCAAGCTTACCGTTATATGAAAGAACATTATATTCTATCTTGTTTTAACATAGACAAAGAAATGGTTTGGCCGGGACTTTGAAAATATGTCTTTATAAGCGTGCTAACTTTAAAAGCAAGACCGTTATAAACAAGTTTTACCTATTCTATTCAGAATTGGGCTCATTTCATTTTAAATTTTTGATTAATTTGCTCTAGGTAAACAGAGTGTGATAAGCTGTTTTGTCAGCCATTTTCCAAATTAGATAACCTTAGTCCATTGATCAAGCAGCCTTACAACAACAAGCAAAAATAACACAAACATCATTAACGTTGAACTGCAAAGAAACTATCAAAACCGTGTTTCATTTATTTTTAGTGCATCTAAATTGTGTAGCTTCCATGCAGTTAATGAGTCTTTAAAGTTGTTTAAACTATTCTGTAGATAATATGACAGGTTTATTTACACTATCTTAATTTATTGATATAAAACTTTATTAAACTTTTCATATCAGTCTGAAATTACATTTCCATTAAGCTTTAACCTTGGAATTATATGACGTAAATGATTAATATCCTAAAATAGAAATGCTTCCAAAGACCTTTTTTTCATATGATATATTTGATGTATTTAAAGTGAAGGAAAGGAAACCTGCTTCTTTTAAAAAAAATGCAAAAATGTGTTTTGTGATAGGTCTTATAATACTTCATTTATATACAAATACAATAAAGAGCCAATGTATAAAGGGTAGCATGAAAAATTATACACATTAGGACATATATATATATACTCTGCCTACAGTAACACACAATCCAATAGCAACATACAAAAAGTATGTATGCGCGTAGTCTCAACCCTGGAAATAGGTGAATGAGAATGAAACTAGATCAGGAAAAAACTGACCCCGTATACACAGGGTAGAGAGATAAGGTCACATTCCTGGCTGGCCGGGGCAGCACGCATATGAAAAAATAGAATATTCCACTGTCTAGACTACGCTGAGCTTGCACAATACAAAAGTAACAAACAATACGAGCTGGCCATTTGTGGAAAGCGATTCTGCAGGCTGCAAACCATTTTTGGGAGGCAATTCTTAGAACCACAGACTAGTTCGCTGAACCCATTAACCTAATTCATGGCCGCGGTGCGGGCGGTCAGTATAAATACGAAGGCGGGATGATTTCAGTATAGTTATACTGAAAAGATATTCTCGTCTTCTAGGTAAGCTAAATTTATTTATTTATTGCCGCACTTTCTAAATTAACTTTTGGGTTTTAGCGTATTTATGTTAGCTTATATTTAACTGACTGGTTATATTATTTGGTAGGGATATTTACGGTTATTTAAAAGATTATTATTGTCTCTTATTACTATTTAAGATTGTGTTTTTGCAGGGAAATATTGTTATTAATTGTATTTTGTATGCTGAATATTTTACTGATAATTGTCACTTAATTTCTATTTAAATATTCTTTCATGATATTATTCATGCTAATAAATGGTAATAATTTTAAAATGATATTTCATATCTTTATATGCAATTTAGATATTATTTTTAGTGTAAAATTTTTTGCTGTGTGTGTATATTTATTATGGATTGTTTTAAAATAATTATATCAATAAAAGATAGTAATACTGAAAAGATATTCTCGTCTTCTAGTTTTCAGATTGACCCCTGAAATTAATAGCGGTCCGAGGAGTCCTCTAATTCCCCAGGACTACCTCGTGACACATGGTGTCAAAACGGGTGTATATGTTACCTTTCATGGAACGTTTCAGTAATTCATAGAAGGATCATGAAATACATATATATTACTCATTTCGTTTTTCATCAAAAGTCTGAAATACCTTGTCATAAAATGTCAAAGACAAAAAACAATAACCTTGATACTAATACAAACAGGTCGAGACTTGTACAAAATAAGTAAGTAAAAAGCAGCGTTTAAACATTTTTTCAAGACATGTCGAGTTTTTTCAAACATACTCGTAGTAGGGCGAAATAAAGCTGAGCAAAGTAAGAAATAATAACTTGAACGTACTATTAAGCATTAAAAGGAATACATAAACATAGCAAAATCCTTACCTTATTCGATGTTTACTTCAAAGAAATGATTTTGGTCTATCTCGACCTGTCGCTAAGTAAGATGTCGCTAAGGAAGAACCAATACAGTTACAAACATTTTTTAAGACTTTATGGTCAATATTAGTCAATGATTATTTGGTAATTTCAGTGGAGCGGTGTCTGGTTACTGAAAATCGAACAAACACAGTGCATAATGCTGTATTCCATGAAGCAGGAAAGGGTAACGGTTCAAAATGGACATTTAATGGTTTTAGAGCTTATCAAACTCAAATGGACAACTAGCAGGACCAAACAGGAATATATGATTTAATTATTGCTTTTTATGGATGTAAAAAAATCCGTACTTATAAACTTAACCTTTATATTATAATTTGCAGGAACTTGCACAAGTCAATTTCCGTTTTACTATAATGATTTTGTCATTAATGCTGTTCTTTTAACAATGGGAGCCAACTTAAAAATAAAATATTTACATGCTTTTAATTTGATGGCTGGTTAGTTTTTACCCGTTTCAATTTCGAACCTGGATGGTTTCGTTCGCCTTGCATTATATACTGTAAAAATAATTATGAAATTATCCTATGTTTGTATTTAGTCGTTTGCATAGTATAACATATAATATACTTCTCTATTTTTGATCAAAGCCTGTACAAAAGAAAGGCATAGATATGTGAACCATCTGAATTCGATAGTATGTTTTACTAGATGAAAGCTGGACGAAATTCTGCATTTTATTTTAAGTAAAAATACGGACCAGACATTATATATCAAGAGAAACTTAAAAAGTGGTTATATTTGACATTTTACGATTTCTGTTATAAAATTAATATAGGCTTTATTCGAACAATTGACAACGGGAACTATTTTGAGTTCAAAGACACGTCAATGTCGAACCTGGCTTAAATAAAATTGTCTTCCCATGGTATCTGAAGAAAACATAACATGTGCAACAGGTCTTCCAGAAGCAAATTTTAAAAGTAAAAAAAATCTAAGTAAAAAGAATTCCTATACACGTGCTTTTAAAGTCAGAAACATATAGAGAGAATTAAGCTAATTCCTTATTGAATCAGTAGGAACCAAACTGTTTTTTTTTCTTATATCAGAAGTTGCCTTATCACTACGGGGTGTTACAGAAATAACGAAATATTACATATGGTAATAATCAGGAGTTATATATTTTATATCATCTTTCGACTTGGATATATAATTTAAAAAGTACAAGCTAGTTTTCTCCTCTCCATGTCATGCATTGCCGACATAGTGAGTGTATTGTTCTACACGGTGAGAATTTTGCATAAACTATGGCAAACCGAACAAAGCCTTGATTGAAATTTACTGAACTGTATGCAAACACTGAATTTAAAGACACGTTCTATATATATCTTTAATGATTGAAAACTGAGTAAATAAGAACGTATGCGTGCAATTTGTTGTGTATTTTAGGGTCACATTAACCCGGGGATATATTAACGGCATGCACCGTTATAATGTACAGTCATGTTATTTTATGTTTGAATAAGATATTAAATCATTCTATTAAGTCAAACTGACTGGTAAATCATTTTCCCTATTACTTTTGTATATAGAATGGTAATAAGAATAAATTTCAATTTTTTGGTCAACTGTCCATGCAAAAAAAAAAGTGAAGTAATATTTCAAAAGGTTTGATGTAACTGTTGTTTATTTTGTACACTTAACCTATGAAAATATTAACAACGTTAGAAACTCCGTTGAGACAAGAAATATTCATGGCATTCACATGCACAAAGTACTGATCTAACTCATGCATAAGTAATAATTATAAGAAAAGGTGTCCCTCAATCGAAATAAACAGGCATTTGCGATTTTCCAAGTATGATGTTATGTGACACTCCTATTGTTCCGTTGAGGGTCAGTATGAGACCAAATAATTTATTTGTTTCATCGACCTAGTCATACATTTGTACCAGCCATCCTTGACAAACATACGCATAATAATTTCAACTTTCGAAAATCGAGCAATGTCAAGATTGTTGTATGATATTAATAGATAGACACATAAGAAGTCATTATGTGACAGCGAATCGACTATTGAAGACATAAGGACCTTGTTGAAGGCGAATTAATATTCTTAAATGACCATTATTGTGCGAAATGTTGATCCTGTAGATAATGTGAGCAATAGTTCAGTAATATTTTACATTTTATTCTAAACTAAAGTGTGGGCAATTTAAACATTTTTTCACGAAAAATAAGTTGAAATGTTGATATCTATAATCATTATTAAGGGCATTTACACCTTACCTGGCGGCCCATATTCCTTCTGTAATAACCTGAAATTAATCAAACCCTTGTGTACGCTTGTATATGAATCGTAAAACCTAGCATTCTTTTTGCATTTACTTCAAATAATTTTTGTTTGAAATCTAGAAAGTTTGACTGTATTTAATTATAAATTATTACCATGAGATGACCATATTTACAATGTATGAGGATTCTACGAATATAGCGAAGACATTCCTGCTAACAGAAAAATCGTTTCACTTTTTTCCGTATATATATATGAGTAATTTTGAAGCTTTTTGAATAATATTTGTCTTGGACGTGTATGATACTTATATACAAAATAAACTCAGAAAAAGTTATTCCTCAATTACTCACTCAAACATTTTTTTTAATGATCACATAACAAAAACTGATTGCGGATGACAAGCTCTTTTTTATACATTTCAATTTTTAGTAGCAAAAAGCAGTTCATTGAAACCCAGTGTTAGCAAGTGTGTCAAATATATCTTAATAGATTATTTACCAATATTTAAGATGAAAATTACCCTCCTTAGAAGTATATTAAGTCTTTGTTATAGGATGATTTGCAGCAACTTCTTCTTCAATATAAGTCTCTTCGACAAAGCGGTTAACACGATTTCCATTTACATATTGCAAATTTTATATAATATATCTGTAACACATGTTTAATGACCCTTAGTACAACCCCATTTTATACTGCTCGTATATCCATTGAACCAAGGACCAAATCTGACTTTGCTCTATTTTATTTCTGTTGCTATATTTACCACTCATAACTGTAGGTTCAATTTCGGGCTGGGTCACCTGGGATTAATGTTAGAAATTCTTCCAACTGGGTTAAGGTGGGTAGGTGGTTCTGTCGGAGCGTCTCTGTACACTCTGGATATACACACATCGTCGTCACTATATGTCTATAACAATGTATGCCCAGACTAAAGCCAAGGCGTTGTACGATCATTTCATTCGGTTCTATTCTTTTCCAGAAAGCTTCCACAGCGACCAAGGTCGAAACTTTGAAAATCGCGTGATAAAGAAGATGTGTAAAATGGCCTCTATTCAGAAGAGTAGGACTTCACCTTTTCACCCGGCCGGAAATGGATCGATTGAGCGATTTAATCAAACTCTCCTTAAAATGTTAGGTACCCTTGAGGATGAGTACAAAATTGACTGGAAGACCTATATCGCACCCCTATTACTGACATATAATGCCACTAGGAATGATACCACCGGTTTCCCCCAACATAACCTTATGTTTGGATGGCATTCACGCTTGTCGACGGACGCTTATTTCGGGATTGAACCAGATAAGAACGATGTCGCAGGAAGCCATACTTCCTAGCACAGAAACTGCGAAGCCGTCTGGAGTATGCGTACGGTACTGCAGCTAGATTTGCTGGCAACAGAGCATCGCAGAACTAGAAGATATATGACAGACAGGTGCGTCAGCCAAAATTAGGAGATAGGGTTTGGTAAGGAAAGTTAATTTGAAGGGTAAATCTAAATTGGCTGACAAGTGGGATTCCTCTATTTATTTAGTTAAATATAATCCCAATGAGAACATTCATGTGTACAAAGTACTCCAGGAAGATGCTAAAGGCTCTTTTCGGACTTTATATCGGCATATGTTATTGCCATTTAATTTTGTCCCAATAGACCCAACGGCCGAGCAGTTTAGTAGAACAGTCAGCCCGGCACATAATCTTAAATCTGTCTTCAGATGACTCCTCTGATTCAGACCAAGAAGACGGCCTTAGGTATGTTATACCCCAGCATCGAAGTTCAAGGTTACGCAGTCGTGCTAAGTATTGGGAAAATAGTGGATCCATATCTAATGCAGTTTGGTCTGATAGGGGTAATTCCAATTCGACCATAGTTGGACAGTCTAGATTATTTACCCAGATGACTGGAGATTCATATCTCGGAACTCCGACCAACCATTTATTCCCTTCTGTGAATGTGTCCATTCCATCCCATAGTGTGTCCATTCCACATGTTATTCCAGCCGAACCAGAACCAGTCCGAAGATCAGGGCGGTTGCGAAAACCACCTGACAGGTATGGAAAATAAGTTTGAAATACTGATACTGATACTGAAACCTGATACTGACAGTTTCAAAGATATTTGTTATATGTTATTTTATAAAGTTATACACATCTATCCAAAATGTTACAGTATATGAGTGTTGAAACGCATTTAAGTGTTATTATCAAAGTGGTTGGTGTCTTCAGTTTGACCAACACGCAAATAACGAGGTTATATTTGATTGAATGTGATATTGTTGTCGTATAGTTTACACCTGTGTCTGCTGCTGAGCAGAGATGTTCTCATGAATCTTTTGGTGTTGGACTCTACCTTTGTCTTTATATTCAGGGAATATAAGTGATATTGTTATTGATTGACATTGAGATGGAGTGCATATCCTATTTTACAAATTGTTTTTACAAAAGTCAGTTGTAGGATTTATAGTTTTTATAGTTTTCTATAGTATTCTATGAATAGAGTTTAGAAATGTTTGTTTAGGAATGTAGATTAGTTGTATGTAACATATAGTTTCTATTCAATATTCCTTGTGATTCAAGTATTCTGGCAGTTAATGTAACTAAATGTCTGGAGACATTTATTGGACCCCAGGGGAGTATGTAACCAAGGCTTCATATTGTAATGAAATTATTTTCATACATCATCTCATGTATCGTGCATCATGAGTTTCATTTAAATCACTTGTTGCCTCATACTCATAAATCTCGCATTAATCATGCTGAGTGAGGAAGCATTGGTGTGCGTGAGATTCACGATTTGTGATGCACATGTGTGCACGTGAAAGTGTGGCTTCAAAAGTATTTTTCTTTTCTCATGAAATTCGACCCATGGTATATAAGTCGTTGTTCAAGCCCCTGGCTGGCATCGCCCGTCAGCCAGCCAAGCTGGGCGTCCGAGCATTGTATTATTGATTACTACAATGAGACTGGTAAATTATTACTATTAGATATTTACTTGTTAAATATTTCATAATTAGATTCTCAATTACTATTTTTTTTTATTGAAATACAATTGTTTGTTAGGCCAGATATATGTGAAGCAGAACATGATATTTGTTAGTTAAATCATCTAACTTAGACGCATTTTGTTTAAATTGATTTATTATGTTTTTTAAACTTATCATTTTTATTCTAGGATTTAGATTCGATATTGTGTACTGAATCTGTTTTTTATATTTCATTTGTAGACTTCTTTCAATACTTAATTAAACCGAACTCAACTACATAGAAAAACTCTGTTTTGTTTTATCTTTCGACACCCGGTTACAATCATCTCTTTTATCATATTAACAAAAATATCACCTAATAAATGACGGGGGCATCCGTGTCCTATGAAAACATTTCTAGTAATGGATAATGTTCTTTAAAAAACAAACTAAACAAATAAGATATAAAATATTTACTATCTGCCATTGGTTGGCTGGTTATTTTGAACCAGTTTTATCCCCCGCCTAAAGGCAGCAGGTGATATAGTAATAGTCTCCGTCCGTCCGTCCGACATTTTTGTCCGGAGCATAACTCGAAAAGTATTTGAGGTATTAACTTGATACTTCATAGGTGGATAGATCTCATTGAGGAGGAGTGCAGTGCACAAGAATGATAACTCTACCTTTCATAATGTTTTGAGTTTTTGCCCTTTGTTATTTTTTTTTACTTAATTTTTGTCCGGAACATAACTCGATAAGTATTTGAGGTATCAACTTGATACTTTATAGGTGAATAGACCTCATTAAAGAGGAGTGCAGTGCACAAGAATGATAACTCTACCTTTCATAATTTTTTAGTAATTGCCCTTTGCTATTTTTAGCATTAATTTTTGTCCGGAGCATAACTCAAAAAGTATTTGAGATATCAACTTGAAACTTTATAGGTGAATAGATCTCAATGAGGAAGAGTGCAGTGCACAAGAATGATTACTCTACCTTTCATAATGTTTTGGTTATTGCATTTTCGTTATTTTTCAGGCTTAATTTTTATCACAGTGACCTTGACATTTTACCTCAAAATAGAGGAATTCGTTGGTCTTCACTTGGGTTTCATATCTATAATCACATTAAACATCAGTCTTCATTACCAGAAATTTTCTTTTAAAAATGAAATATTCTACTCTCCAACACATCTTCTAAAGAGCAAGCTTTCGGAGGGGGATGGCCATGTCAACATGGCTCTTGTAAAGTTAGTAACTGGGTTGCATCTATCGCTTTATATTATATACTGTGAAATAATAATGAACTTATCCTACTTATGCTATGCTTGCATTTATTAGTTTGCATAGTATTAAATTAAATATACTTCTCTATTTTTATCATAGCCCATACAAAAAAAGGCATTCAAGTGTAAATATGAAACAATCTGAATTCGATAGTATTTGTTTGCTACAGTCCATTTTCCATAATTCGAACGGTCTGCGGACTGACTGAAATGTTCGAAAAATCGTGTCATTTGAATTACCGCGTTTACCTATCGATGGACATTTTGTGTATTTGTAAGAAATACATGTTGTTATAATCAGTTGGCGTATTATATGCATGTGTATAAAATATAGAACATGGTTAAATGTCTTATGTTTTATTTTATTCTGCATAAAAATCATAAATCACGTATTTAAGCACAACATAGTCAACAATAAACAATTATTTACAAGCCCTTTTTTTAACCTGGGCCCTTCACTGAATTACTTGGAAATTGAAAACTACCTATCTCTATTCAGCTATCCTCCAAGCTGACATGGGCCCTTCACTGATTAACTCGGAATAATAAATAGTAACTAACAAATACATCTGTAATCAACGAATCTTTGTTATTGATAGCGTGATATTACTCTTGCAGAGCAAACGACAAAAGTAAAGTGAGGTTGGAACACTCACTTATATTTATAGTTAAATAAAATTCACTCAGTTTGTTTGTCAACACTCTTGACAATCAAGTGACACGTGTCAACACATGATTCTCAACGGTTTTCATAATTTTAATTGAAATGACCACCAATCAACATAGGTGTGAAAATACGCACGCGTGTAAATTACGGTGACACAGCGTCCGAACTATTGTGTCATTAATCACGAACTTGACTGCTGTTCGAATTGCTGCATTTATCCGAGTAATTGTAAAACAAATGATTGCATTTATGAAAATATATAGGAAAGCTTGACGGGACCATGACATTTTTTCGAATAATTCCGTCAAAACGAAAAATTGCATTCCGAATTATCGTAAATGGACTGTATATTTGAGCTGGACGAAGGTCAGCATTTTATTCAAAGTAGGAACACGAACCAGACTAATGCTAACCAAAAGAAAGTTGAAAAAGTGGTTATATTTGACATTTTGCGACTTCTGTCATAACTTCAATTTTTTTTCAAAAACTTGACATCGGGAACAATTTGGAGGTCAACAACACGCCAATGTCGTAGGGTTTGAATAAAATTGCCTTCCCATAATATTTTAAGAAAACAAAAGTTGTGCAACAGGTCTACCAGAAGTCAATATAAAAGAAAAAGCTAAGCTATTTATTTGCCTATACACATGCTTTTTAAAGTCACAAATATTCAGCTACTTCTTTATTGAATCAGTAGGAACCAAATTGATATTTGGTCTTGTTTCAGAAGCTGCCCAATCCCCATGAGATGTTTACCCTACAACCTTATCTTGTTTAAAGTTAAAAGAAATAACGAAATATTCATATTATAATGATCAGGAGTAATATATTTAATATCATCATTCGACTTGAACATATCTCTAATTAATAAATTAAAAAAAAGTACAGATTAGATTTCTTCAGTCGATGTCATACATTGTCGGCATAGCGAGTGTATTGTTCTACTGTGAATGTTTTGCACAAACAATGGCTAACCGAACAAAGCCTTGATTGAAGTTTGCTGGAGTGTATGTAAACACTGTTTTGAAACAAAACGTGATATATATATATATATATATATATATATATATATATATATATATATATATATATTGTCACAGTATTTACCAATATACATAATTGTGTTCCCGGATTTTTTATAAGAGCAAAGATAACAATGAGACCCACGATTCTTTATAAATCATGACCATATTTAATGACAATATAGCAAAAGGAAATCCAGCATTAACATGAAATACCAACAAATAGGATAACAAGCATAAGTAATACATAAAAATAAATTATACATAACACCCCTTTCATCAAATAAAGTAGATGAATTATTGCTCATATATAGTGTTACAACTTGATATTCATATTTTATCACAAATGTAAATGATCAATAAAAGGCGGTTCCAATCTACTGAGCCTAAACTGTCTTGCACATCACATTGGCCTCCTCTTCGTTCACATGGACATCTTTGATACTTACACGTCACAACTACATGTTCGCCACACGGGTACAATACAATCGCATATACGCCACACAGACACGTCACATCTGCTGGTTCACCATACAGGCACAACACAACCCCGGGTACGCCACAAAGGCACATGTATTAGCAAGCCACATAAGCACATGAATGAACGCCACACAGGCAAAGTTAAATATAAGCTAAACAAACATTATTTTTTGCAAGCCACACAGACATTATATGCAAGCCACACAGGCATTATTTCCTAGGCTACAAGTATATAACAGATATAAGCCACACATGCATTCACGAAGCATTTTAGACGTTACATAATTAACGCTTATATGCTAGTCCACAGGCACATTCATCCGTTTCACCATAAACGAATAATTAGAAGCAACATCATCCTGACGACACTTGAAATCAATCATTAAAATAAAAGACAGTCTTCTACTATAATATCGTTTCTTGCTCAGTAGAGAATGGTTACACAGAAACGGAGGGGGGGGGGTTGTCCTGGTGTCCACAACCAGTAGCTACCTACAGGATAAAAAAAAATAAACCTATTACTACTCTTATCTACAAATTCAATAAAAAAAGTCAATCCACGCGAGAAAAGCCCTAAATGATTCAACATTATCCTAAACTACAGGGTCAGAGGGAATCTTACAGTATCACTAATGATGAAACAGCTCCTCCCTCTACAACAGCCTGCCAGGTACAGACTGACCACAGTATTGTTCTATTTTAGATTTTAGATACAAGATAATCACTCAAGCAAAAACTGGTACAGTATTTGTGACATACATATATCTAAAATAATTGAAACCTGAGTAAACAAGAATGCATGCGGGCAGTTTGTGGAGTACTTTAGGGTCACATTAACCTAGGGATATATTAACGACATGCAACTATACAGTCATTTTTTTTACTCATTTCTTCGACCAATATATATCTTTATATCGTACTTTTGTTTCAGAAATTAAATAAATTATTCTTGAGAAATACAGTCAATGCAGTTTCTTTATTAAGGAAAAAGAAGATAATTGCTTCCATTGTTAAGTATTCGGTCAATAGTCATTACAGATACATTGACTCATTCTAAGAAGTCAAGCTGACTGAGTGAAGTAATATTTCAAAAGTTTTGATGGTGCTGTCGTTTATTTTGTACCTTTAAACTTTATGAGTAAATATGAAAATATGAACAAGACATGATTTAGTAATATTTGTTAAAAAAGTGTCCCTCAACCTACTTCAAAATAAACAATTTAAAAATTAAGCTTGCCATGCATTTGCGATTTTCCAAGTGTGGTATGACGTGTCACCTCTATTGTTTCATTTAGGGTCAATATGAAACCAAATACACGATATATATTTCATCAACCCCGACATACATTTGTACCATCCTTGACAAACAGACGCAGAATAATTTCAACTTTCGACAACCTAGCTATGTCAAGATCGTTGTATTTTTTAAATCCCGGAACACTTTTTCAAATTATATTTCGCGATCTGAAATCAATTTCAAATATATTAGAAATTCAATGAGTATATTTTAAAAGCAATTTTGTTTCTACAGACCTTATATGGATTTCTACTGACCCTACATAGACATACAGAGGGTCATTATATGATTCCGCTAATCGACTATTGAAAACGCAAGGAACTTGTGGAAGGTGAACCAATATTTCAATATTTCTTAAATGACCATTATTATGCGAATTATTGATTCTGTAGATAATGTAATGCAATAGGTCAGTGTCATTTTATGTTGTATTCTATAAAATAAAAGGTGAGCAATATATGTTTTTATTTACGAAAAATAAGTTGAAATATTGATAACTATCATCATTATTAAATGGCGTTTACACCTTATCTGGTGGTTCATATTCCATTCATAATCAGCCGAAATTACTTAAACCCATGTGTACGCTTTTAAATAAAAAGTAAAATATTGCATTTAGTTTTGCAATTACTTTGAATTTGACACTGTTTAAACTTAATCTTTGCCATTTATTTCAATATGACATTTCTTCCAACTTAAATAAAGATTGCTAAAGAATATAAACAACGTGAAATCTTATAATTTTGATAGCAAAAAAATAACTCCTAACCACATCCTCTTTTATTAAGCATAATTTGTATCAAAATTTGATTAAAATTGTTTAATTATTAATGACACAAGAGTATTTTCTCTTCGATGATTGACGAACTACTACCCATTCATCAACCGATAAGAATTAAAATTGATATATAAATGCAAACACTAAGTGTCAAAATTTTATCTGGATTCTTTTGATGATATATGTACGACAGTTTTAATACTAATATATCATTTCGCTTTTTTACTTTGTGCCTCATTTAGCAACAAGGTCATTAGATTTCAACAGCTATCAAAAGAACTCCACGAATTCGATAAGTAATACCAGAATAATAGCATTCAATTTATAACACGTTCCCCGAATTCTAATAATAGACCACAACTCATACTTTCGCAGTCCCTAAAAATAGCCATTATTATTGATTGCATGTTAAGCGCAGTAAATAGATCATACTGTTTTTTTATGTTAGGCAGAAAATATAAAAAAAATGTTTCATGTTAAATAATTAAACATTAATTGACATGGTCATCAATATAATTTGCAAATTTAGAATGCTTGCATATATGAACATACCAGAACATGGCAGACATTATTGATAAAATAAACATGAAACAGTACACAACATAGCAACGGAGATAACAACGACCACAAATAAACCTCTAACTGTATGTCTCTCCACCCCCCCCCCTCTCTCTCTCTCTCTCTCTCCACTCTCTCTCTCTCTACAGAAAATGTTGTGCTATTGTTGCTTTTTATGTGATTTAAGTGATGGCCATCTCAAAGTTTGAAAAACATGTGATCCAACCCAAGTCCGTGTATAATATGAAATAAAATATGTGTTAAATAAACCAAAGAATGCATAAGATCATTTATACATACGATATTGCCTTATCTGTAGGCCACACGGGACCACTGTGTGTATCTCTTATCAGTAGTCAGGCCAATAAGCAGTGTCATGTTGTTTTTTATCTCTATAAGATCATTCGCTAGTAACACAAATACAACGATTTGTTTATTTTCCAACGCAAGATATATCTTTCATTTCAATAGCATGTAATAAAAAGGAGAGTTAATTACATGTTTAAAAAATTCGATAGGATTTTACTTTCAATAAAAGAAAATCAACCATTATGTAGAAAAACTTGCTGGGCATTTCATGATTTTTTTTTCGAAAGGTTAGATTCATTTCTATTTTTACATTTCATTTTAAATCTTCCATCATAAATCGGACATTTTCTTTAGAAGTGGGTAGACTCTTTCATTATCTCAATTCGGTAAGAAAATAGCTCAAAAAAATGTTATAGGTATCATTATATTTGATGTGGACATCAAATTATTTACATGACATAATTGATAAATTATCATCTTGGGTTGGAAATGTAAAGGTATATAACATGCTTAAAATCGGTACACTTTATGCTTTTTTCGAATGGCAAATTATAAACGACTATAGATATATTGAGATTCTTTTATCTGCTGATGGATAAATTATGAAACTGATTCACATTACTTTTAAAGGGTATTCAAAATTCGGTAAATGACTGAAATAGAGTGATTTATGTGTAACTAAATAAAAAAAAACATCTTAAATTAAGAGTCCATTGAGAGGTTGACGACAGGACCAGCTACCAGAAAATAATATTGTTGCCTAATTACCATTGTAATGATTGATATACTCTCGTGTACGTTTGTATTGTATATTATTATGTAAACATTATACATAAATTAAAAACGCACACGTATGTTGTTATGTGTTATATCTCGCGTTCACTTTGGTAGAAAAGGGGACTCAGTCTAAGTCTGTGTCCATTAGTAAGTCTTCTTTTGCCAGTAAGTGGCTTCTTCTGTGGTAAAATATTAATATGTAGTGTCTTCCAGTTTGCAACATACTGACAACTTTGTACTGCAAGGGTCTCAGACGAGTAATGGTCCCAGACATGTGACATGCATTCGGACACACCCCTATGCCCAGGAATAGATCCCAGCTGGGCATCAGGACGCGCTGTAATAGCCATGTGTTAAGGAAGAAAACCCCGACAAAAATAGAATTTAAAGAATTTTGTAGAAGAAGCATAAGCAAGATAGATACTGCAAAAATATAAATTTATCTGGTACTTAAAATGAAAAACAGGGAAAGTTAACGGTGGAATCCTTACGCTAATTATAATTAACATCCGAGCTACATGCAACAATGTATCAGGTTAATTAATATATTGATTGATGTTGGAAATATGTACCACACACAAGATAAATCCCTAGCTCTGGACACTATTCCTCTGAGATGACAAATTTGCGTGTCGACAACAGTCACTAATAGTTAGTTGAGGATATGACAATATAGACCTGCTTTGAGATGGGGGGTGACCATTATATCAATGATCCAGACAACAATTCTGCAATAAACACTCTAGACTTTGATATTCGATTTTTCCGTTTATTCTGAGGATATTAACAAATATATATACTGTAAGGTGGGTGACTAGTTAACAGTTTGGAAACAGTGATTACCACCCGGTCTATCTCACCATTCAGTACAGCATCAAATGAATATACATTTCAATACTGGAACTAGAGCCAGGAATCTCTGCAGAATTGATGTTCAGAAGCTAGAGGAATAGCAATAATCCGTAACTCCAAAGATAGAAACAAAAGATTCCAAGAAGCGGAAGCAAAATTTATGCGACAACGTGGTCAACGAGAGACTACAGACAATCAAAACTAGAACAAATGTGAAACTAAAAAAATGTAGATAAACATTTCTGTGTTTGCAGGTGATGACAAAGCGATGGAGTGACCAAATTGCAAAGAACTTTCAACAGTTTAAAACTATAAAATATTCTGGTCCAGATGGTAATACATATTAGATGCTGATCCATCCATGCAACTTTGTAATACACGCTTTACAATGCCCCTTCATGAACTGGAAAGCAGGTGGACGTCTAAAAGGAGCTATCGTTTAACATATTCCTAAGCCGATACAATCAAGATAGCAGACAATAGCAAAAATAATGCAAATCGCAATTTTGTATTAGATTGGGTAAAACACGCATAATGTAAGGTAAAATTATGTGATTCTAAGAATCATATTAACTGTCAAACCAAGAAATTTTCATGTTGCAAAGTACCCCACCGCATTCTGAAATGAAAATACTTAGAACACCTTTCTTTGTTTTGTTAGAAGAAATTCAACCAGGTTGGTGGTAAAATCTGAAACATTCATTTTCTTTTGCTTAAAGCATATTTCATGAAGTTGTTGTTGTATTGGGGTTTACCGTCGCTGCGATAGTATTTCAATCATATAGCGACGTCCAGCTTATTACAGGTGGAGGAAGACCCCGAGTACACAGAGGTACCTGGGTAGAACCATCGACCTACCGCAAGCTAGCTGGAAATATTTCATGAAGGTTAGTTGAGATAATACGAAGTATGAACATCGGCAAGGTTACCTGCTATTAATCGGATTATTTTCAAAATCGACTAAGTTTCGGGAACAATATACCCCTATCTTTATAGCTTGACATATCTAGATAATCAGAAATATCATTATTTACGACCAGCAAACAGCGCTCCCATTACCTGTCTTATTATTAAGCTTTTACTGCATTGTTCAGAAGCACATTCTATTATTACCACATACATGTCGTCTGTTTATAAAACAATTTTAATGCAAATATTTATGATATATCAATAATTATGACGGTTAAAAAAGAAAAACTGCATAAACATCAATCCATTTTTTATGCAGTGAGCTGTTAATTTCTTTATTTTTCAATGATTCGACTTTTTTTTAATTCTACTATTATCTGCGCTTCAGGTTGAATTTGTAAACAATGGCGGTCATTTTGTTTCACATGTTAATTAGAAAAGCCCTAGTAAGGTCAAGGGTAACAATATGAGCAGTAGAACATGTATGTGGGTGTACTGCATAACTTTAACCGATATGTGTAGGGTATTCAATCAATACTGTATCTTTTATGAAAATATGGCTAATGGAAATATTGGAAGTAGAAATGGGGCACTCAATTTGCATGATGAATCAAGTAGCTACACATCGTCACTATGGCAAATCAAGAAGCATGGGCAAGATTACAACATAATGGCATACCAACATGCTAGTGGCAAAACACGGGCAACATCTGCAGCTGTAGACATTTCAAGACGCGAACAAGCCGTTTTGAGACATCAAACCAGCCTCGCATCACCCTTCAGAATACATCATGAGATCAGTATTTCCACGTAAACCATCTGCACAAGGTTGCACGAAAGTGTTCTTGGTTGGTTGGACCAGAATGGACTGGCGACTTGTCCTCTTCACAGTTAAGTTCAGGTTATGCCGAGACAACACAGATAGGCGTGTTAATGTATGGAGAATGCCTGCGGCCATTGAAGAGATTCCACGCAGTCAACTTTGCCGAACATGTATGACTGCTATGGAGACGGCTCAATCATGGTCAGAGAGGTTCAACAGTAACTGACCCCATTGTCCTTGACCAGGACATACTGACTGCAAAATGGTATCGAGACTACGTGCTAAATACCCATGTGAAATTATATGAGTAGATGATAGTTATTATTCTAATTGATAATGCCCGTTATCAAGTTGCCAATGTAGTGCCAGAGCACCGATAGAGTTGGAATTGGACTGGCTAGCTTGATCCTCTGAACTCAATCAAAACAAAATTGATATTAAGCCCGCTAGGTCCAACCAAGAACTATCAAGTAGCTTGGTTCCTAAGAATGGAACAACTCACAAAGGATAACCAGGAACCTGATTGTTAGTATGATAAAGTGATGTTAAGCTGTTATTTAAAGCAACAAGCATCAGTACACAGTGAAACCTCTTTACAGCGGCATTTATTATAACAACATCCTCTTTATAACAGCAGTAGTCTTGAAAACTAAAATGCATAAGCCTTCTATGTCTCTTTTCTTTACAATAACAATTTCTTCATTACAGCAAAATTCGCTGAAACCAACACTGCTGTTGTAAAGGGAGTTGATTGTATATCGATATCAATTCTTTTCCAGCTTACATCGTTTGATTTTTGAAAATTCAGAAAATTTCAAAATTCATATTCTATCTAAATCTCCATTCTCAGTTATCCTGCTCAAATTCTAATAAAAAACATGTAAAAACAGTTAAATTATATGAACACCTGTGTCTATATCATTAAACCAATCATTACCTGAAAAAAAAATGAGTGATTTTCACGTGTACTTCAGTCTTATTGGTGCTTAGCATTTATGTAAGTAAGTAAATTTTATTTTAAGTCGTTACATATAAACAGACTACAAATAACATGAGCTCTGGAGAGCTCTTACAACCGACTATTCACATATTATTTACAACAAAAGTGAGAAACAATGAAGACAAACATATCATAATTCACAGGTTACATCACATGTAGCCCAAGCAAAAGTTAAAAAGTTAAAAGTATTGCATATAAATCGAAGAATTTAATATAAGCAAAGGTTAGACCATAAGCTTTAAAAAGTCTTAGTTTAAAAAATAGCACATGTATTTAAAATTTTGTTTCTGAGTACAATAAAAAGATAAGCAGTAGAGAAATCAGCAGTTTGTATAACCACACATTTAACAACTTAAAACAAAATGGAAAATAAAGATAAGCAGTAGTAAAGAAACAAAGTTAATAATGCAGCATACTTGATATATTTATTAAAGCTTAAAATGGTACCGGTAGCTCCTTGCTTCTCGCTAAGTATATCTACAGGATTGTTGCAGGAGTGGTTGGTATCAGCATAATGTGACCGGGTGTGCCATCATGCCAAACAGGCGTGATACTGCAGTGTTGCAGCATTATATCTGTCCAAAGTAGACGCAGTCTCCAAATGACTGAAATATTGTCGTTGGGACGTTAAACCCAACAATACAAACAGACATTCTGAATTATAATAACAATAATATAAAATAAATAAATGTTGTGTTTTGTGTGTTATCTTTTGGACCCGTCGCCTTTAGTTACGTAATATAATTTGTTATTCCATTATTGAAAGGAAAAACATATTTTACATGTTTTATGTTTAAAAGAATTTCGTTTTGTTAAACATTTGAATTAAAAAAAAAGAGCTGAACAAGCTCTATACTGACATTTTTATCATGTTTTCTAATTTGAATGTATCTTGCTAAGTTCCTTTTATTCCTTTTTTGGCATTATTCCGTTTTCTTCCTAAGATATTAAGCGATAAATTAGAATTCAAACTGTAACAATGGACGAATATTAGAAATAAATATATAAAAACGTCAATATTTTTCTTGTCAAGAATATTGCTAACGAATGTCCTGTCTTAGCATTAAGCATTGGAATTAGACAGAATACTGGATACTGTCAGTAAAATGCCTTTATAACTTTATGACGTTCATTTTAATGAGAAAAATACTAGTTTTTAACTCAGACTTATTAATGCAATGTGGGTATGCTATGACATATTTTATGTACAAATCCGTTGTTTTTAACCCTTTTTTAAAGATAGATACATAGAAACACACGAATCAGATTTTATTATGATTACAATGTATAACCATTAGTATTAATAAAATGGATAAGTATAAACTTTTAGCCAACCAGATCACCAATTGAATTTCCAAGGCACTCTTTGAAACTATTCCACTTAAACGAAGAAGACGTATTTTTTTCTAAATCGACATTTTCTAAGAAACGAAATGTTAGTTTAGAACTCAGAAATACCGCAAATTTATATTAATATTCCCACAGAATTCAATGCACAGTAAAATATCGATAATCCGAAGACTTAAGATATAAGATAAGAAAATCCCGAAGGATATTGATAGTATACTCCAGCTTAAGTGTATCATTCTCACAGTCCTTTCTCCGGTGTTAATCAATAAAGACTGAAGAGGGACATCGAATTAACCTCGATTTAGGCATTGTGCTCGTATATTTGCTTCTTGAATTATCGTAACTTTCATGTAATTCATCTTTACGTGTTTATACGAGGGGGGTTCAAATATGAATGCAACTGTAACTTTTTGTATGCCTTTGACGTCATATGATGACATGCTTGACGCCGGCTACAAAAGTTTGAATGCGGTCTACAGCCACTATTTCTGGACCGTTTTAAACAATTTTTCACAGAATGTGTATGTTAGGCTCTAATTATAAATCCCGGTGTCCGTTTTCCAGAAGTCGAAAATGCAATGGTTCTATGGCAAACCCAAGATTCGAACCATTGACGTCAAATTTTAAATGCCTGTAAAATCGCTTCCAAATGAGCTAGGAAGCTGATATTTTGACTGAATATAAGTCTCTATTGTCTTCTTTACATTCTGAAAAGATGAACGTCATATGACGTCAAAAGGTGAAAAATAATTTTATAATTTCTACGTGTTAACTTCTTTATGTCGCAAACGTCCGAGCACCATGAAAATTTAATAGCATATGCTTTACATAGTTAATTTTGCATTTCAATGATTGTCATTGGTCTCTGACGTGTTTTGTCGTCAAACTTGACGTCGTTAACAAAAGTTTATCGAGACACTATGCATTTAATTTGTATTTCTTTGTATGGCTGAAAAGGGAAAATTATTTTACCCCTAGTACATTAACAATTTATATCTTGAATATGTTTGATTTTCGAAAATATGAATATGATTATTATTTGTAGGACAAAATTGATCGTTCTGTTGATGCTTTAAGTTATACAACTGACCCTAGAATCATGGAGTTATGCAAATAGCGAAATTCGTGTATGTTACTTTATGATAAACCCAAACCTATTGCAATCGGATTGAATGGATATTCAAGACATTTCTTTTGGTAAGTAGATTACTGAAATTGGTCAACTTGTAAGAAAGTGATGTCAAAATAAGATTATGTTTAGTTAATTTTGCCATGCGATATAAAGCCCTTCCGTTTGACAACGATAGCAGAAGGTCCTATCATTTGTATCAATGAATGAAATCTAGTGTTTGTTTCTGTTTTGTAAATTATATCACCGACAATAAATATAATTTGAATTGAATTAAATTGAACAAAAATGTTATCATTAATAAAGAATCATATAGTAAATCAACCATTTTATATATTCATGTCTCAATTCGATCTTGATTATTTCATCAGCTTACTGATCAGAAAAGAAATGCTGAGAGAGAGAGAGGTGGAGGTATTCGGTACACTATCCGTGACATACTGATACTCTTCTATAACTATACCATTTGAAGTGCCAATGTGTGATTGTTTCACTGCAAGCAGAAGGCGTGGTTTAATCGGATTTTGTTTATTATTGCAAAAGTTTGAATGCTTTTAAAAAAAATTAAAATTAAGTATTTATCGATTTTTTTTTGACACAAAACAGTTTTTAGCATCAATTTATTCAGCCTACGGCACCGGGAAAGGCGTATTAGGTGTTATTGACGAAATGAATGCCAAGTCACCGATTCTAACATCCACTCAGTTTTAGGTGGTTTTGGCATGAGGCGCAGAGGCATGACAACCAGTACCAAAAAAAAAACATGTCGCGCCGAAAAGTTCATTGATGGGACTACATATACTAGAACCACTGTAAGGCATTGAGCAAATAAATCTATGCGTACAATTACTAGAGTAAATCGCTTTTATAAATTTGATATGTCAGTTAAGCAATGAATGGACTGACAACACTAGAATTTTGCAAAGCTAGACGGCAGACAGTTACGGATATTATTCATATCGTGTCACAAGTCATTTATTTTAAAGTGCGAATGAGGTGCATGTTGCATTCACGATTTTACAGGTGGGTAGACGGGGCAATGCATTCACATAGTGTGTGCATATTTGTAATCTCCAGGGACTTCAATGGAGATCAGGTTGCAAAATGAAACAAAGACATTATCGATAAAGATTCTCGCCAGGGTACAAACAAATTATGCAAGCAATTGCATGTTATGAACACACAAGTATTTGCAGCGTGCAAGGATACATAAATAGAAATGACAAAAAAATTTATCTGTACCCGAGCATTTTTGTATGACATGACATAATATACACTTATCATTTAATAAAATGGATATAAAGTACTATTGGGGGTATCATTTACTTTAACTTGTCAACTTATCTATTTTACGTCGATCGGGAAACAAGTTTCTTATAATTTATACTTATACCTCTCGACATTTCCTGGGTTGGACCAGTACTTTGCGTTTGTGAAGTTCATGACAACTTTTGCCCCAAAGGGGTTCGAAAGAAACCACAACCTTCATGACTACTTTCCGGCACATTACCACTGGACCACTGCATCCACAAAAAAAATGCAAATAAAATAAACTATTTTCCCAAAAGTTTTGAAGAAGCAGCATCAAGACAACAACCATAGGACACACTGCATTATTTTACAGATAAACTTTTATCAGGGATTTGGATTAAAAATCTAGTTGTAAGGTTTGTTCATTGTTATCATGGGTGTAATATTCAAATCCAGTAAAACGTCACCCAAAGATATAAAACTTAAACTGAACAGGAAATTTACAAGAGCTTGCAACACGTGCAGGTTACCAAAACAAGTATTATTATTCAAGTTATACGATATTTTTGTTATGCATGTATTTGCAGGTTTAATCTCGCGACAATCGTCAGGTCAAGGTTCTGTTTGAGAAATGGCAAACGTATTGAATAAAGTTCTTGTCTGTGTGCATAGCTTTGAATGTCATTCTATTCAGTCCCCTTTTCAATCGTAATTACTAGGTGTCCAATCGTATGCATTTTTTCTGTCTAAATCACAAGACTGAAACAGATAATTCATTGTATATTTGTGCTTGAAAGATTATATTTGGCCAACAACTAATGTACAATGACTTTTTGGGCCTTTAAACCTTAAAAATACTTGTATGATTAAATTGTTGTAAACAATATACGTTACCATAGAATATTTTGTCATTTCTAACAAATATGTTTAAAATATATTATAAAATATGCTACAATTAATTATCGTGGCATATCTTTAACGCCAGCTATATAAAAGATATTTCCCGTTTTATAAATACTAGCTTGTGCAAATGGGCAGACATATATAATAAGATAGACGAGTCGCAAGCCGATTTTCGAAAATACAATTTATAATTTATTTTCTATACAGGCTATGATAGGTATTCGAGGTCGAACGATTCGATTCATGTTTTAATAATTTTTACTAACACAGTGATGGAAATCAATTTAAAGAAAACAAAAAACAATTGTATTTAGAAATGGGGGCAAATAAAAATAATATCACTATATGATTATGGGGCTCCTGTTTACCCCAAGCCCTCAAAACCCCAAAAGCATATTGTTGTGGATTTTTCTTTTTCCATTTTATACATATACATATACAAGGTATATATTCTAGACAGAATATTTACGTGTGAATAGTTGTAATAACGACAAGGTTGTGTTTTTGTAGGTAGATGTGTAAGCTTACCACTGTATGCAAACTACTATACAAATTGCATTGCATATTTGTGTGAATTGTTAATACACGTTAATTTCAATATGTCGCAATGGTCCAAGGACGATGAAAATTTAATGGCATATACTTCAGATGCTGAAATTTTTATTTTAATTATTTTCATATGCCTATAACGTCATTTGACGTCACACTTGACGTAATCTATAAAAAAAAATACGTGGTCTACAGCTATTATTTCTGGACCGATTTTCATCAAACTTTCACATGTATATGTTAGGCCCTAGTTGTGCATTCCGGCGTCCGTTATTTCAAAATTCGAAAAGACAATGGTTCTGTTGCGAATCCAAGATTCGAACCATGGACGTCAAATTTCAAATGCGAATACAATCGCTTCCATATGAGCTGGACAGCTGATATTTGGAAAAAATAGATGTCTATAAGTTTACTTTACATTTTAAGAAAATGAACGTCATATGACGTCATAAGGTAAAAAGTAATTTCTAATTTCTACGTGTTAATTCCTATATGTTGCAAACGTCCGGGCACCTTGAAATATTTAATAGGATATGCTTCACATTGAACATTTTGCATTTACAAATACAAATACATTTGTATAGCGCAAAAAGTATAAAAATGCAATTGCGCTTCACGGAAAAGTCTTTGCACTATATACAATATACACATAACTTCAAGTCTTTTGGAATAATTAATTACTAGTCACTGTAAAACTTACTAAATAAGTGAGTATTGAGTTTGTTTCTAAAGATTGTTTCAGCCCCAATAAATTTTATAAAATAAAGTATAAAAACAAATGTAAATGATCGTGAGCATATTCCACCATTTTGGTCCTACTACTGCCAATGACCGATCAGCTATTTTTGTTTTAAATCTTAGTACAACAAACTGAATGTCACAGGATGATCGTAGGCGATAGCTTCCTTGCACCCGAGTAAACAAGTCTCTGGGGTAACTAGGCGCAGTCCCATTTACAACACGGAAAATGATGACAAGTACTTTAAACATGATCCTTGCTCTTACAGGCAACCATTGAAGTTGTTTTAAAATGTCATGATTGTTCTCTTCATAAGTTGCATTTATTACTACTCGGTACATTTTGAAGTCTATCCAGCATATACGTTGGGATGTCAGCAAAAAGTCCGTTGCAAAAATCAAGATGAGAATGGATGAGTCCATGAACAAGAGAGTCTGCTGAATTTATGTTACAGGTTTACGGATACCTTTTAGATTACGGAGCTGAATATGATCAATTTGACACTTTTAACGAATGTGCAAGTCAAAGTTCAGTGTACTTGTCATATGAGCACCAAGGTCCCGTACATCATCAACACGTTTCACTTCACTTCCACCAACAGTCACTTTAGTAATGTTCAGGTTGTCTAATTGCTTTTTTGTACCATATGTGATGATTTCAGTTTTGGCATTATTAATCTTTAGTTTATATTTTGTCATCAAGGATATGATGTTATCAAGATAACTGTGAAGGTGGTTAAGGATGGAAGATTCACTCTGTTGATTACCGGCTTGTACTCTAAAAGTAACCTTGTGGTCGTCCGCGTAGCCATAGAGGTCCGCTGGATAGTTATATATGACTCTGTTAAGAGCAGCGATACACATTGTGAAAATAACCGGTCCGGCGCAAAAGCTCCGAGGCACACCATTTCTAAGATGTTTGTTGTCTGATGATGTATGATTTGTTTAATCTTCATTGTTCGATCAGCCAAATAGGATTCAATCCATTTAAGTGGAGTGTCGACTATGCCAAATTCTGAACGCATAAGTTGAAGTATTATAGGAATGTCAATGATATCAAATGCCGTACTCATGTCAATCATTACAACAATTGTCACAAGATTTTAGTCAACTGCTTTTAGAATATATTTGTGTACATTTTCAACTCCATGATATTTCCAATAGGCACTTTGGTATGGTGGTAAAGATTATTGTTTTCAACATCATTAGTTATTTGTGACAGTGCTGCTTTCTCAAGAATTTTTGAAAGAAAAGATAGATTCGATACGGGCCGATAGTTTTGAAGTTCTAAGGGAAGGATTTTCTTTTTCAAAAGAGGTTTAATCATAGCACTTTTCCATTCTTGGGAAATACACCCGTAGTCAGTGATGTGTTCATGATATTAGTTATAACAGGTGCAAAAAAGATATGTTTTCCTTCAGTTTTGAGAATATTGTCTAGATCACAAGTTGTTGCTTTAGACTCATTAATCAGTTTGACAACATCATTTTCTGTGAGTTGTTGAAACTTATGGAGATTTGTTAATGTAGGCGTTGTGATAGCGACATTGTCTAATTTGTCCTTATGAATGAAAATGTCACGTAATGTTTTTGATTTTATCAGCAAAGTAGTGCAAAAAATTTTTTGGCCAATGACACATCATTAGTTCAGGGTGGCAATGGATTTTCATTTGACCGTCCAGCAGATTGGATGTAATCTTGTACAGTGTTTTGACATTACCCTCTGTGCCATTAATCACATCCTGATAGTATCTGTCTTTTGCCCTTGAAACTGCTTCAGTGTATGAGTTTTTTACATTTTTGTAAACACCCTTCATTATACCAGTTTTATCCTTCAAGTACAGATGTTCAATGGTCCTTTTGTATTGTTTTAGGATTGAGCGTTCTAAGGTAAGAGGAATACCAAGAAACACTTGGTCTATTGATAAAAGTCTTTTCCACAAGTGGAGCATGTTTATCAATTATTTCAGATATTGTTGTTGAAAAAGCATTAACAAATTGTCAACATCTGATGACTTGTCAGAGAGATTTTTCAACTGCGTAAGATCATGCTGCAGTGATTCTACATTTACAGATTTCCAGTTTCTGTATTTTACAACAGTTTGCACAAGAGGTGGGCGACACTGTTCAATGTAACAGCTCAAAAAACAATGATCAGATATGTAATAGTCCATCAGAAATTCAGTCACCTTTGCGTGCTTATCCCCTTTTCTTGTTATTATCAAATCAAGAATGTGTCTACCAATGTGGGTTTTAGTAGTTACATTTGGAACTAAGTCAAATATTCCAGACATTGCAAAAACTGCTTTGTGTAACTGTCCGATGAATTGTCCATATGGGTGTTAAAGTCTCCCATGATCAAGATTGGGGTTGAATTTAAACTCACTCTTTCTAAAAATTCTGTAAACTCTTTAATAAATGCTGCTAAAGTGACTGGGTGTTTTTCAGAATAGGGCTGGCGATGTATTCCAAAAACAGAGAAGATCCGATTTTGATTACAAATCACCGCTCAACACATTCAAATGACCGGTAATCTTTGTGGGGATAACTAGAAACTTTCAGCTTATTGCGATATAATAGGGACAATCCACCACCTTTGCGATCAAGCCGTGGGACATCAATAAAACGGAAACCATCTTGCAAAATCGGCCCTCAGCCAGGTTTCAGTTAGAACACACAAGTCAATGTTTGCTTCTAAAATATGCTGCAGAAGTTCAGAGGTTTTGCCTTTAAGTGACATAGAATTTACTGTAGATATATTTAACTTTCTCTTTCTGTGTTTATTCATACTGAATGTAGGATCCGTTTTGATTTGTATTAAATTGTTCCAGTGAACACCAGCATTTCTCTTTGGCAATGATTTTCATTTTTCAACGTGTTTTGACGTCAAACTTGACGTCGTCTTAAAATATTTGTACACGGTCTACAGCCATTATTTCTGGACCGATTTTCATCAAAATTTCACAGAATGAGTATGTTAGGCTTTAGTTGTGCATCTCGGTGTCCATTTTTTCCAAATTCGAAACTGCAAAGGTTGTATGGCGAACCCAAAATTCGAACCATTGTCGTCAAATTTCAAATACGTATAAAATCGCTTCCGTATGAGCTAGACAGCTGATATTTAGACAGGGTTTAATTCAAGGTGTGTTTTACAATATGTGAAGATGGGCGTCATTTGACGTCATATGACGTAATAAGGTCAATAAGAATTTCTGATATCTACGCGTTAATTTGCCAGCATCATGGAAATTTAATGACCTATAAAACAAACCGTGAGATTTTGAATGCTATGTATTTCAGATTTATGTGACGTCATATAAAGTCATATATGACGTCAGAACAAAAAGGTTTTACGCGGTCTACAGCCATTATTTTTGGACCGATGTTCATCAAATTTTCACAGAATGTATATGCAACACTCTAGATGTGTAAGCCGTTGTCCGTTTTTCCAAAACCGAAAAGGCAATGGTTCTATGGCGAATCCAAGATTCGAACCATTGGTGTCAAATTTCAAATACACATGTACGTATAAAACAGTTTCCATATGAGTTAGGAAAAAAATCGATATAAGTCAGCAAAAAAAAATCGATATCAGTGGACGGGTATCTTGATGCTGTTGGTCTCAGCGGGATTCTTTTATCATAGGTGTGTTGAGGGTAGGGAGGACATTTTCAATGATAAAGCGTAGTCAAGCATATCGATGTAATTTCTTGAAGATTATTTTAGTTATTTTGAACTTCTTATTGAATATTAAAAAGTAGGCGTTCTTTATAAATGTTCGCTGCATAATAAACAAAATAACAAAATCAATATATTTCATATGTTTTTGCAGAGATGTATCTTCGTGGTATTTGATAATACATAGTACTATTGTATTGTGTATTCTCCTTCTGTCATGTGTGACATAAGATTTGGAAATAAATAAACTTGCATTAAAAAGAAAACAACAACAAAATTATGAGAAATTATCGTAATACAGTTCAGCTGATTTAAGCGATTTGGGACAAATGGTTTTTATGTAAAATGTAAAGAGGAGACATTGAGTCACCATAATTTTGAACTTACTATTATTGTGTGTTATTATGATGCATGACATCAATAGAAAGGTTTTACTAAGACAAACAAATAATAAAAGAAACGTTTTCTATTATCAGCATCCCTATAGATTGCATGATGAATATTGTTTTCATCGGTGCATTCAAATGAACTTAAGTTTAATTTATTTAAATGCAGTAAAATAAGACTTAAGCTGCTAATATCATGATATTTGGCATAAATCTGCATTAAAGGCTTGAAAAACAGTAAAAAGAATCCCTTTGTCTGAATAAATTTAGGCTTAAATCACTGTAAAAATGGGATACAATTGAATAAAATGCTTACTTTTGTAACAGATTATGTGAGAAAATAGATTGCCATATTTATTTTGACTTATTTCTAATGCTAGGCAAGTAATGAAAAGTAGTTTACATAGTCTGCTTTTCATTAGGCTTTTTCTCAAAGACTTCTGTCCCTGTCGGCTTGCGGCTTCTCGGAAGTTTGTTGAATGAGCCTGTGTTGCCCGATTCGGCTTCATGCTGCAGTGCCAGTGGTTGAATCGGATCTTGGCCTACCAGGTCTGCCTCCTCTGGTGTTGGTCTGCAGTACTGCACACAATCATTGGCCCCCTTCTCAAACAGGGGTTTATTACACACCTTAATTGGGAAAAAAATGTGTTCCTTTTTGTAATATTCAGCACAATGCTTTCTAGATCCTTTCATTTTTTTTCATATAAAATCACCTCTTTAGAGTACAAAATTTACCTGTGCTGAGAGTAACACAATGCTCTGGGGAGACAGGGTCTGTATTTCTTTGGTTTACTGCTTTTTCCAGCCTCACCACCCTCCTATCTGACCTGGGGGTCAATTCCTGTCTCTCAGAATTCCTGTCTCTCAGCCATACACATTGTTTTTATTAGTAATTTAGCTCTGGTCAATTTCTGTCTCTCAGCCATACCCATTGTTTTTATTAATAATTTAGCTCTGGGTGTTAGTGTACACAATCTTACAGGGCTTAATTGCTGTGTATATGTAAAGCACAGATAGTATTTACAGATGAAATAAAAAATAATAACAAAAAAATGGTGGTAAAATTCAATGAAAATTTAATTTGTGTTTTACATGCATTTTTAGAAAATTTTGTTGGGGTGGAGCGGGGGATCTGTGTTTTCCTGCTACATTTTCTAGCTGACTGCATACTTTTATTTTCAGAATTGAGTTAACAGTTTGCATGTTATCTATGTGTTTTTTAATAAAGGTAGAGGAAAAAATAAAGGAGTTATTAACATTTGTCTGACTTAACATATATCTGCTATTTCATGTATAAAATGACCATGAAAAGGGCGCACTCGGTCAAACTTTGAAATTCTGTAAAACAAATCAAAGCCCAAAATAAAAAAATCTCTTCATGGCGTTGTTCGAAGACATGTTTTGTTTGATATATATTTGGGTTAAAGGGAAAAAAAGTATTTAAGTCTGTCTTTAGGTCAGAGTCTACTAAATAGGTCGGGGCTTCCCATTGGTCAAGCAAAAAAGGTATAGGGAATCCGTGGCTAATGTTTACATAATGGGATTTTCTGACTGGTTATTAATAAAATAAAAATGTGAGTATTGTTTATTTTCAAAATTAGAATATTCTCAACACTAAAAAACATAAATAATCTGCTTATCTGACATTGTGTGATTTTGTGAGTACAAATTGAGAATGTGCTACTTTTGGACATTTGGAGGAAAATTTAGTCCCAATATGGGGGTTACCATGTTTGGCAGTCTGTAGCTCAAGATTTCGGTGGTCATACCTTCCTTTGTTGGTGATTTTTTGAAAGCACTTGGATGGAACTTTCAAATCAGGTGTAGCTTAATGCTCAATGAGATATAGGGAAGTAGCTATAAGCATAGACCTTATAATGTAGGTCTATGGTCAACTATTAAGTAGTCTCTGACTGGTAAGCAAGCACATTAGAAGATGGTTGGGGCATACCGGTTTCATTCAGCTCCATCGGCCTGTATGGCAAGTCAACAAAACTGCAGCTGCCAATTACCTCACTAGCAGAAGAGTACAAGGTAGCCAAATCCCGCCTTTTCCTCACACTTCAAGACTCAGTAGATGATACGGTCTGCAAGGCTGGTATCGAAGTACGTACAGGAAGGAAGTGGTCAGTCTCCAAGGCCGTACAAGAAGCAGAGAGTAGCCCGCAGCACCAGGTAATAGTAGATGCTACCAACAGTGGAAGAGAAGGTCTAGGCATGAAGCAGCAGCCACGATGGGCAAAAGCGAACACACAGGAAAGACTCTCACTGGTCCAACAAGAAGTCAGAAGAACTGAGGACATGCAACGAACTGCAAGAGCAGTCCAGATGGGCCAACAAGGCAGTTGGAGTAGATGGAACCTACCAGAGAGAAGGTTGACTTGGCAAGAACTCTTGCAGTACGAGCCCCTTCAACTCTCATTCCTCTTGAAATCGGTGTATGACCTCCTGCCAACGCCTACCAACCTCGAGAGTTGGAAGCTAAGGGAAGACCCTACCTGTCCACTCTGTGGCAACAAAGGAACGCTATTACACATACTGATAGCATGTCCAACAACTTTCTCTCAAGGACGCTATGGCGGCACAACCAAGTTCTGACAGTGTTAGCAGACATCCTAGAGAAAGAGAGAAGACAGGAGCGTCAATCCAAGCCAGGCCCGAAGTACATCAACTTTGTCAAGGATGGGCAAACAGCCAGCGGTAACCAGACCATAGGCATGCTACATGAAGCTAGACACTGGGAAATGAAAATCGATCTTCGGCAGAAGCTAGTTTTCCCAGATGTGGTCCAGACCAGTCTCCGCCCAGATGTTGTCATCTGGTCAGCTGCCCCAAAGAAGATGATACTCCTGGAACTCACAGTCCCCTGGGAAGGTCACACAGAAGAAGCCTATGAGAGAATGAAGGCAGAATACCAAGACCTGGCAGACCAATGCAGGGCAAGAGGGTATACCACCTGGATCTTCCCTGTAGAAGTCGGATGTCGAGGCTTTCCTGCACAGTCTGTATGGAAAGAGCTGGGAGCCCTAGGAATCAAAGGAAGGACAAGGAGCTTACTTACGGTAATCCATCCATTAAATTATAATCATGATCCATCAAGTGATTGTGGAAGTTTTTAGTACCTGTAAGCTTTTATTAACTTTGAGCAAAAGGGCCTATATAGCTCCAAGTCAATGAATGTTTGTATCTTCACTTAAGTTCTTTTTAAGAAGCTTTTATTAACTTTGAGTATAGGGGCCTATCTTTCT
>CM037791.1:32504234-32529307 GCA_021229015.1 Solen grandis
GGGTTGAATCATTTTTTAACAGTCAAACAATACATAATCATTTAAAAACAGATGATGTCATTCACTGATCACTTGTGCAAAATGCTGTTACTTTATTCCTCATGAATTGTGCATGAATAATTTTGCATTGTTTTTTAAAAATGATTTTTACCTTTAAAGGGCAACTTTAAATTTTAATTAAGTAAATAAAATTATAGATTGTAAAATGATTCTGAAAGAAAAAATTTTGCATTTATTGAAAAATTTTTTATCTTGAAGTAAGTAAAAAATTTACATAAATTCATATCAGAAAGGTGCGTAAATAAAAAGAATCGGGAATTTTCATTATAAAAAAAAAATTTTAAATCACTCTAATTACCAGTTTTGCATGAAAATTTTTCAAGTGTTCAAGGGCACAAATCACAAGCATGTTCACAAAACCTCCTCCTCACTCCAACGCACAAGTTGTAAATAATCCATTTCAAAATTATAAATCACAAACACCAAAACACCTGTCAAAATAAAATGTAGCAAGGTGCAGTTTTGTCCCTCGTATTGTAGTGCTTTTTTATACTCATGTCCTTGTTTACTCTTTTGTACATGTCTGTTAAATTGTCCAAGAGAGTGAGCAAGTCTTAGTGAGTCCGTATGTAAACTGGTTGAGTGAGTGTTCTGTTTAAAGGAAATAACCCTGATTGGTTTGGGCCCGTCCCTTTGTTCCCTTTTTTCCCGCTCATAAGCCCTCCGCTTACTACTAATGATTCACCGTTTGATCACCGTCGACACAAGTTGATTGTTAGATCCAGATATATTCTGCTAGACATTATGTCGCTCTTACCTTTGAGCATTTTCTATATTAAAATGTAGCTTTATTTTTATGTGCCTGGTTTCTGGTTTAATACCATTTCTGGTTTAATACCCTTTTTGGTTTAATTTACCATTTCTGGTTTACAACTGTCAAATAAACTATCAAACAAACCGCTGGTTTTGGTCATAATTCCACCCACTACACAAAGCATTTCAAAGAAATAAGAGGTCCTATCTATGTACCATGTTATAGATAAAATGTTTGAAATTTAAGTGCCAGCACCTTATAATAAATGATTTTTTTTTTTGCATCATTTTTTCATCCATCACACCTTTGGTCACCTGCTGTAAGCAGAGATGACACAATAGGGATCACTTTTTCCATTGGGCTGTCTGACCGTCAGTCTGTCCATCATACTTTTATCGTCACGCTTCAGCAGGTGAAACGTGTTCCAAAGAACTCTTTTGTTCGAATATTTGTAACCTTTATGAATTATGGAAACTGGGATGTCTTATTATTCTTAATTTCATTTTAAAACCATGTCAAAAGATCAGAAAATCACCTTTACCAGAAGTTAGTAAATATTAAAGCTGTAAAAGAATACACCAGGAAGCGAATACAAATACACACACGATACAGGGTCACAAAGCGAATAATTTATTTGTGAATATGAATACAACCTTGTATAATCAGAAAAAAAGACTCAGGTTGCACATATTTTGAAATGATTCAGTGGCTGCTATCTCATCAATCATAAAAAAGTATTCCTAATGAACATTGAATAAAAGTAACAAATTATTTGCAAATTATATGATAAAAAATAAATTGTCTGAAAAATTAACCCAAACTTTACATTGCTTAAAAAAAGAATTTAACTTGTACTTGGAATAAGTAAATGCTATTGGGAAAAGACATTGCATGTTCAAAAGTTTTGTTGCAAAATATTATTACAGAACAAAATGTTAATAAACCAAATGGTCCATACATTATATACTGGTATCTTTTTTTATTATTGCTTATATTTTTTTCATTTTTTTTCATATCTTTTTAAATTTTCTTCCAGGTTTTTAAATTTAATATTTATATCATATCAGGAACATACAAAAAATAATAACTATGACAATTTAAACTGACAAATCAAATTATCAACAGTGGACTTGTTATTAGACTTTTCGAACTGATATTCAAATATCAAATGGATAGTATGTTTTTCTAACTGGTTTCCCATGTTACTTTCTCTTAAACAATCTTAATGTACCAAACAGATAACATCCTTATTTTGCAAAAACAATCTGTGCAGTTACCTTTAGGATCTAAATCAGTTTTTTTGTAACTTTCTCGTTAAAAAGGGTTTATTAAAAGACAGTTTAGTTTGGCCATTACGCAATATCATTAGTTTCAAAAAGACTTCGTGTTTGATTACTGGTTACAAGTAAGCTCCACAAAAATATCCAGATGTAACCCGAATGAAAGAATCAAAAGAACTGTGCTGATTGGCAAGAGAAAAGAAACTAGACTGTACTGTACAAAGCATGCCTAAGAGTACACTGAAGTAAGGGTGTAACGGTATACCGTACAACGATATACCGCAATATTTTCTTTACGGTACGGTTCTTGGTACGCTCCCAGGTCTCACGGGGACAGTATGGTATTGTTAAAAATTCCAGGTTTTTTACTTCTCCTCTTTTTTTATAACAGCAGCTTCCCCTCGGTAAAAAGGCGATATTTTTTCACCTTTGAGAAATAAAAATTCTCCTAACAATACGATTTTCCCCACCATTAACAAAAGAAAACAAAAAGGAAATAAATAAGATATCGCTCTCTTGAAATTTTACTTAAAGACTTGCTTGGGCATTTAAAAAATAATAAAAATGGAATTTATCCAATCAACTCCATTCTATGCCCCAATTATGCTGATACGAAACACTCGGATAGTACGTTCATAATGTTGGTTAACACTTTCACGCTCTCTACCGGCTCTTTTTTTACTGCAAAATTCGTAACATCAAAATGGGGCCAATGCATAAACATAACAATTTTTGATGCCTCTGTTTTTTTTAATAAATTTTTGTTGATTGATCTTTTTGTCTTTTGAGTAAAAGACGCAATTTCAACGGGTAACACATGAAAAACTGATTTATAAAAAAAGGGTAAATTTAAAAGTTTGATGCAAATTTTTGCAATCGAACACCCCTGAAATCAAAACTTCACCAAATGGAACGCAGGTATTTTTTCCCTTGGTATAAATGTGGATGCTTCAACTTCAAGTATCATTTTTATGTTTTCATTGAAAATATTTAATTTTGGGGTCATGCTGACATTTTTTAGGGAAAAGCAAAAAAAAGTTGTATAAGTTTAAGTTTCTGCAATAAACTTTTTGATTTTACTTTGATTATTTAAGAGCAAAATTTAAGATTTTGTCAGTAAACAACAAATTAAAATCATATAAAAAGTGTTTTTTATGTGAATGTCTTTACTGGTATTTTTTTATTTTATTTTTAATAATTTAAAATTAAAAAAAAAAAAAAATTGTTTCTACAAAAACACAATTTAAATTTTGTATTTATTATAATAAAAACTTATATTTTAAAACAATTATGAATTTTCTTTGTTTCTTAATTTTTTATTCTTCATTTAAAGATAGGAAACAAGACTGACAAAACTGATACAAATAATCTGTACGGGGGACGAAACATGCAAAAAGAAAACCTGGTTTTGTGAAAATTTCCCTGTCACTCGTTTTCTTTTTTTTTGTTTCTTTATTTCTTTTTTTTTATAAAACTTTTTTTAAATCTATAATATCCCCAAGCAAGAGAAAAAACAGTTCTTAAACTGTTTTGGGGAAATTTAGAGTGTAACTCCCAACAAATGCAGATTTAAACCATTTTTTGAAACCCCCTCATTTTTCCCTCAAAAAATTGATTTTTAAACAGGGGAAACTGAAAATTTTTCAAAAGTTTTAAATAAATATATATATGAATATATCATATGAAGCATTTCTCCCTTTTTTCTGGGAAAAAAAATAAAATTAATGTTTTTCCTTTTAGTCGATAACTTTTTTTTAACAGTACTCTGACACTGTACATTAATTCCGTAATTGTAACAGCTTAACAAAAACAATAAAAGGCTTTTTCTTGTCCCTTAAAGAGTCACAGTAGTGAGAATAAGAGGGGGAAATAAACAAGGTACCTAGAATAAATTCAATTTTACAAGGTTCACCCTCCCTATACGCCATTCATGAATTAATAAGCCTTTGTGTCACCTCTGCTTACATAGCGATCACTTTTCTTTTGTCTACCTCTGTCTGTCCATCACACTTTTTTTTGTCAGGCTTCAGCAGGGGACAATGTGTTCCAAAGAACATCTTGTTTTTAATTATGAAACTGATTTACTCTTCTCATCGAAAAGGTATCAGCAATGTGTTTTTCTGAAAAGGGGTGTTTTTAACAAACATTCATTTAAAAAAAAAAAAAATTTAAAAAGTAATAAAAAAAAAAGCAAACAACAAACACAAAACGGGGGCTCTTTTTATTTATATAGAATTTAGAAATTTTTTTTTGCTTGACAGTACTACGATAATTTTATGAATATTTTCTGAAGGCTGAGTTTGAACACTTGGGGTCAAGGGTTTTTTAAAGCCTTCCAAGTCCAACCATGAACTGTCTAATTGATTTTATAAGTTGTAAGAACTTGTTTCCCCAAACGAGGTTAAACAATAAGTTAAAATTAAAAATTTACAGAAATATTTTTACCCAACTTTTCATAGAAAGTCAAAAATGTTTTCTGTCATCCATTTGTTGGGGTCAGCACCTGTAGACATTTTTTTGTATTGGCCATAAAATATTCCACATGTGATTGCATTTTAAACTTTGTTTTGGATAGAGGTCAATAAGAGGGGCTGCATTTTAACAAGAACCCTACTCTATCTGGTCCCATTTTTGGGGTTATTTTCCCCTTTTTTTAATTTTAAAAATGAATTTTTTTTCTGGGCAAGCTCCAAAACTATACAAGTATTTACTTGAAAAATTTTAAAAATACATAGACAGTGATGAAGAGCAGTGACCAAGAACATACCCCTTGTCCCATGTTTTAATTATCTCCCTTATTTTAAAAACAAATGAATGTTTTTTCCGGGGCATACTACAAACTACACATGGTATTGATTTACAGATGGTGCAAGGGGAATGCAGTGACCAAAAAAAGTAACTACCTTTTTCCCCTTTTATTAATTATCTCCATTTTTAAATTTTTTAATGAATTTTTGTCCAGAGCAAACTCTAAAATTGTACAAGGTATTTTACTTGAAACTTTTAAAAATTTTTAATAGGGGTGACTAGGAGAATGCAGTGACCAAAAACAAAAATCTATCATTCCTTTTTTTTTTATTATCTCCCTTTTTTAGCTCACCTGAGCCCGAAGTGCTCAAGGTGAGCTATTATGATCCCCTCTGTCTTTGTCCACAATTTGCTTTAAATAACATCTCTAAAACTGCTGAACAGAATTTTGTTAAAACTTGGAAGGGATTCCTTGGGTGAACCTTCAAAAAAAATTGCTAAAATAAACTTGATCCATTTTTGTAACCCGGGTTTTCCAGACAATGGAAAAAAAAAAATAAAAAACTTTAAAAAGTCAACCCCTTCAAAACCACTGGCCAGTTTAAAATTTTTAATACAGAGTTTTTTGGGGAAATCCTCTACCAAGATTCTAAAATTATTTGATCTTAATAAAAAAGTTGGCCCCAGGGTCAGAATTTGCCTTTGTGTATATTTTTTAAAAAAAACTATCCCAAAAATGTTGGAAATTTGTTAATTTGGGTTGTATTTGCTTGCGTTTTAAATTTACCCCCCCCAAATTTTGCCGTTTTGGGTAAAACCCCTTGCTTTGGTTAAAAATTCCCCTTTCGGTAAAGTTTGTTGTTTTTTAAAATGCATAAATACGTTACCTGTTATTATTTCAGGATGTGTCTATTTGCGCCCCGGCTTCCAGTCCGCAAAATAAACCCTTCCTAAAAAACCCCTATTTAGGAAGTGAAACCCCCCTTTCCCAAATTGGGGGTGTTTTAAAAGGGGCCATGAGTTTTTTTTGGTAACCCGGAATCTTGATTGTTCGGTTTTTACCCCCCTTTGTTTTTAAGTGGGTGTTTTTTTGGATTTTTATTTAGTAGATACTTACTATTGTTGTTCGAGATTTTTGTGTGGTCAGGGTTTCCGTTTTCGGTCCTCGTGTCATGTTTTGTTTTTTTTTATATTATTGTCTCGTATCGAACCCCCCCCTTTTCGGGGGGGTTTTTTTGGGGGTCCCTCGTTTTTTGATTCTTGTTTTTTGTTTTGCTGCTCTTTGGGGGTTCGTGGGCCGTCAAGGGCCTCCTGGGACCCCCCCAGTCTTGCCTGTCGTGCTGGGCTGCACCAAGGACAACCCTGCCGGGTGTGTGCGGCTTGGTCTCGAGGCTGGAAGAAGGGTTTTCCCCACTTTTTATATTCTTCTCGGAAGAGAAAGGGTTCATCTTCCTTTCCTTTTCCATTTCAGTGCCCCCGGGGGGGCGGAGCCCCCCCCCCCCGCCCAAGAAGAAGGTTTCACGCCCCTCTCAGGAACCCTCCTTCTTCTCCCAGTTCTCTGTATGGCTCACCTTGTGTCAGCCCCAGGGTCTCGGGCAAGGAGCTTACTCCCACCGGGCACCCCTCATGACTGGTCACTCTCTCGACACCGGTCTAAAACCACCGACCAGGAACGTGACCGGGCACCAGTCATATCTTCCCGGAAAGGTCACCGGGGAGGTCTGTCCACGGTCACCGGGCAAGACCGGGCACCGACCATTTCCACCGGGTCAACCCAACCGGGGGTGGGACATGCCGGGCACCGGACACATTCCCGGGACCGGTCACCGGGCCGGGGCCGGGACCGGGCATTATCAACCGGGCAGAGTACATGACCGTCTCAGAAAACCAGGACCGGTCATCACTGGTCACCAGTCAACGTAATCTCACCGGTCCCAGTGGGTCCCGTCTATCGTTAAAAACACGGTTTATCGGATTTCCCTTTTAGTCGTCCTCCCCCACTGTCTGGGTCCCCCCCTTTATCTTTCCTCCAATCATCTTTGCTGGGGGTCGCTAAAATTTTTTAAACTTTTGAAAAAAGGGGCCCCAAATGGGCCCCAAAATGCTCACCTGAGAAAAAATATCATTCATTGCCTGTTTTTAAAAAAGATTGTTCAGAAATTTTAAAATGATGAGGTGAAACAATGTTCCCGGAATTTTCTGGGCCCCATCCCAAAAGATATAAACAGAAAAAACATTCTGCCAAAGTTTGAGGGTGATTGGACCAAAAATGTTTCCCTCGAGTATAAACAAGAAATTTTTTTTAAAATTTGACCTACTGACCTACTTTTTATCCAGCCCCCCCCATTTTCAAACTGGTTCGAGATATCATCTGACAAACAATTGACCAAGTTTTAGGAAGATTGCATCAAACTGTGGCCTTTGTGTGTTTAAAAAAGATTTTTTTAAGATTTTACCTATTTACCTATTTTTCGGTCCGGCCCCCCCCCCATTTTAAAAGGGTCAAGATATCATCAAGGGCAAACATTTTGACCACGGGGGGGTTTGGGGGGAAGATTGGGGTTAAAAAAATTTTAAACCTTAGTTTTGGGGAAACAAGATTTTTCTAAAATTTGACCTACTGACCTACTTTTTGATCCCAAAAAGACCCCTTTTTAAAAGGGTTCAAGATATCATCAAGGGCAAACATTCTGACCAAGTTTAGGAAGATTGGTCAAAATTTTGGGCCCCGAGTTTTTTACAAGATTTTTCTTTAAAATTTGACCTTCTGACCTACTTTTTGATCCAACCTGACCCATTTTTAAAAGGGGTTAAGATATCATCAAGACAAACATTTGACCAAGTTTGAGGAAGATTGGATCAAAAATTTTTTGGTCTAGTGTGTAAACAAGTTTTTTTTAAGATTTGACCTAATGACCTACTTTTTGATCCAACCCCGACCCATTTTCGAAAGGGTTCAAGAATTTTCATCAAGACAAAACATTCTGACCAATTTTTAGGAAGATTGGGTCAAAATTGTGGCCTCTAGTTGTAAACAAGATTTATCTAAGATTTGACCTTGAACCCACTTTTTGATCCAACCTTTCCCCATTTTCAAAAGGGGTTTAAGGGTATCATCAAAAACAAACATTCTGACCAAGTTTGAGGGGAAATTGGATCAAAATTTTTGGGGCCCCTAGTGTGTAAACAAAAATTTTTTTAGATTTTTTACCTAATGACCTACTTTTTTTTTCCAACCTGACCCCTTTTCGAAAAAGGGGTTTAAGATTTCATCAAGACAAACATTCTGACCCCCAAATTTGGGAAGATTGGATCAAAATGTGGCCTCTAGTGTGTAAAAATCAAAATTGTTGGGCGGGCCGACGGACAATCAATTAAAACCCCCAAAAACTCACCCTGTTTGTGGCCTCTAGGGGTTTTTAAACAAGATTATTTTAAGAATTTTACCTAATGACCTACTTTTTGATCCAACCCGACCCATTTTCGGGAAAAAGGGTTTAAGATATCATCAAGGGCAAACATTCGACCAAGTTTGAGGAAGATTGGATCAAAATTGTTTGGCCCCTAGTGTGGGAAAAAAATCAAATTTTTTTGTTTGGGGACAATATTTTTCTTTTGATTTGAAACCCCTTTACCTACTTTTTGATTTCCCAAACCTTTACCCCTTTTCGAAAGGGTTCAAGATATTATCAAAAAAACATTTTGACCAATTTGGGAAGATTGGATCAAAAAAAATGGCCCCGAGTGTGTAAACATCAAAATTTTTGAGGACGACGGACTCGGCGAAGGACAATCAAGTATCCCAAAAGTCACCCTGTTTGTGGCCTCTTATGTGTTAAAAAAGATTTTTTTTAGATTTTACCTACTGACCTTCTTTTTTATCCAAAACCGACCCATTTGAAAGGGTTTAAGATATAATCAAGGGCAAAAATTCTGACCAAGTTTGAGGAAGATTGGATCAAAAATTTTGGGGCCCCTTTGTGTGTAAACAAGATTTTTTTTAAGTTTGATCTACTGAACCCACTTTTTTTAATTTAAAACCCGACCCATTTTTGAAAGGGGGTTTAAGATTTTCATCAAGACAAAAAATTCTGACCAAGTTTTTAGGAAATTGGATCAAAAATTTTGGCCTTAGTGTTGGGAAACAAGATTTTTCTAAGATTTGACCTAATGACCTACTTTTTTATTTGACCTGACCCATTTTCGAAAGGGTTCAAGGGTATTTTCAAGACAAAAATTTTTGACCAAATTTGAGGAAGATTGGTTTAAAATTGTGGCCCCTAGTGTGTAAACAAGATTTTTTTTAAGATTTGACCTACTGACCTACTTTTTGGGTCCAACCTGGGGCCCATTTTTTGAAAAAGGGGTTTAAGATATCATCAAGACAAACATTCTGACCAAGGGTTTTTGGGGAAAATTGGATTTAAAAATTTTGGCCTCTTATTGTTAAAAATCAAAAATTTTTGATGGGGCGACAAGATTTTTTTTAAGAAATTTTACCTACTGACCTACTTTTTGGGTTTCCCAAACCCGGGCCCATTTTCTAAAGGGGGTTTAAGATATATCAAGATAAACATTTGACCAAAGTTTGAGGGAAGGGTTGGATCAAAACTGTGGATCTAGTGTGTAAACATCAAAATTGTTGACGGACGACGGCGGCGGCCGACGGACAATCAAGTATCCCAAAACTCCCCCTGAGCTATGCTCAGGTGAGCTAAAAAGGAGGGGTTTGAAAGGGTCTGGGACTCAAACCCTTTTCCCGGGGTTCTACACCCGTCCTTTTTTTGGTTCCAAAAAAGGGAAAGGCGGCTTTCCCCCGGGGTCAAAAGACCTATCTCTTCTCAACTCCTTCTTTCCCAAAGGAACATTTCAAGATGGAAACATTTTTCGTCGATCAGGGCAGCTATTTCCCCGGTCACTGGGCTTTTTCCCTGGTTTTGGGCCCGGATGCCTACTTCCATGTTTTATCCATCCCCATTCCAGAAAGTACCTTCGTCTTACGGAGGGGCGGGACTGTTTACCAGTTCAGGGCCCTCCCTTTTGGGGCCTTTGTCTGCCCCCAAAAATTTTCACCAAAATAATTTCGGTTCGAGTCGCCAGGTACATCTTCGCGGGCCCGCCTTTTTCCCAAAAACCACGACTGGGTCCTTCAAAACCCCTGGACCCTTGCCTCCCGGCAAACTTAAAGGGGGGACGACCTAGCTTTCAGTCAGGCTTCATCCTAAACCCGAGGAAAAAACGGGGTTGATTTTTTACCCAAAAATTCAATTTTTTTAAAAGCGTTTAGACCGGGCTGAACGGAAACAAATTTTCCGGGGGAAAAAAACCGGGAAATTTTGGGGTTTTCAAAATCGGTTTTTGGGGGGTTTTTTCCCTTCGGGAAAAAAGTTCCACTCGAGAATTCCTTTTGCTTTTGGGGGTAAAATCACAAGGGTTTTTTTTCCCTGGGGCTACTTCACTTTAAACCCCCTTTTTATTTTCCTTTCGTCGGGGTCAAGTCGAGACTTTTTCAACCAAATTTCCGGGTTTTCCCCGGGGAATTTTGGTTTATCATTTTTCCCCCTGGGGTTTTCCCCCTCATTTCTTTCCCAAGGGTTTTTTCTTTCCCCCTCAACCGCAACTTTTTCCCCTTTTTTGGGGGGGCCCGTCCCGCAGGGGGGTGCACATCGGGGGCCTTGGGGCTCAAAAAACCCCGGGGAATTTTTGGGCCCCCCAGACAGTTCCTCCATATCAAAAATTGGAACTCAAGGCTTCTATACCCTTTCAAAAATTTTTTTTCCCCCTCTTCGGGGCAAACGTTTTTGGTATCTACAAAAACAAAGGAAAGTTTCTTTACTTCCGCAGAAAAGGGGGGGGGCATCCCATCCTGGGAAGGGGGCCTGGCACCCCCCTTTTTTGGGTTTTTCGGGTTTTCTTCGGGGCGCATTCAAGTCGGGCCCTTTTTGGGGTTTCCCCCAATTTTAGGGGCCCCAAATAAACCGGGGGCTTTCCCCCTTTTCCCCTTTCCCCCGGGGAAAAAAAAAAACTTCCTCGGGGCGCAAAATCTTTGTTTGGGGTTTTTTGGGTTTTGTCGGTTTTTGGGGGCCCAAAAAAAAACCCAAATTTTCCCCCCCGTTGGGGGTTTGGTGGGGTTTTAAGGGGGGGGAAAAGGGGGGGTGGGGTTTTAAAAAGGGGCCCCAATTTTTTTATGGTTTGGGGGTTTCCGGGAAACCCAACTGGAAAATCCAAAAAAAAAAAAAAACTAAAGCCGGGGGGGTTTGTTGGGGGGTTTTTGGGGGGGTTTGGGGGGTTTTTAACCTTTTGGAAAAAAATTTAATAAAATCCTTAAAACCCCCCTTCCCCCCGGGGCCCAAAAAGGGGGGGAAAAAAGGGGTTTTCCCAAAGGAAAAAAAACCCCTTTGCTTTAAAGCTTGGATTTTTAAAAAAAAATTTTTAAAAAAAGAAAATTTTCGGGAACAGTTTCCTTTTTCTCTAAACCAGGGGAAAAACCACTCAACGTCTACCCGGGGCCAAAAGGGGGAAAGGGCTTCCGTGATTGGTGTAAAGCACGGCAGATTAAACCCGGGCAAGGGCCGTAAGGGGAAAAAAGCTTTCCCTTTTTAGTTTTCTCCTTTTTAAAAAAAAAACTTGCGGTTTGTTCATCAAGGGTTTTAGACCAGTTTTCTAACATTTTGAATTTCACAGAAACCTTTTCCCTTGGTTCGGATCCTTTCCCTTTTGGGAAATTTTTCTTCTTTAACGGGCTAGGCCCTTTTCCGTTTTAATCCCAAATGGGAAACTTTTTTTTTTTTGGGGGTTAATTTAATGCCTTTTTGAACCCCTTTCGGGGCCCCTACTTACACAACCGGAAGGTTCCCCTTTTCTACGATGGCTCTTCTAAGCGTCGTTGCGAAATCCACTCCTTTTTAAAGAGGAAGGCTTTTTTTCGCTTTTAAAAAAAGTCTGTATCTTTGAGTTTTTAAAGGGTTTTTTTTTCAAAACCCAACTTTTCCTTTAGTCTGTTTTTTCCCTGGTGGGTTTTTTCGACCTTGCAAAAGGCTTGCAATGGGGTGATTTCCCGATCGGGGGGCCCCTTTTTTCCGGGTTAAAAGCCTTGAATTTTCCTTCAGGAAAAGGTTTTTAAACCCTTTTAAGGGGGCCTCTTCGTCTTTTTTCCCTTTCCAATTTAAAAAGGGGGGGCGAGGGGTTTTTGGGAGCAACCAAATTCCCTTGGGGAGCCTCAACACAATTTTTTTTTTTGGAAACTCTCGGGAGGGTCTATCCTTTTTTTGGGAATTTTAAAAACGACTCCGGCTTTTCTGCCCTTTTTGGGGGTTCTTTAAAAAACCCCCATGGGGGGAAATTTTTTTTTTTTTAAAAAAAGGCCTTTTGGAAGTCTTTTTCTACTTTTTTTCCTTTTTTTTCCCCCACTGGCTAACCCAATCACAAAAAACCCTTTTTGGAAAAATTGGGGCCGTTTTTTAGGTAAAAGGTTTTTTTTTCTGTCTGAAATTTTTTCCCCAACCAAAAAGCGTTATCCATTGGAAGCTTTTTCCCTTTTCTTCGGGTTTCCGCAACAATTTTTTTTTTTAGAAACCCTCCCCCTTAGCGAAAAAACATACCTGAAGAATAACGGGTCTATTTTTCTATTAAAATGGATTTTTGAAGTAAAAAAATTTTAAAAAAAAATTCTTACCTTTTTAAATCCCACCTCCCCCCCGCTTCGGGGGTTGTATCCCTCGAGCTTATAACAATTGGAAAAGGGGGTTAATTTTGGGTGATGGGGGGTTTTTAGGGAAAGGTTTTTTTTGGGCCGTTTTGGAACCGGGGCGCAAAAACACATACCGAAAAATAAAGGAAAATTTTTTCAAAATTTTAAAAATTTAATTTTTACTTCAAAAAATTTTTTTTCGCTTATTTAATTTTTCAACTTCGCGCCATTACCCCTTTTTTTTAAAGTTATAACGCCTTTGTTTTGCATTATTAAGAATTTCAATTTTTGTGTTATTACCCTTTGTTTCACATTAAATCCCTTTGTTTGGGTTTATAACGAGTTTCAGTTCGCTTATTACCCCTTTTTGTTTCGTTTATAAACCCTTTTTTTTGTTTTTTAACCCTTTTTTTTACATATAATCCTTTTTTCGTGTTTATTTCGAGTTTCATTTCTTTTTATTACCCCTTTTTTTTTCGCTTTTTAATACACCTTTGTTTTGCATTATAATGCCTTTGTTGGGTTTATAATGCTTTGTTTCCCGTAATTACGATTTAATTACGATTTTAAAATACATGTTGTTATGCCTTTTTTCCGTGTTATTCCCTTTTGATTTGTTTTTTGCAATTTGAAATTCGAATTACACGAAAAAAACGCCTTTGTTGCCTGAAATTATGATTTCAAAATATTATTATGTTTTTTTTGCATTATTTTCCCCCCCCATGAAATCGGGGGGGGTATTGTTTTGGGGTTGTCCCTCCGTCCCGGGGTTGGTGGTGGTCCCTCCACCGTCCCAATTTTTTTTCCAGCAAACTCCAAAAGTATTCAAGTTTTGCTTTTAAACTTTACAGTGGCAGTCTCATTAGGAGAAGTGCGTGCACAAAAACCCCTAACTCTCTTAGCCAATTTTTGGGTTATTTTCCCTTGTTATTTTTCATCTTGATTTTTGTCCGGGGCATACCTCCAAAAGTATTCAAGCTCTGTTGAAACTTACAGGGGGAAGATCTCATTGAGGAAAGTGCAGTGCACAGAACCTAACTCTCCTTAGCCGAAAATTTTGGAGTTATTGCCCCTTTTTTTTTTTCTCTTGATTTTTGCTCCACCCATGAAATTGACAGCATGACCCAGTTTGATCTTTTACAATGGAGTTTAGGCCCCGTTTTTTTGTTCGAAAAACACTCCCATTCTGAATAAATTTAAATTTGGGGGGGTTTCGTGCTGTGACACAGCTTGTTACCCTTGTTTTGCATTATAAGACTTTGCTTCGATAATTTGAGTTTTTAAAATTTCCCCTTTTTACGCCTCTGTTTTGCATTAAAATGCCCTTGGGTTGGGATTATAATGCCTTTCAAACAATAAAATTTTGTCATTCTACATAAATTTCCTTTTTTTTCTCTAATGCTGTTTTTGGCTAATTACGTGTTTTCCTTTTTTAACAAGTATTTCATCATAAAAATCCTTTATTTGCGAGTGCAAAATTTGAATCCGTCAGATCGGATCGTGTTTTCGGAACAAGTAAAAGGCAAAGTCTATTGCAGGGGCGTAATTTTAACTTCGCACACCCCTAGACTGACACCCATTGTTTCATATAATAGTCATACCCCCATTACTACAATCCCTTAAAAAAATTGTGAAATTTGCTTGTTTTTTCCCCATAAAAAAGGGAAACGGGCCTTCCCCAAAACAGGAAAAAAGGCCTGCCAGTACCAATTCACAGTTAAATTTAAAGATGTCAGAAACCACAAGGCCTGGAGTTTTTGATATTTGGTGTTAACTGGCCCTTTAAAAAATGTACCAGTTTGTTCAAATCTGGGCCCCGGGGGGCAAAAATTGGCCCCGCCCCATGGGTTTATTGATTTAACATAGGCATATTGGGAAAATCTAGAAAAAATTTCTTGTCAGAAACCGTGTACAAGGCCTGGGGTTTTGATATTTGGGTGTTAACATAGCCTTAGAGACATCTGCCAAGATTGTTAAAATCAGGCCAGGGGTCAAAATTAGCCCCCCCCAAGGGTGATTTATTTTACACAGGAAAATAGGTGAAACTAGAAAAATCTTCTTGTCAAAACCACAAGGGCCAGGGTTTTTTGATTTTGTGTGTATCATGGGCCCTTATAGACATTTCAAGATTGTTTAAAAATTTGGCCCTGGGGGCCCCAAAATTTGGGCCCCTCCCAGGGGGCACTTGATTTTTAAAAAACTTAAATAGGAAAACTAGAAAAACCTTCTTGTCAGAAACTAAAAGGCCTGGAGTTAATATATTTGGTATACAATATGGACAAGTGGGCATCTACCAATTTTGTTCACATCATGGCCCTGGGGTCAAAATTGGCTCCAACCCAGGAGTCACTTAAATTTACATAAGCTTATACAGAAAAATCTTCTTGTCAGAAACTAAAAGGCCTGAAGTTTAAATATTTGGTATATAATATGGCCTAGTGGACATCTTTCAACTTTGTTCACATTTTTGCCCTGGGGTCAAAATTTACCCTGAACCAGAGGTCACTTGATTTTACATAATAGGCTTATATCAGAAAAAAACTTGAAAAATTGTCAGAAACCACAAAACCTGGAGTTTAGATATTTGGTGTATTACATGACCTAGACATATACATATACCAAGTTTGCTCAGACCATGGCCCTGGGGTCAAAATTGGCCCGCCCCTGGGGTCACTTGATTTTACCTAGATTTATATAGGAGAGTCTTTAAAAGATCTTGTCAGAAACCACATGATCATGGATTTAGATATTGTTACGTAACATGGCCTTGTGGACCTGAAACAAGTTTTAATAGCATAAAATACGTTACCTGTTATTACTTCAGGTATGTGTCTATTTGTGCACAGCTTCCAAAACAGAGTCCGCAAAATAAACCATTCCCTAAACCCCCTAGTTCCCGGGAAGTGTAACCCCCCGTTCTCCAGTTGTGTTTTGGAAGCCATCGAGTTTCAGTGGGTAACCTTGTGTGTCCCTTTCTTGATAGCTTCTGTGCGCTACAGCTCTCCCTTTCTTACTTTTTCATAGCCTCGGCTGTGTGTTTATATTGTTTTTATTGGTTTTATTCTATATTCGTGTAGAATTCCCAATCTCCGTCCCGTATCGGGACCTTTTCCCTTGTGTCACGGGTTTCCGTGCTTCGGCTCCCGTGACACTGGTTTATTATATTGATTTTGTATATACTGTTGTCTCGTTTCGAGATTTTCTTTGTACGGGTTTTCTACGGTCTTCCCGTTTTTTATTTTGCATACATTGTTCTTTTGTATTGCTTTTTACTATGTCGCAGTCTCGGGGCTCCTGCGGACATGTTAAGGCGTCCTGGGATTCCCATCAACCTGCCTATCATTTTTCAGGGTGCTCTAGGGTCGACACCTGCACCGTTTGCGCTTCGTGGACAGACGAGATATGGAAGAAAGCCTCCTCCCGTCGGTCTTACTCTTCCCGGAAAAGGAAGGCCTCATCGTCCTCCTCCTTCTCTGGGTTCAGCGCTGCTGGGGGTCGGAGTCCCTCTCCCCCTCCCAGGAAGAAGGCTTCCCGCCCCTCTCCGGAGAGGCCGCCTTCATCTCCTGGCTCCCTGCCCGGCTCTCCTTGTGTCAGCCCCAGGGGAGCAGTCAAGGAGAATACTCCGACCGGTCACCGGGCATGACCGGTCAAATACGTGATCGTAGTCATAGCCAAGCTCACGACCGGTCACCGGTCAGGTCTAGCCACCGGTCACCGGTCACCGGTCATCAATCACCGGTCACCGGTCATAGTCGAACTTCTACTGTTCGCGATCGGTCTCAAAGACCCAAAACGGTCTCACCGGTCATCGGCAAGAGATCGCCACCGGTCCAACGGCCAGGTTGGCTCATCACTCTAGACGTGTGGGTCACCGGTCTTCGCCGATTTTGTCTGAGAATTCGGACTCGAGTTTTTCCTCAGGTAGCCCTGCGGTTTCTCCGCTTCGGCCACCTCCTCCTTCATGTTCAAGGGTGCCCAAGAACGTCCCACAACCGTTCACCCCGGGTTTTTTCCGGTCACCGGTCCCCTAGCTCTGCTACTCGGGATCGGTCCCCTTTTACGCTCCACCACGTCTTCGAAGGTTCAAGGTGCGGATGTTTCAACACAACCTCAGACCTTTGACCCTTCCACATGGTGGTCCCACATGATGGGGGAATACGCCAGGCATTTCAGTTCTGCCTCCCCCCCTGTCATGCCGGGTGAGCCTTCATTCTTCTAGGAGGGATCGGGTTTCTCTTCCACCAGAGACCCTTGATCACAGACTGTTCCTTCAGTCTCCTCCCTCCTCGGGTCCACAGGGTGCTTCTTCTGCACAGCCCCCTATGTGGCCCTTTTTCCCTCCATTTCCCTTTATGGGCTTTCCCCCTCAGGATGCTCCCCCATCTCGCCCTGAGGCTGGGTCTCCTCCCTCTATCGCAATCCCCCTACTAGTGGGACTGCTCTGAGCGGACAATTGGAGGATGAAATCTCCCTTCATGCTCCGGAGGAGGACTCCTTATTTGCTGATGGACGTGCCTCTTTCGTCCACCTCGCGCCGATCCAGCGCTCATTCCGAACCTCGTACTGACAATCCCTCTCTGACGAGGACGAGGAGTCAGACGACAGTCGGTTTTCTATGGACAGGGCTGTTCAGGAGGTCTTTGCTACCTTACCTGCATCAGTATGCAAACCGGCCCCTCCTCCCTCCCGGAAGAGGTGCGAAGGTTACCTTGACCTCGTCGGTAAGCTAAGGAATCCAAATCAGTCGAACCGGAGTTGCTCCCTTTCTCTCCGGTTGTCCGTTCGGCTCTGGAGGATTTCGAATCTCATCCTCCTCTAAGCCAGGACCGGGCTGGTTTATTCCAACTTCAGACCTTCGGCCTTTGGGTTTTAAACCCCAAGACCTACAAGTTTCCGGAGGCTGATTTTTCTATCCACCCTCCGAAACTGGACCTAGATGCGAGTCGGCTCCGGCTCAAGGTCCCCTCCTCTTTACCGCTTCAGCAGAAGGTCCTGGATCGCTGGGAGCAACGCTCCCGCATTTCTTTCCGGCATCTCGTCGCATACTGACTCCTTCGTGGCCGCTCTTTCGGTCAAGCTACAACAAAAGGATGCCTTATCTGCTTCCGTCAGGCTTCTTTTAGAGGCCTTAGCAGCGACGGCAAAACATTCGATTTTGCTATCTCTCTCTCTCTCTTCCGAGATGACTCGCTGCAGGCGGGATGCCATCCTGGACGGCCCCAACAAGCTACTTCTCTCTTCTTCTCGAGAAAAGCTTAGGTCTGCCCCTCTTTCTTCATCGTCCCTCTTTGGGGGCCGAATCAAGGAAGTAGCGGATGCCTCCAGGGAGGAGCAAATTAGGCTCCCCCTAAATTCCGGATACCGAAGAAACCTTCGGCTTCTACCGGTAAATCCCCGAAGGACTCGGAAAAGGGCAAGCCTCAATCTCCTTTCAGAGGCAATCCCTCTTCCAGGGGCGCTCGCCAATCTGGTCCTCAGCGACCACGATTTCCTCCTTCATCGCCCCCCACCCCTTCTTCTACCTCTACCAGTCAAAGGGGTAGGAGTAAGCCCTAGGGGTACGTCCTTTCTTCCGCTTCCTCTTCCAGACGTTCGATTAGGAGGAAGAGTGTCTCTCCCCCTTTCCCAGTAGGCGGCAGACTCACTCATTTCATTCATCATTGGGAGACAATCACCGACGACCAATGGGTCCTGTCTATCGTGAGACACGGGTATCGGGTTCCGTTCAGTCGTCCCCCCCCACTATCACGCTCTCCCATTCATCTCTCCTCCAATCATTCTCGTCTGGGACTCGCCATTTCAGATCTTCTGGAAAAAGGAGAGGTAGAAAGGGTCTCGATTCCAACCTCTCCGGGGTGTTACAGCCGTCTCTTACTGGTTCCCAAGAAGGACGGGGGGTTTTCGACCGGTCATAGACCTGTCTCATCTAAACTCCTTCATTCCGAAGGAACACTTCAAAATGGAAACAACTTCGTCGATCAGGGCAGCCGTCCTCCCCGGTCACTGGGCTGTTTCCCTGGATTTATCGGATGCCTACTTCCATGTATCTATCCATCCTCATTCCAGGAAATACCTTCGTTTTACGGATGGCCAAACTGTCTACCAGTTCAAGGCCCTTCCGTTCGGCCTGTCTTCGGCCCCCAGAATCTTCACCAAAATAGTTTCGGTTCTGGTCGCCAGGGTTCATTTTCGCGGCTCACGCCTTCTGGCGTATTTCGACGACTGGCTTCTTCTTCACATGGACCCAGTCGCTCTTCTCGACGAACTTCGATGGGTGACAGACCTAGCTCTCCGGCTAGGCTTCATCCTCAACTCCGAGAAATCGGAGTTGATCCCATCCCAGAACTTCACGTTTGTCGGGATGCAGTTTCTGACCGATCTAAACAGGATCAGAATTCCGGAACCCAGAATTATGTCTCTTCTAACTCTGGTTCGGGGGTTTTCGCGTCGGCAATCGATCTCAGCCCGCGAATTCCTATCGCTTCTCGGAGTACTCAATGCAGCAGACGGATCTTGTTCCGCTGGGCCGCCTTCGCATGCGCTCAACCCGAAAATCCTCTTCTCGGATGCCAGTCTGTTTGGATCATCTCAGTTGGTGGAATTCCCCCTCGTTTCTCCGAGAGGGTGTTCCTCTTTCTCCTCCTCAACCGGAACTGTTCCTCTTCTCGGATGCCAGTCTGTCAGGCTGGGGTGCTCATCTGGAACCTCTGGGTCTCACGACCTCGGGTCTTTGGTCCCCTCAGGACAGTTCTCTTCATATCAACAACCTCGAACTCAAAGCGGTTCTACTAGCCTTACGACAGTTTTCTCCTCTCATTCGAGGCAAATCTGTTCTAGTATCTACAGACAACACGACTGTTGTCTCTTACATCCGCAGACAAGGGGGGACGCACTCGCCTTCTCTGTGCATGGAAGCATGGCACCTTCTTCATTGGTGTCAGGTGTCTTCGGTACTCATTCAAGTCAGACATCTTCCGGGTCGTCTAAATGTTCTAGCGGACCAACTGTCCCGCAGACATTCTCTTCTCCCCTCGGAATGGAAGTTACTTCCTCGGATCGCGACAACTCTGTTTGCGATTTTCGGGTCTCCGTCTGTCGATCTATTTGCTACCAGGCTGAACAACCAGCTTCCGCTGTTTGTGTTCACCGGTATCGGATCACCGGGCTTGGGCGATAGATGCTCTGTCTGTAAACTGGGATCATCTATTTGCTTATGCATTTCCACCGTTTTCTCTGATTCCTTTAGTTCTAAGGAAAATCCTGCGATCTCAGTGCCGGATCCTCCTTGTAGCTCCACTTTGGCCAACGAGATCTTGGTTCGTGGATCTTCTGGTACTTCTGATGACGATCCTGTAGAACTTCCCCAGGTTCCGGACCTTCTGTCACAAGGTCGGAACAGGGTCCTTCACGACAATCCTTGCGCTCTTCGTCTTCACGCTTGGATGTTATCCAACAGCGAGTTAGACAGAAGAAAATTTTCGGCAACAGTTGCCTCTATTATCTCTAAAGCCAGGAGACAATCTACTCGATCTGTCTACCAGGCAAAGTGGAAGGTCTTCCGTGATTGGTGTATCGCACGGCAGATTAATCCGGTCAAAGCTCTGTCAGAGAAATCGCTAACTTTCTAGTTTTTCTTTTTAACGAGAAAAAACTTGCGGTCAGTTCTATCAAGGGTTATAGGTCTATGTTATCGAACACTCTTAAGTTTCACAGATCCTCTTCCCTTGGTTCGGATCCTTATCTTTCGGAAAATTATTCGTTGTTGAACTGTCTAGGCCAGTTTCTCGTTCGTTAACTCCAAAGTGGGATCTTTCTTGTGTTTTACTGGCTCTTACTAAGGCACCTTTTTTAACCTCTTTCTGAGGCTTCTCTCTGCATGTAACATGGAAGACGGTCTTTCTCATAGCAATGGCGTCTTCTAAACGTCGTGCAAAATTCATGCCTTTTCTACTGAGGAAGGCTATTAGCTTTAACAAATTGAGGGCTCTGTATCTTTGAGCTTTCAACCTGGTTTCCTTGCGAAAACCCAGCTCCCTTCGGCCCGTCCCCCCCCGGTGGTTATTCCGAGCCTTGCTAAGTCTTGCGCTAGGGGAGATCCTGATCGTTTCTTTGTCCGGTTAGAGCCTTGAAGTTTTACCTCCAGAAGGTTAAATTTTTACGGGGTCGTCGTCTTCGACTTTTCCCCAATAAAAGGGGGGGGCGAAGTTTTCGGCAGCATCAATATCTCGTTGGGTTGCCTCAACTATCAATTTTTGCTTATTCGGATCTTTCGGACAGGGATCTATCCTTTTTAAGAATTAGACCAAAATGAGCTCCGTGCTTTGTCTGCTTTTTGGGGCTTTCTTGAATAAATCTCCCATGGATGATATTCTCAAAGCGGCCTCTTGGAAGTCTTCTACTACGTTTTCTTCCTTTTATCTCCGCTCACTGGCTAACCAATCACAAAACCTTGGGATTTGGGTCCACTTGTAGTGGCTCAGAGATAGTTTAATTCATCATGTCTGACCCCTCGGCGGCTTTGGTCGTTTCCTACTTCGGGGTCGCTGCAATCAAGGTTCTTTGTTAGAAAACCCTCCGCCTTAGCGACGAAGTCTACCTGAAGTAATAACAGGTAACGTATTTATGCTATAAAATGAAATTTTTGAAGTAAAATTAATTTTAATTAGTAAATACTTACCTGTTATTACAGAGTCCCACCTCCCTCCCCGCTTGCTGGTGGTTGTAATCCCTCGATGGCTTCATATACAATTGGAGAACGGGGTTACACTTCCGGTAACTAGGGGTTTAGGGAATGGTTTATTTTGCGGACTTGTTTTGGAAGCTGTGCAAAAAATAGACACTACCGAAGTAATAACAGGAAAAGTATTTACTAATTAAAATTAATTTTACTTCAAAAATTTCATTTTCAAATCATGGCTCTTGGGTCAAAAATTGGTCCTTTACCCTAAGTGTCACCTGTTTTTTATAGCTATGACCATCAAAATTTTGACTGCAGGTACAATTTTTGTGTGAAATTAAAAAAATTATTTTGCTGTACTTCTTCATGGATCTTGTATTCAGTATGACTGTTATATAAAAGGCAATGAAGGCAAATTTCTCAAGTGAGCGATCAGGGCCATCATGGCCCTCTTGTTATTAAAAGTTTTTTTTAATAATTTAACTCAGGCATCTCACAAGAAAAGTTAAATTCAAGCCCTGCACAACTTTTAGCATGAAAATACACCCCGTTATCTTCTCAGATGAGTTGTTTCAGAATTGTCATTTTGTGCAATTTTTCAAAGACTCTACTCTAGACAGCTATGTTGTACTTTTTTAAAAGATATGGATACAAATTATAGCCATCACTTTTGCATCATAGTTATGGCAGCAGTGTACTGATCCTAAATCTTAACCCTTTCCCTCATATATACTCATTTTGACGCCCTCAATAGGTATCAATAAAGCCTGATCTGCAGAAAACCACAGTTAATCCTTAACAAATTTGATTACAAAATACTCATTTCCAGACCACTGAGGAGCAGGGTGATCTGGCAGTTACTCGCAGGCTGATCTGGTTTTATGCTGTTCACATAGGTCTTTTTTATGGTGTCCTCTATGAGGGAAAGGGTTAAAACTGTTTTGTCTATAGGAAGTGATATATGTTTATAACCAGAAATAGACAATAACTAGGGCTGCAATGAGTCTTAATTTTTTTACCCAGGTAACCATTATACTATTACCTGTGGTTTTCCTGGGGATCCATACAGAATTACTTACTGCTTTAAAACACTTTACCGCATGTGATAACTAAGCATTTAAGTTGTTCATTTAACACATTTCAATATAGTACAGATTTATTCTTCAACAAAATATTTGTATAGGAATAGTAATTTGTTACATCTTTGTGTTTAGTGTGCAGAGACCAGTTTATGCTTATATTTATAAATATGGTAAAAAAATATCCCTTAATAAATTGTGAAATTTGCTTGTTTTTTTCCCGTAAAAAGGACAAGGGCAACTTCCCCAAAACGGGAAAAAAGGCCCTGCCAGGACCAGTTCACAGTTAATTAATGATGCGCTCAAACTAAGTGTCGGTCCCTATTTCACACCAGACCTGATTGACACACATCCTTTTCGCGCGTTGGTCATTATGACATGTAAAGAGCCAATCAGTACAGCATTTGTGACAGGATAAGTGAACATTGACAGAAATATTACAAGTGCTTCAGCCCTAATAATAACAATAATTAAGTTAAAAACTTCTGATATTCCATGTAATTGTATTACTTTATGTTTGTCATAAATTCACAGCAACAAATCAGACCCATAATCTAATATCACTATTATATTTCTAATAATTACCCTATTATAGTAATGAATCATTATAATTGTTCTTTTGTGTGTGTATGTGTGTGTGTGTTGTTGTTTTTTGTTGCAAAACTAGCTGTGGAATACAGCAATTCCAAAAGAATGCAGAGTGTCGTAACTGTGCATAATTAACATAAATGACGTTAGAAGGCTCTATTTTGTAACAGAAATATCTGGTCTTTAACATAAACTTGGTACCTGTTAGAAAAGACAGCTCAAAGAAGAAAACTAATATGTAACTGTGCATGAACAAGCAAATAAGAAAAGTTGTTATCATTCATTGAAAGTAAAATATTTGCGGAGACACTGAGACAACATTAAGTGTTGGGAGCACTGAGCCGGACAGATTAATAGTGTGTGGGTAGATGGATAAGTAACTCTATACTGTGTCAGTGCTGCACTGGAATGTTAATACCTGATGGTGTAAGTTTTACTTTATCTAACCCTCTTCCTCATGAAAGCTTGTCTGTATGAAAAAAAAAGATCAGACTGTAATTTTCAGCCTAAATGTGTAAAAAACAATATCAGAAAATACTGTCGACATGAATGCACAATTTTATGCATAAGAAAGTCAGCAAAGATTCATTTTTTTTTATCTGCCAGATCAGACGTTATCATGGTAAAAAAGAGATCACATTGGTAATCTCAGCCTGAATGCAATGTAAAGCCGATTCTCTCAGCCTGAATTTATAAAAATTGCAAATCAACTGACTCAATCAATATTGGTAATCTCAGCTGAATTCATAAATAATCCAGATAAGATTATTGGTAATCTCAGCTGAATTCATAAAAAAAGCTAGATCAGATCATTTGTAATCTCTGCTTGCATTGTAAAGCCTATATCAGTCTGAATTAATAAAAATGCCAGTTTAAAGTGGTAATCTCAGCCCGAATTTAATATAAAACCAGATCATACTGATCATCTTAGCCTGAATCCATAAAAAAAGCCAGATCAGATTATTGATCAGATTATTGGTCATCTAAGCCTGAATTCATAAAAATGCCAGATCAGTTTGAATTTTCAGCTATGTATTACTGGTTAGTTGCAATCTATATAAAACTTGATCAGCCTGGATGCTAACCTGGTCATGTAAGTATAAATTTCATCAATTTGTTTGATAAGGTAAAGTGCTAATTGATTTGATATTAACTTTGAAACTGTCTATAGTTTCAAAATGTTAAGATTGGTGGATTAACTATTATTATCATCACTTGATTTATCTGTATTTTGACTTGAAAACACAGCTGAAGTATTTTGATTTAAGACCAAAGGCATTGTGCATACTACATGTAGGAGACTTTCGGTTTCATAGTTCAGCTGCCCAAAGATATATACCATGTATCTGTATCCAGTTGTATTATTTCATGTTTGTTTTGTGGGTTAAACATCCCACTGACAGGATTTCAGTCATTTGGAGATGATGTCTACTTGAGACAGATATTAGTGGTGCCATACTGCAGTATCACGCCTTAGACCGCCAAACAAGGGAGCTATACCAGTACCATTTTTTAGATTGTTTAAATTAATGTGCGACCGGGGATCAAACTGTATTATTTCATACTTGTAATCCATCTATATTAAAGTGTGTTATGATCTTGGGAATTTGTAGTAAATACAACCTTTATAGACTTTAAGCAAAAAAGCCTATAACTCCCAAGTCTGGAGCTTCGTTGCACAGAATCTTTTAGGTATTTGAAGGACATGTTATAATTTAATGATGGATACCTTAATCTTAAATTGGAATTCAAATAAATGAAGAAAATAAGATTAAGGTAATCCGCCTTCATAAATGTGATCATGGTCCACAGTGATCGTGGAAATGATAGGAAAGGGACAATATTCATGTCCTGTTTGTGTGGCCTATGCAAAATGTTTTGGCTCTGTTTTGTTTTTTGTTTGTATTTTAAAGAATGCCTCCTGGCTAAAAAGAAATTCATACTGGTATTAAACAGATTATAGAAACCTATTTGGGGAAGGGTAAAGCTTCGCAGACATGGTTTTCCTTGCCTTCAACCAAATATATAAATACCTTCCAATTTTATGATCTAAGATAGACACTTTCTTATCATATGTCATCATAAATTGCACTTTATTAATACAATGTACCTATATGTAGCATCTTCATTATTCCACTCCAAGAATGTACAAAATCATAGCCCATGGTGATAAAAACCCCGCACCAGGGGTCACTTG
>CM037791.1:32529407-32562159 GCA_021229015.1 Solen grandis
TAAATTATCATTTTAGCAGGATTGTACTTATTTACAAGTAGTGACCGGGTAACTAAGTATGCACGAGCTATAGTTATGCTCTGTTTTATAATATCGAACTTCTATTTTATATTTCAGTATTTAGTTATATAACATAGCCTCCTCGCCCCCCCCCCCCCCCCCCCCCCAAAAAAAAAAATGAATGAGTAAATAAAATGTATCATTAAATAGTTTATATTGAAACAGATATACCTCTGTTCTAGTTGTATGAATAAAGATATCCAAACAAAACAAAACAATGGTGTTGTGGTGTATTTTCACTCTTTCTATAAATCTGTTAACAAGGTGAATTGATTTTCTTGGAACCTGAAAATATGTTTCTTAATTGATAAGAATGAAATATTCAGTTATATTAGAGATGCATTTTGCAAAATATTGCCCCCCTCCCACAAGAACAAAAAGAAGCAGATGATTAAGGTCTCGAACAGAATGATAAAATATAACAACTTTATACAAATTTTACTGCCAATTACAAAATATTGGTACATATTACTGTTATATTATTTATCATTCTTGCATAGGTTTAAAATAAGAATACAATACTAATGTTCTGGTATACGCTGTTTAATTTGTTCTCCAATTAGTGAATCCCTTCTACAGGCCAGGCAGGCCAGGTATAAAACAATGGACAGTGTATCTAGATAAACAGGTATCATATTACACCCCCCCCCCCCCTTTCTAAGTTCAGCTGCTGTAATGTTCCATCCTGTGGTTTGCTCACAAATCCAATCTCACAGGTGGTTTGGAAATTCGACCACTTCTCGTGACATAGTAATTAGCATTGTTATCAAGTGGTAACTGGTTATCTGGCAATTTAGGTGTAGGTGTCTCCGGACATTCTTGGTCGGTTTGCTCTACCTCATTTTTGGCAGGCACTGGGACTAAATGTCTCCTATTTCTACGGAGCATCCCCAGATCTGTTTTTACATTGAAGGATCGTGGTGTGTTAGACGTTGAAATGATAACACCCGACTTTCTCTGATCTTTAACCCACACATTATCTCTCTCCCTCAGGTTTCTTAAGTTTCTGGCCCTGTGGCGTCTGTTATAATTTTGCGACTGTTTTTTCTTATAGTGCAACTCTCTAGTCTTAATGTCCCTGAATTTTGGTATATTTGGTATTAAAGCACTATGTTGAACTGGTAATGAGTTTTGCAATTTTCTACCCATTAACAACTCTGAAGGGCAGTAACCATTGTGTAGTGGCGTAGTCCTGTATGTCCTGCCATGTAAGGGTCATCAGACTTTCTCAACATTTTCTTAATTGTTTGAACTGACCTTTCTGCCAAGCCATTTGCTTGTGCATACCTTGGACTACTGGTCACATGTTTGAAACCATAATAAGCTGCAAATTGTTTGAAATTCTCAGAGATATACTGAGGACCGTTGTCACTTTGAAATATGTCAGGAATACCATGGCGAGCAAAAATTGATTTCAAATGATTGATAACAGATTGTGAACTTAAACTGTTCAGCTTAGCTATCTCAATATACCTTGAAAAATAGTCCACAGCCAGCAAGTATGTCTGACCTTTGAGCTCAAATAAATCTGAAGCAACCCTTTGCCATGGTCGACTAGGAAAATCCATTAATATCATAGGTTCTGCAATATCATTGCTGTTTTCAATGCATTTTTGACATGATTTGACAACATTTTCTAGCTGTTTGCTTAAACCTATCCACCATACAGATGTTTTTGCTCTTTCCCTGCATTTTTCTATGCCTTGATGGGCATCATGGGTTCTCTGGATCATTTCTTCTTGCATGATCTCAGGAATAATTAACCTTGAGCCTTTTAACAAAAGGCCCTTTTGCACCGTAATATCCCCTCTAAATTCCCAATAGGCTTTCATTTTCTCATTTAACTTAGATTTTTCTGGCCACCCCTCTGTACAAAACAATAAAAGGTTTCTGCAAACCTCATCATTGTCATACTGGGTTTTTATTTGCTCCAGTCTTGTACCTGAGGCAGGTAATGACTGAATTACCTGGTCAACAAAAGCATTTGTTTCCCTCAGTAAATCACTATTAGACTGTTCTGAATCTGATAAGGGTGCTCGCGAAAGGCAATCCGGGACAACTAATTCCTTACCTGGAATATGCTCAGTCCTAAAATGATATCTCATTAGCCTTATACAGAATCTTTGAATTCTAGGGGGCAAATCTGACAAATCCTTTGTGCCTAACAGTGGTACTAAAGGTTTGTGGTCAGTTTGTACACAAAAATGTGTACCTATCAAGAAATTACTGAATTTCTCACGTGCCCATGTGATACCCAGAGCTTCTTTTTCTATTTGAGCATAGCGTTGTTCAGTTTCAGTGAGTGACCTACACGCATATGCCACCGGGTTCCAGGTATGACCATGTTTTTGTCTTATGACTGCTCCTAACCCAAATGAACTTGAGTCGGCAGAAACTAATACTTCTCTGTTTGGGTCGTATTGTGCTAATACCTTAGGTGTACTAAGCAACATTTTGATTTTGCGGAAAGCCTCTTCCTGCATTGGTCCCCATAACCATGTACTCTTTGCATTAAGGAGTTCTCTTAAAGGCTGTGTTTCAATTGCCATATTTGGTAGGAACTTCGCTAACTGATTGACCATTCCTAAAATCCTGTGAATATCTGCCACATTCTGCGGTACTGGCATATCATCAATTGCTTTAACCTTGGAAGGATCGGCCTTGATAGTGCCCTGTCCCACCACATGTCCCACGAAAGTCAATGAAGGTTGGCAAAACGAACACTTCTCATTAAGTGTTAGGCCAACTTTTTCCATTCGTCCTAGAACTGAGCTCAACCGTTCATTATGCTCTTCTTGAGTTGACCCAAATATGAGAACATCATCCATTTGACATATTACCCCTGGTAAACCATCCAAAAGTTCTGTCATTCTTTTCTGAAAGTATTCTGATGCGGAAGAAATACCCACTGGTAGGCGATTAAACGAAAATCTGCCAAATGGTGTAATAAAGGTTGTCAATTGACGGAATTCTTCAGCTAACCCAATCTGCCAAAACCCTGATGCACAGTCAATTTTGGAGAACCAGCGACTCCCCAGCTAGCTTTGACAATGACTCTTCCACTGATGGTAATGGATGTTTTTCCCTATTTACTGATTGATTTAACTTGGTCAGATCAACACAGATTCTGACTTCCCCATTTGACTTTGGGACACACACCATGGGTGAACACCACTCTGTAGGTTCATCAACTTTTGAAATAACCCCTTTATTTTGCATTCTCTCTAAGTCTGCCTTAACTTTCGGCATTAGAGGAATCGGGACCCTGCGAGGAACAGAAACTGAATATGGTTTAGCCTGACTATCAAGAGGTATTTTGTACTCCCAATCTGTTTTCCCTAAGCCATTAAATAAGTTTGGAAACTTCTCCCAATATTGCTCGGACGCACTGAGGGCAGAAACATTTACCTGTTGTAAAAATCCCTAACTCTTGTATCGCAGGACGACCAAGAAGTGCCTCTGTAAGACCCCTCACAACATAAACATCCTGAACACATATCTTATTATTAGTTTCTAATGTGCACTGAGATTTCCCTAATATATGCAATTTTGAGTTACTTGGTCCACACAAATTTCTGTCATTTCGCTGCAATTTTACTCCACTTAATTTGTCGAATTGTTCCTTTGAAATGCAGGTCACGTCAGCACCAGTGTCAATCTTGAAAATGATGTCTGAACTGTTCACTTTGATCCCCGTTCGCCATGGAGTCGATATTCCAGTTGATATTGTCCCCGGGAATTCTGCCTCAGCTGGACAGGTTACGTCGGCTACCTCGGTGTGACACATTTTTGCAAAATGTCCCTTTTTTGAACATCTAAAACAAGTTGCCTGAGATGCCGGACACTTTTCTCTAGAATGCTGGGTCTTATTCCCGCAACGTGAACATGAGAATACGTTCTTCTTGTGTAACCTTTGATTGGTTGTCCCCCGTTTCTTTGAATCTTCTCTTCTGCTGTTTTTTTTTCACAACGTCTATATTTTGCTTTATTGTGTCAGACCCTCTGACAACCGACTGTTGTGACCGGACAGCCTCGTGCTGTCTTGCTTGAGTTACTGCTTTTTCAAGAGTTAACTCAGCATCGAGCTGCAGTTTCTCCGACAATCTGTGGTCCCGCAATCCCACGACTATTCTGTCTCTAATTAGTTCATCGTGTAATATACCGAACTTGCAGTTTTCAGCCAAATTATATAGGCTTGTAACAAAAGTATCCACTGACTCGTCTGCCAATTGTATTCGCTAGTTGAATTTTGTCCTTTCAAAAATCACATTTCTCTTTGGAATGAAGTAGTTCATTAAACCTTCAGTAACTTTTTCCCATTTATTCTTATCTCCTGATAAAGACAGAGATGCAAGAATGTCATCTGCTTCATTCCCCATGCAGTAAATTAAAGTGTTAATTTGTACTTCCTCCTCTTCGTCACATAGTTTAGAAGCAGATCTGAAGCGCTCAAACCTCTGAAACCATTTTTCCCAAGTTTCAGGCTTGCTAAAGTTAAACTCCTCTGGATGTTTGAAATTAAACGATGCCATGGGTAATCCCAATGAAAAGTCACAAATGAATTATAGCACAATAATATAGTTCACCGCTGCCACCATGTTATATTATTTATCATTCTTGCATAGGTTTAAAATAAGAATACAATACTAATGTTCTGGTATACGCTGTTTAATATGTTCTCTCTATATATAAAGCAAACACACGATGTGTTATACCAGAACATTAGTATTGTATTCTTATTTTAAACCTATGCAAGAATGATAAATAATATAACAATTACAAACAGAATAGATGTTACAGTTGTTGACAAAAGGGTTCTTCTTCTTCTTCTTTTTCTCGTTCACCTCTACAACCTCAGGCCGGCCACATCGATGAAGGTTGCCGTCTTCTGCAGTTCCTCCATCGCGCCGTGTAATTTCGTTCTTATCCCGGTCTCCACTGGCCACACCGCTCTTCTCTGTTGTTCAAGGAGAGGACATTGTTGTAGGAGGTGTTCAGCAGTTTGATTGTCACGTCCACAGGAGCATTTAAGAGAGGCAGCTAATTTCAGTTTGTACATATGAGCGTTCAGCCTGTTATGACCTGTGCGGAGCCTGAAGATGGTTACTTGCTCCTTCCTGTCCAGGTAGTGGTAGTCATCCTTGTCTGACTGGCACCTCATTGCTGCTTTGATTGTTGTGACCTTCTCCTTGTAACTGATGTGGTTCACGGGCTGATCACATTCCGCTCCTAGCTTTGCCAGTTCATCCGCCTTCTCATTTCCAGGGATGCCGCAATGTGCGGGGATCCACTGGAGTGCTATTTCTCTGGTTTGCGACATGCGAGATAGCACTTCTGATAGATCAGGCAGCTGGTGGTGTTCTAGGGCCTGTAGTACCGACAGAGCATCAGTTAATATGACGATTTGCGGGCAGTCCTCTGGAGACTCTTCAATCACTCTCAGAGCTGTCATGATGGCCTCATACTCTGCTTTGTAGTTGGTACAGTATGTCCCTGTTGCTACACTAACTGTGTCACTTCTACCATTGGTATGTTGGATGTAGATGCCAGCTCCTCCATCTTTGATAGCTGCTGTAGCTGAGCCATCTGTAAAGATATGGGTCCATGACTCTGGGGGATACTCATCAGCTATCATTGCGAGTGTGAGTGCTTTTTTGGTGACATCATCCACTGTACTTGGATGGAGTTGTGGCACAGTCGTACTGATACGGGTGTTGGACAGTTCTTGGTTCCATGGTGTTGGCAGGTCAGACCTATCAAGAGGCATGATAGAAGGACCAAGTTTTTCATCGTTAGTCCTGGTCAGTTTCTTGGCCTCGTGTACAAAGCTTTCTCTGCGCAGACGATTCTTTGTCAGTCCTTGTAGTTTTTGTGTCATTGGATGATCTGGCAGGAACTCATACTTGCTGGCTTTGCACAAGTGCTTTGGCGTCTCTTCTATGTCTGAGTGGTGGAATGGAGGTGAGATTTTCCATAGCCTTGATTGGAGTGGATTTCATTGCTCCTGTGATAACACGTAAGGCTTGGTTCTGGACCTTATCGAGCACACTCTGGTTTGTCTTTGACGTAGTCATCCAAGCTGGGGATCCATATTCTAGATGGGGCCTGATTGTGCCTTGGTATACTGTCTTTAGTATCTCCTCATTTGCTTCCCAGTTGGTGCCCGCCAGTTTCCGGAGAATAGCTAGCTTTTTCCGGGCCTTGGTTTCAGCGTGCGCTATATGGGGCTTCCATGTTAGCCGTTTGTCGAAGGTCACACCGAGGTAGGTAGCCTCTTCCACTTCAGTAAGAGGTGTGCCACTGACTTTGATGGTTCCAGCTTTCTGTTTTGGTGACAGTGTGAACAGGGTCGTACATGATTTGTCTGTATTCACCTGTACACACCACTCATCTGCCCATGCTGATAGCTGGTCGGCAGCTTGTTGCATCCTGTAGGTGGCAGTAGTGGCATGTTCTTCAGAACACCATAGGACAAGGTCGTCTGCGTAGAGTGCTGCTTTGATACCTCTTGGTAGATCGGACACCAGATCATTTATGAAGATCAGAAAGAGAGTTAAGTCACAAGTTCTTAAACTTAGATTCGACTCTCCCCTGACAAGAGAAAACAACTTTATCTATTCTGTGTAATATATTCCAGGGGCGCCAAAATTGAAATTCAACAGACAAAAGTGATTCTTTTAATGAAATATTTTAGGTATATTTTGCCTATCATTTCAATATTGAAAACCTGCAAACATAATGGTTTTTGTTTGTCTTTTTCTATCTCTCGACGTGTGGGCATTGGCATACAAGCACATGCATGGGTACTCTGCAATTGTTCAGTATATATCTTTTTACAAGCCAAATCCATATGGAGTGTTGTCCGTCACAAATCAAAATGTCATGTTTATTATTCAACGAGTTCTTCAGCAATTTGTGGATGCTACTGGTCGGTTCCCATGCTTCTTCTAATAAAAAAAAAATAAAAAAAATGTTTTATATTGATGAAATAGATCTACTCATATCGTCGCCTATCCAGTATGATTTACTTTGTTTAAAAAGAATGAATATAGAATGTAAAATGTTAAATAAAATCTCTTTTTTTAACTATAGATGTCACAGCCGCCATAATTAAAACAAAAAAGCAAAAATATATATTGTGTGTTTTTTAATATACATGACTAGCTAGTCAACATGGATGTGCCAACATTTCCACGTACAATTATGAGCTCTGAAAAATGTAGGTGTTAAAAGGTCCTTAACGAATAGTGCACTCATCAAGATTTCAACATTTATACATTGATCCATTTTAACTGTGGTGATTCTGCTATAAACTCTGCGCACCGGTTACGTCACGCTACGCTACTTTATTGACAAGTGTAAGGGGAGGTAACTACTGCGGCGGAGTTTGGATTCTGCTACTGTAGGATACTACTGCTACCGTCACTAGCAACATGTCTACTACCACGTACTATTTTTATTATGATTACGAAAGGTATACTAGTTATCAGTACAATTTGGGTACTTAGCGCCCTGATCTGGTGGTAACGTACATGACTGCAGATCCGGGGGTTGCGGGTTCAAACCCAAACGAATATTCATGGCTTTCTCAGTAGCCATGATCTGGTCCAAGACAGGAACCGCCGTAAAAAAAAAGTTGAAAGGGGGACGCATAATCTGCTCGTGATATGAATGGTTGGGGTTCGTAAAAATGTTTCTACATGTAGTTTGATGGAGATGTATATTCTGAATGGTATCTGAATGGTAATGATATTGAGAGGGGGTGGGGTGGGGGTAGGCAATTACGAACACGTGTCATTAAATTAGAATCAATTAGATATTCAAAAGAGAATATATTGAGAAAATATATAGTTTGAAGTCATTTAGTTTTTACTGATCCTATATGGATTTAAACTGACCATACATATAGCCTGAAAATAAAGGGGTCACCTTCACGCAATGATCTTATGGGAGGAGAATAAAATGGACCTCACGAGGGAAAAGCTGAAGGTAGCTTTTCTCCAACGTATGTCTGTTTATTATATTCAAGAAGAAATCTTGGGATGTTGCTCATACGCTAATAATACGTAAATTACTCATACGCTCACATACGTTATTCACACGTTACCCATACGCTCATATACGTTATACATACGCTCATATACGTTATACATACGCTCATATACGTAATTCGTACGTCACAAACGTTATCTATACGTTACTCATATGCTCGCATATGTACGCTACTCTCACGTTGATATACGCTACACTGACGTTGACATAAGATGGCATACGCTCATGTACGTTTCTCATGCGCTGCCAATATATACGCCCGAACAATTGTCGAAAAAGGGTACATACGCTCAAAAGTTGTGCGTTTCAGTATTTTTTCGAGAATTTACATATGTTCATCTCATACGCTCGAGTATGAAAGGGACATTACTAACGCAAGTCCGACAAAGCGGGTTTATAACATCGCTTTGTCAAAATTAAAACTCAAATAATATATAAGACATTAAAGCGACATAATATAACAGAACATATCTGGCTTTTAAACATGTGTCAATCAGATGCCTTATTGTAGCGTGTTTTACTCAATTAAACCAATTAAACTCTAAATATGTGTATATAGAGTCCCTGATTAATCCAGGGACTATATTCATAATGCTATTTAGTAAAAACAAGAAATATATCTTTAAAGAAATATTCGGCGTAAGAGGAAACAAAACAAAGACATACCGAAAGTTTAAAGAAAGTAAAAGTGTTACAATATATTTACCTTGTAATATAATGATGCAGGGAAGTTTTAAATGGTATGTGATTTAAAAATTATGGAAAACGGTATAATTATGTAGCTACATTTAGGAGATGTAATATGCTAGCCAGTGGCAAAGAGGAGAGAGGTGCAAAACTTGTAATATAAGCGAAAAAATAAGAATCAGTGTGAATTGATCTCTGGACACTAATACCAGCAGACAGTTCTTACTACGGTAGCTCAGGCCCGGATCCTGCCGGGGGGGGGGGGGGGGCTCCCCCCCAGCTGCCCTGGTCATACATTTTTTTTAGGCTATAAAATCCCTTGATTACATCATAGTAGTGTTGTCTAGAGGAAATCCCCATCGTGGGCCCCCGTACTGAACCACCCGCATAACCACCTGACCAGCCAGACTCCTATTGTTTTATGGCCCCCTGCTGTTAATGTGTACTAGTGTAGGTTATCCGAAACGGCAGATTTAAACAAAACTGTCTTTTACAATGTTGAGTTTAAAACTGATGACTCTTCAAAACATTCACCAAATGATAGTGTACACAAGTCACTTTATTTTTTTTATTTATTTTTTTTTTTGGGGGGGGGGGGGGGGGTCCAAAAAGCACTTAATTTTTTTTTATGCCAGTCTGCCCCTCCCCCCTTCCTTTACTATCGTCATTTTTTTAATACAACTGTAGTCAATTACTATTGCACAGTAATTATTCACAAACATGGCTTTGCGAAGGTAAAATATAAAATTATATCGCTCAAGGCTCAGTCCCACTTGACATTTTTTGCCTAGGGGATGTACTCCCGATGGAAATTGATGAGCCTCGGGAGGCGTCGGGAACATGTTCCCCTGTGGCCCGCAGAAGCTTCGAAAGCGTTGCGAGCCATGTGGATTCATCGGGAGAACTTCATTGCTTGCATTGAAATTTTCCCCCTATATGTTCTCGAAGTTTTATCGGGGAAAACAGGCCGGGGAAACATACGCATAGCTTCCCGGAAGCTCCTGGGGAGCATTCACGGAGCTTCCGCGAAATATTTTTTCCTCCAAGAAACCCCCTAGGGTTCGGTGATGTCTCGAAGGTTCGGTGACCTTTCTGTGACACATTCCAGATCTTGTGATAGAATCTCAGATTATTCGCAAAAAAATCGGCAAACGCACTCTAAAATTTGTTGCTTTTTTGGTCAACTTTAGACTGAGACGGTCAAAAAGGCCATGGGGCATTGCTGGGGGTGTAACGTTGTAAACTGACCCCCATAGAATAATGACCATCCGGTCACTAAATTATATAAAATAGTGACCCCTTTCTATAAAATACTGACACCCTTATAAAATAATGACCCCCACAGAGTTTATCTATAAAATATTGACCCCACCTAACCTGTTACTAATATACTCTATAACAATTCAAGTCACTGTCGTGTTTCAATCGCTTATATTTGTTGCTGTTGTTGTTGCTGCTGCTGCTGCTGCGTCTACAGATGACACAACAACAGTATATCTTAGAGTCCCGCTAGGAAGTAAGCGTGCATTTATTGAAAATAAAAGCTAAAACTATTTTCATTTGTACTTGTCGGTTAAAGGTAACTTAAAAAGAGAGAGAAACGGTATTTAGGATGGATGATAATTTTGGTTTTGTTTACAAACGGTGTATTATCATCAATAATTAGACATCTAATATGATTTTGGTCATTGATTTTTCTTTTTCTTGAGACATTGAGATCATCCTTTAGAAAGAAAACGTTTTCGAAAGTAAAAAATCATTTGGAAACATTATTTTATATGCTGGTTCGTCATCAATTTTGGGCCTTTATATAACCTATTTTACGGAGAAAATTTATTTGTTTGCTTCTCCATGACATCTTATAAACACTGAAACCTTAAGAAAAGAAAGAGTCACATATTGATCTATTAGCGTTCTGCCGCAAATCACAAATTTACTGGTCACTCATTCTTATTGTTTGTTGTGTATATTCGATTTCTGTTTTAAACTCTTTTTTTGGCATATCAGCTAAAATATTTGTTGGTAAAGTTACATTTTTCTGGTTTGTTTTCAACTAAAAAAGTAACAATTTCATCTGAGTGACGTAAGATAACCTTTGTTCATTACACGGTGGCATTATCCAAAAACAGCGCTCAATGCGCCCACCGGCCCCACTGGCCTAGTGGTTAGAGCGTCCGCATCGGGTGCGGGAGGTTATGGGTTCGATCCCCGGCCGCGACATACCAAAGTCGTAAAAATGGTTGTGTTATAGCTCCCTTGCTTGGCGCTCAGCATATACGGGAAGTTGCACGACTGGTTGGCCCGGTGTCAGGATAGTGTGACTGGGCGTGGTATCATGTCACATGTCTACGGCGTGATACTTCAGTGTGGCAGCACTATATCTGTCTCAAGTAGACATCGCCTCAAAATGACTGAAACACTGTCGGTGGGACGTTAAACCAAACAAACAAACTCAATGCGCCCAAAAAGTAAGCCATGCCTTCACTATCGATGCCATCTCAAAGGTGAAACTGGTCAGTGTCTATTATATTTCGTGTAGACTGCATCATTTCCGGAAATAGTTACTTTGCTTTACAGTAGAAATGCTGCTCATTTAACATCAAAGAAACAACGGCGACACCGAAAGTTTTTGTCGGCAAGCAAGCAAGCTGTATTTTATTGGCTATATTATCTAAACTAAGAAAAGTATATTTTAAAGAATACAATTATTATTATATCAATATAAGGCATAAATTTGTTTCAAATTTGGTGAAGCTCCGGGGCACCTTCCCCGACCATCGGAAAAAATTCACGAGCTTGGGGAGCCATCCCCAATAATACAAGGCCATTGCACCATAACCGAAACAACAGTGAACGTTTCAACGGACCTATCCCGAAGCTTCTCGTGGGACTGCTCCGTCTTTTTGGCTCAATCATCTGATGCCATTGGGAGAAAGTTTTGATGATGATGATTTTTCTCCAGTGGGACCTAGGCATTAGATCCATGGATTTCAAGTTAAAAAAAAAACACCAAAAAAAAACAAACAAAGAAAACATAAAAAACATTCACTTTTATCCCCAGAAACCCCTCAGAATGCATCTCCGTCACACTAAAAATCTTTTTTTTTTCGGGGGAGCATGCCCCCGGACCCCCCTAGCACTTACATCACATTCAGACATTGGTCCCCCACAGTGGAAAAATTCTGGATCCGGGCCTGGTAGCTTATGTTAGCCAACTTATGAATACGTTACGAGTTTTGCGAAAAGGATAACTACGTTTTCAAAAGACTCACATCTGTTTACCTTTTCATTTGGGTGGTTCATATGTATGAGTTTTTCAGCTGGGTGATTTTTATGTTTAAGTATGTAGATTAAATTATTATTTGCCAATTGCAAATCGTGCAGAAAGATATGCACCCTTAAACTCCCATTCAATGATGGAATATCATAAAATAATTTATGCAAACCAGTGAAACGAGTGTTTTTTTTTTAACTCTTCAGTTGTTAACCAAGATTAGATTGGTTCAAGAAATAGGTCAAATCCATTTCATAAAGTTTACGCCGAAAAAATCCTTTGGTTTCTAAGATTTTCCTTAAAATCACATAGATTTCCCATAGTGATAAAGAATTTCATTTAGTCTTATTTTTAAAACATCATAGGAGATTTATTCCAGTTAATGAATTATTTTCCTTAAAAACTATGGAGCTTTACGAATACAGGAACGCTATAAACAGTCCCTGATTTTGGCACAACGTGTGACCTTACTTTTAACCTCTTTTTCTCCATCGCATGATCAAACATGTGAACTCTCAGTATATTTTATGACATAGCCTGCAATTTCTATGTATGTATTAAAATATCTAATTATTTATTTAAATATATTTTACTTATTATTCATTTCGATTACAGCCTAGTTCGTTTAAAAAAGTGGGTTTAGTGAGCGATTAATTTACTTGACTCCTGCATATACCCTTTTTCTTACGGGTTTCCGCATGTTACAATTGAATGGCAGTCGGCTAAAAATAGAGTATCACATGACTGCAAGTAACAACAAATACCAGTGATGTTTGCGGTGATATTTGTTGACCGCAGATAAGATAAAAACCACCGTAACTTCAATTTACTATTAGGGTTTTAAATCTCAATCGTGGGACATTTTAATTAAGCACGACTGATACTTAAGTTGTTGAGAATATTTGATAAGCGAGGGGCCATTTTGCAACACAACAAAAGTCACGTGACCAAAGGTAAACAGTGAAACATGACATACAGCACGCTGGGCCGTATCCACACAGGTAAGTTATCTAATGAACTTTATTTCATATTGATTAATTTAATTAAAATTATGTTGAAACAATGAAATTTTCTTTTCTTTGATAATATGTGACGACATTGCATTAATAAAGTCTTAAGTTTAGTTAGTTGATTTTTACATGTATACTGTGCTGTATGTACGACACTACGTAGGACCTAGCCCAAGTTTCTCTTTAAAATGTACGTACCCAGTACTGTCATGTGGATGCATGTATATACAACTTGGTTTTTGCTATACTTATTCCTTGATCACAGTTGTGTTCACAATATCATTTGTCTCCTTTAAGTATGATTTTATCACCTTTGTGGTAGATTAATTCATTTATTGATATTCTCTGTAAGGACGTAATTTTGATAATTGATGCTTGTAATAGTCTGATTGACAATATCCTGGAATATCCAGTTCTCACTCTTAAAATCTCAGTACGGGGGGGGGACCACATATATTATATAAAATATCTATAAAATTAAAATAAATACCCAGAGGGGGACAGGCTTCTTAATATCTCCAAAAATATTATAGAATACTTTATAACTGCATTGCGTAACATTTTTGATAATAAAAATAAGAATGAAATACAACAAAAATAAAACAACAACAACAAAATCGGTCCCAGCTGGAATAGAAATCTGAGGACTCTGGCTTAAAAAATCTTAGTGGCTCTTTTCCTGATTATAAGGTAATTCTGCAACTACTGAACAATTTTAGGTGCAAATGAGGTTTTATATCACGGGGTATATATTAAACTATACAGTCACATTTCACTAATTTCGCTAGTTTACTGCATTAACTATACTAAACATTCAAATTTACGGTTGCATAGAAATAAGATAAATATTACGCAATTAACTTAATTACCCCACGTGCCCTGTCATATAAACAAACAACCATATGTCCATTGCACAGACTGACAAGTGAAGCAATAAGTAGGTCATGACCTACATGTATAAACATCATTAAAATACACACATCTACTGAATAATAACTTATTAAACATTATCAATCACAGGCGAAACTATTTAAAACAGACACAATTTAAAACACATAATTATTTGATACTCCCAAAAAATCATTAAGAAAATTATTGCTCACTGACAATTCGGTTATTTCAGTCACAGCTTTACTTTTGATTGCAGTACCAATTTGCACATGCACCAACTGAAGTTAACCCTTTCCCTCATAGAGGAAACCATGAAAAGACCTATGCGAACACATTAATATATACTCATGACTTAAAGTCCCAGTAACTTATAGATGTTAGACCTACCCAAACCAAAATTGCGCGCTTAAATTATGCTTGCGACAAGCATGCAGTAAGCGTGCAACTGCCACTCATTAAGCGTGCAATGACCCAAATCTTTAAGCATGCACAAGCTTGTTAAATTTCAAATAGCAGTCTTACATGCCAGCGCACGCTAGTACTAGCGTGCGCAAGCATGCAAGCGTGTATTTGGAACCATCACTAGCTTATTTACTAGCATGCGCACGCTTAATTCTGCTTGCTTGCGCATGCTTGATCCTACTAGCTTGCGCACGCTTACTGCACGCTTGCGCATGCTTGTGCAGGCTTGCCGCGCGCTTGTCGCTTACTTGCTGCACGCTTGTCACTTGGTTGCTGCACGCTTGTGCAGGCTTGCCGCACGCTTAAGCATATTTACCGCGCGCTTGAACATACTTGCTGCACGCTTAAGCATGCTAGTTGTGAATTTTAGATTCACATCCAAGCATGCAATTGCTTACCGCACGCTTATGCACACTAGTTGAACGTTAACTTGCTGATGTTGACATCTCTGCGCGCTTGCTTCACCTATTAGATTTGATTAATAGTTTGTTTTACTGAAATGTAAGTAGAATGCAAGCCAATTTTATAAAAATGACAAAATAAAAAACAAAGAGTATGTTAGAAGTAAAATTTTAATAATTATCTTTTTTTATAGATGAGTTGTTTTCATTTTAACAGATACATAAAATTATGGTCATCTGTTCCTTAACCCTTTCCCTCATAGAATACACCATGAAAAGGCCTACGCTTACAGCATAAAACTACATCAGCCTACAAGTAACTTGCAGGCTGATCAGGTTTTATGTTGTTCACTGCTCCTTAGTTGTCTTGTAAGGAGGATTTCACAATTAAATTTGGTAAGGTTTAACTGTATATTTCTTCAGATCAGGTTTAATATGGTACCTATTGAGTGTATGAGGGAAAGGGTTAAAGGACTAAAAATACAAAATATATACACAAGCATGATTCCAGTGGAAAAAAATCAATTAATTAAAATAAAAGTATCAATAAATAAACAACAATTTATTTACAGTATATGAATAAGTATAATATTCTAATAGTATAAGAATGAATATATGTACACACAGAGCTATTGACAAGATTTTTGTATTTTTAAGCAGTTTTCCAAAGCAGTATTTAGAATAATTGATTGGAATTTAATGGAAAAACATGTAATTTTTATGCCTGAAACTAAGGGTCAAAATCAGAATTAAAATAAATAAAATATAATACATAAATACAAAAATGTATTGCCTATAGCTCTGTACATCACAAATTTGTCCTTGTTTTAAGGAATTGGTGAACAGCTAGATACTTTATTTTAAATTGCCAAAAGAAATTTATTTTTTTAAGGAACGTCGTGCTGAAGAGCACTTGCTGTTCACCAATTCATTAAAACAAGACCAAGACATGGCTGGCATGTCCCCCTTAAACTTAGCTAAAACAAAGTCTCTGATGGCTGAAAGTACTGCTGATGGCAGGGGGGTCGACGTTTGTTTGGCGTTGTGGGCCCTCCTCTTTCCCTGTGCACAGGAAACTGCCAAAACCTCCCTGGAGAAGAAGGAGTCCAGGAGAGCAATGGACAGTTTCCTGGCCGTGGACCCCATCAGGATGGCTGTTGATAGACTGGCCGTGTTGATGTAGACCTGGTGGTGGGGGACCAACTGAACCTTCTTGACACCAGATTCCTAATAAAACATCCATGGAATAATTGTAATGATGATCTTAATAAAGTTAAAATACAACTTTCAAAAAAGTCAACACTCACTTCCCCTTCATGCATTATAAACAAAAAATGTTATAAACTTACAAAAACAAATAAGACTTAAAAAGTTTTTTTGTTAATTGAAATATGTACATTTTTAATAACCATAGCCGTCGTATAATTGGTGAATGTGTTGGACCCAACCCATCTCCCATTTTAATTTCTTATTGAGATGTTCAATTAAGGGATGGATAGCCAAAAGTAAAGTGATTAATTCCTATTTCATGATATAAATAGGAGTTTTTCTATAAATATTCTTCCAATATGTTATGTCTCTTTCAGAAAAATGATAATATTGGGGTATTTCATGTTACATACATGACATTAATATTTTATATCCCATTATTTATTTTCAAATTATTTCGGGCACATACAACTCTACAACATAAACCTAATGGATGGACATGCTTACAGTTTGTGCCAGCTGCCATTCCTGAGTCACAGGTGAAACTGGTCCAGAGGGTGAGGGTGCAGGATGTTCAAGGGTCACAAACGGGGTCACATCTGATGAAAGGGGTGAGGCCTCGAGGCAGGGTGCTGGGGCTGACAGGGTCTGTGACGGAACAGGGCATGGCATCTGAGTCTGTAAGACAAGCAGCATTGTTAGTCACCTATCAAGCCACTTAGGGCTCTGCGATTCAATGGTAGTGTTTATTGATAAGGGGTTTTGAGTTTGTACCCTCTCTCAGTATGTGTCTTTAAAACATTCGAAGGGGCAAAGAACTGACCATCAATAGCCATCTGCAATGTCCGTTCTTTACATCACTTGTAACAATGTGGCAATACAATTTTATTTTAAATGAATAACTTTTTCAAACACATTCTAGGTAGTAAATTTAATCAAACAATTCAGAAAAAAGGTCAAGAAATGGGCTGCCTACCTGAGTTCCAGGAGACACAGACACTGGTTCACATGGTGAGGGGGCAGGCTGTGTGGGGGTCACATCAGATGGCAGGGATGTGCACATCGCCTCGAGGCAGGGTGAGGGGGCAGACTGAGTCGTAGACACACTAGGGCACGGTACCTGAGTCTGTAAGGCAAGCAGCATAGTCAGTCACCTATCACTTGTAACTCAGATCAAGCATCATATTTAATACCATGATAATTATTCAGACATTGCACTAAAAGTATTGCATCACTTTTTCTGCCTTTTTACTTAGTAAACAATCAAAGACCTGCAAATTTTCTAGTTTTAAATGGTTGTTAACCATGGCACCACCATAATTTCACATTGACCCATGGTTTACCTGGTCCTTAATTTATGCAAAACGCATCCCTAACAAAAAAATATATGTGTTTACCTCTAATGCTGCCACCAAATTCTTTAACAGCATGACCTTCTCTTCTGTGAGGGAAAGACCTGAAATCGAAATTTTATTTTGAAATTAGTTGAAACATGACAGTATCAATACTGGCTTTAAGTTATTATATGAAAATTAATAAAATGTTTGAAATAACAGCAGGGAAAAAAACAATAGAAATGTCAATTTTTTTATATGTATCATTTTGATCTTCTCACAAAAGTCTTTTAAATGAACTTATTCAATAAATTGCTTTTTCATTGTCATTTTTCTATACATAAAAAGTGACTTTTATCACATACATTTTTCATTAAGTAGAAAAACCTGAAATATAAAAGTTTTTTTTCCTTCTTAATGTTAACAATAATGAGATGTTTACCATGTGACAGCGTCTGACAGTCTGACAGTCGCTCCCTCAGCTGCCTCGCTTCAGCCTTCACTGCCTCGACTTCTCTCTCTAGGGCAGCATTTCTGGTCTCCAGGGCTGCATTCCTGGTCTCCAGGGCCGTGTTTCTAGTCTGCAGGGCCTCGTTCTGCTCCAACAACTCACTGAAATATACACAATCTACATAACAATACCTGTCCATGGAATTAAATCATTGGCTTAATACCATAAATCCACTGAACTTGCAATGAATGTACTTCTGCAAACTGAAAGTATGTTTTTATAATAATAACTTTGCTTACTAGATTCCAAAAAAATAATGTATTGTTATTTAAGGAAAAGTTTCTTCTTTAAATACAAAGATTTTAATGAAGCTAAATCTTTTTACCAAAATCACATTTACATTCAATTCAAACATACGCTGTGCCACCCTTGACATTAAGGTCTGATCTACAGAAAGCCACATTTTTACCATACAAAATTCCATGGTAAAAAAAACAATTTCCAAACAACTCGGCGGAGCAGCCGTCATAGTTTTTATGTTATCATAAAAGTTTTTTATAATATTCTTATTCACCTGTGGGAAAACATGGGAGTCAGTTCCCCCATGAATGAGTACGGCCGCTGGGCAGGCTGAGTTTCCGTCCATATGGGAACAGGCTCTGCTGTGTACTCAATTGCTCTCAGAACGCTTGAGGCAAGAGAAGGCGCAGCTGGCTCTGCTGTAGTCTCTACAAAAAAGTCAGTATGGAATCCATATAATTATTGTATAAATACATTATTATATAATGTGTATTAACATCAATGAATGATGAAATAATTTGACTTGTGCACTACTTATTTTGGTGGCAGTATGCTTTATTAATCAAGATGCACAGAGGATTTTATTTCACCTTGCATATTCAATGAATATAGATATCCAAAACATACACTAGCACGAGGAAATGTCAATCAGTATGGCCCTATCAAGTTATTACTACCTTCCCAGTGATTCTTATATATTATACAAAGCTCACCACTCTCTCTGTGTCGAGATCGGATCATCTCCTCCAGCTGCTGTTTCTTGGCTTCCAGCCGCCCACCTTCCTCTGCTTTTCTCTTTGCTTGTACCTCTGCCTTCTCTGGAATCATAAAATAGACATTTAAAGATCTTTAAATTACCAGTAAAATTGTTTTGTGATAGCTCTTTTAACTCACAACTTCCAATACAAGACTAAATCATAACTGATACTGCTATGATAGTCGTATGTAATCATCTGGGTAAGAGTTTTCATAATCAACTGTTTGTTTCGAAACTAAATCACTAACCTTACTTCAACAGTACTTCATCCTGAAAGTTTTTTTGTACTGGATACTTTTTGTACTGGATGACCACTTACTTCATTTTAGTAAGCTTCAAAATTCAATAAGACATGTTTTTATATGAATGACATTTGCTTACCAGTCATGTTCTGTGTCTCTTTTGACCTCTTCTTCTTCATACTTCTCGGCTCTGCAGATGGCCCTCTTCTTTTCTCTGGACTGCCATCTTCTGTAACAATCAAACAAAACAAATCTCATTAATTTTAGGTCCTGTACAAAACTGTATTATCAGGCATTGGGGTTTTTAAACGGGGCAATGGAATTCTGGAAGGATAACTACCTTTAATTTGGGAGAAGAAGGGAAGATCGAAGAAGTTTCAATATGACCAAAAAAAGTCAAATTGAAATATTTGATATTCTTGAACAGAGGTAAAATGCCCAAGATCCAACTCAATTTTAACTGGAATTCTCTAAATTTCTCATATACAAAAACAATATTAATTTGAATTATAAAGAATGTATGTCTACCTTCATCACATGGGCCTGCATGTTGCCTTCTCTTCATATTGGCGACCAAAGCCTGTTTGGAGTCTGCAGGGAAGTAAACATTTAAATTTTAACATCTATTCAGACCTTAAAATGCAGTTTTAGTTTGAACAAACACAGATATAAGTATGGTAAGATTAAGTTCAAATGCTTATCATTTGCTACAACTTTCATACAAGACTCTTTCAATGTATTTAATGCACTTTGCTATCTGAGCTCGCCATACTTAGATCCAGGATAGTTATTGAAACTTGTAAATCTATATATTTTTGGACAGCTTCCTTCTTACTCAATTGTAATCTAAACCCTTGATCAGGGTTCAAAAATTGCTATTTCAAATCTCAGGCGTCAGAGGAGGTTGAGAATATTCTTAAATCTGAATGTACGTATTTCATCTCAAGAGTGTGTTTGTTTATATTTAAAAAAAAAAAAACATAACCCCCCAAAAATATGTACAATGTCGCTGAAAACTTACCACTGATCTCAACTATTTCTCCCTGCCATAGTCCCTGGTACTGTTTAAAACAAAACCTAACGTCGTAGGGCTTTCTTGGTTCCTTGATAATGCTGATACTGTTGACCGTCGTCGTCTGATCCTCCCAGTCAAACCAGCAGTATAGCGCCATTCTGGATTCCTTCTGTTTGTTTTTCTCGCGATGTAGTGAACTGTGTCGATTTGCCTCTGACCTCTAACCTCAAATGTTTATATAATGTCAAATATTCGCGCGAATAACTTGGCCAATCATATTGCTCCTTTTGCAAAACGTCGCATTAATATGATTGGTTAAAATATCTCGGGATTTCTCGGGATGATTCGTAACAATGTTTCTAAATCAAAAAAGATAAAAAATGATTTTAAATATTATCTTTTTATGACAAATACATAAATAAGAGATCCATTTCAATTTACTCAAAAAATAAAACGCAATTGTGTTAAAATTCATACCGGAAATGTTACCGGAAGTTATTTCAAACTTATTCGGAACACTCGATGCTTACCCAATGAGCGCGCGCCATGTTGTGTAATTCAAAACATTGAGGTAAGAATCGCTAAAAAATATAGCACAAAAGAGTATTCAACATGCCCGGGAAGCGAAAAAGATACAAATCGTTTCTAAATGATGCAGATCCAATATCTCAAATACCGAAAACGTCCAGATGGAGACTAAACAATCGACTGAAGAAAGAAAATGTATCGGAGCCGGAGAAGGAGGACGAATCGGCATTTTCTGAGCTGTATGTTATTTCTGTCGTACATCATCATTTTTTTTTTTGCATTAATTAAGTGATGGTTTTTATTATGAAAGTATATCCGTAGTGTTATTTACATATCTACAGCGAAGATTTTGCATCATACACAATTTGGAGCTTCAATGAATTATTCGGGGCTTTATTTTCATAAGCTGTAGCAAAAATTGGTATTAACCTTAAAAAAAGATTAGAATCGTGTCACCCAATCAGACCTAACCCAGGAATTTTGTTTCACATTCAAGAATTGTTACTCTAGTAGAAATAATTGAAGGCTAGGACGGTATGTTCCCATGCAATCCCAAATAAAACCCTCTGAAAGTGAATGTATTATATCCTATTGTTTCAATCATTTTGCAGCACACAGTCTGAAGAATCTGAGAGGGGAGGCTCAGGTGACCTACAAGCTGAGATGCTGGCTAAAGAAAGAAGGTATACTGACTTAAAGTTACACAGAGTAACAATTTCTAATTTCCAGGTGATAAGTGGTTGGTTGTCATGCAGCCTCATATTGAATCCTCTGAATGAGCCATAGAGATGTTTATATGTAATGGTGATGTAATTATAAAGAATGTCCAGTCGCAATGGAATATCTGGTAAATTCAGTCTGACATTAAAAGTATATGGTATGTAATTAAAGCCAACAATTAGCAATGGAGAATGATACTATGAGGTATTATATAGGTTCTGTTGTATAATAATATAAATAAATAGCTACTCTCCTTATTGTATGGGAACTAATTATTTGAAGAAAAAAATGTGACACCAAATCATAAAATATCAGTTGTTTTTTTTTTGTTTTGTTTTTTTCACTGCAGTGGGAAGGGGTCAAGGCCCATTGGATGGGGGAAAATTGCACGAACAAGGTTAAGGGGGAATTTCGCCTCTTGTTCAATGTTTGCATATTACTGTATTTTATCCTTATTTCATGGTGTTTTATTGCAACAACAATAATAATTATAGAACAATGATATGACCTATTGAAACAGTTTTATTATGAATATAACATTTAAGGATGTCAGTAAGTCATGGAGGGGGGATATTTTTGACAATTGGGGGAAAAAATATACTTTTTGCAGGGAGGGAATGCCTTCTATATTCGCCATATATTTTGACAAAAAACAAAAACAAACTGCTTCATATGTATAAAAAGTATGGGTTCTTTAATTAGTAGCTTGTATTTTGGAATGAGAAATCTCTACATGGTTGAAATTTATGTAATTTACGCTTTTTGTCACACTTCTGAATTTAGGAAAAATGTACATGAGGGTCGGAGTAACAATTAATTATAAAAATTCAAACATAATTAGATTATTGTAATGGCTTTAAAAAGATCCAATACATTTTTTTTTTTTTTTTACAGCTCAGAAGATGAATGGTGGATAAAAGACGACTGTGTGTGGTATGATGCTGAGGAATCAGTGGGAGATATGTCGTATGATGCTGATGTACTGGGAGAAGAGACAAGTTCAGATAATCAACAAAACAATGACCACACAGATGAAGACTTACCAATATATGAGGGAGCAAGAATAAGTGTGACAGAGAGTGCTGTACTTATTCTGTCTTTTGTATTGCGACATAATCTAAATGGAGAGTGCCTTTCTGATCTTTTGACGCTGATATCGCTTCACTGTTTGACAACAAACACTTTGCATATGTCTCTTTACAGATTCAGATCATTTTTTAGCACATTGAAATCTCCACTTATTTTTCATCGTTACTGCACAAACTGTGAATCTTTAGTTGACACAAATGAAACTACTTGTTCAATATGTCATTGTGATCTTGGCAGTAAGAGCAATTCATCATACTTTGTTGAAATACCATTACTCATGCAAATGCAGCAGTTTTTTCGACGCAGAAAATTTCATGAAAACCTGATACAACGATTTTCAAGGAATTCATGTGGCATAAGTGACATTTATGATGGCAAACTTTATAAACGATACTCCGGTCCTGGGCAGTTTTTGGGCAATGGGAACAATATTTCTTTGATGTGGTTTACAGATGGGGTTCCTCTATTCAAATCATCAAAAGTAAATATCTGGCCTCTTTTCCTGGTAGTAAATGAGATTCCTGTCCATGAACGTTTCAATCCAGAAAACATGTTATTTGCAGGTCTTTGGTTCGGGAAATCTAAACCATCAATGTCATGTTTTTTAAAGCCATTTCATGATTCTCTAAAGGATTTCTTTAAGAATGGATTTGATATTTTTTGTGAGCATTGTTTTAAAACAATAAATGTTAAGGGGCTACTTCTATGTGGAACATGTGATCTTCCTGCCAAGTGTATGGTTTTAAATATGAATCAATTTAATGGTAAAAATGGATGCGCCAAATGCCTCCAAGAGGGCACAGTTGTAAGTGTTGGACAAGGCCACTCGAGAACATTTCCATTTGATAAAGACAATATTGATGGTCCAAAACGTACACACAAACAGTTTCTTGCACATAGTGAAACCGCATTTAAAACGGGTACACCTTGCTTTGGTGTCAAGGGGCCTTCATGGTGGGCAAATTGTTGTGCTGACATTATTTCTGGCACAGGGATTGACTACATGCATTGTGTGTTGTTAGGCATTGTAAGAAGACTTCTAACACTGTGGTTTAATCCTAAATTTAGCTCTTGCTCCTTTTCTATCTCCAAATTTGTGTCTGTTGCTGACAGTCGTTTGTCGCGTATAAAACCTCCTCATTTTATCAAGAGACATCCTAGGGACATAAAGGAGCAATCTTCTTATTGGAAAGCATCAGAATGCAGAGCCTGGTTATTTTATTATTCTGTGCCAGTTTTGTTTGGACTGCTGAAAGATCAGATCTTTTTCCACTACCTTCTACTTGTTGAAGCTATTTATATATTAAACTTGGACCTTATTTCATCAACAGATTTGGAACACGCGGAAGATCTGTTGCTGAAGTTTTGTGGACTTTTTGGTACCTTGTATGGTCCTGAACACATGTCAGCAAATGTTCACCAGTTGTTGCACTTAGGTGACTGTGTAAGAGAACTCGGACCACTTTGGATTTACTCATGCTTTTCATTTGAGAGTGTGAATGGAAGATTAGTCAGTTTATTTCATGGAACTCAGAATCCTGTTGTTCAGATTGCAAATAGTATTTCAACTATGTTGAAGCTGCCAATGTTGTCAGATAATTTGAAAGAAGGAACTGCTGCAAATGCTTCTATAACAAACTGACTAAATCCAAAAATCACTTTAAGCTAAGTGGAAAAATATTTGAAGGTGCACATGTTGTGGGCCATTTGAAGTATGCATTATTAGAACAAAAGTATATGCATATTGTATGTCAGTTTGCAAAGTTTCCAGTTGGGATATGTTACACTTTTCAACGACTTTTATGGAGAGGTACTTTATATCATTCTCTCAATTATAATGCCTCTTACAGAAATTCATGCACTGTTGCATTTTTTCACCAAGGAGAAAAACTATTTGGGCGCATTATATTCTTTGTGAAAGCTTATCCAATATGTCACTGTGGTGATGTGTGTGTATGCAGGCCATGTTTTTGTGGCATCATTCAGAAGATAGCCAGAGACACTGAAAATCCATTTGTGAAAAGTAATTCTGATTCAATACGAGCAGAATTAAGCCATGTTTACTGTGGGGTATTGGTAGATGATTTCATTGCTGTGCATATTGCTGATATTGTTGGTTTAAGTGTATGTATGGATATTTTTCAGGATAGACTTTGTACAGTTTTACCACCAAACAATGTTGAAAGTGATTAAGATGTTGATTGGCTAGAGACATTAAGTTGTTCTGATTCCCATGATCTCAGTTAATGTTTAGTTTATATTGAACTAAAAGAAGACTTATTGTTAATATGATTTGACGTTTACTATTGACATGATCAGTTAACCCTTTAGCATTTGATATCCTATATATAGTGTAAAGCCTGATCAGCTTACAAGCAGATTTTGTCATATGCTAATGTAAGCATTTTCAATCCATTAAGACTCCTAGCAAACATAATAAAACCTAATCAGACTGATTTATAGGACATTTTGTAAATCTGTATAGTAATTTTTTTCGTGTAATATGAAGTATATTGGTTGACTTTTCTGTTTATTCAGAAAAAATGAAGTTTATAAATTAGTTTAATAAAATGTATAAATATATAAACCTGTCTTAGTTTATTTAATTTCTGAAAGATTGTGTGTATGTTTGCATGTATGGTTTAAATATTACTCAATTATTGTCTGGATGTTAAAACAAAATCTCTCTCTCTCTTTTTCTCTCTCAACACATTAAACATTTGTTCTTATAGTTAAAACTTAGCTTTAATCTATAACACATACTATTCAGGTTTTCAAATAATACTGAGTGTAATTTATGAGTGAGGTATATTACTGCGTATATCGATAAATAATTCAACAGGCATCTTTCTTGAATATATTCAAATGAAAAAGAAAATCAACATTGCACAATTTAATATAATAATTGTAATTATTAATATATTTATAGTGTCGACATGCAGCTCTTAATTCCCTTGCACTTGTAAGCTAAATATGAGTAGATAGTTGCCCATGCACACTTAAGTAGGAAACATGCATGCATGTATAGCTGTCTGCTTTAATTAGATATCCCAAATAAGCGCGCAGCTGTAAGCTTGCAGATTCAAAATAAGCGTGCGGCTGCAAGCTTGCAGGTTCAAAATAAGCGTGCAACTGTAAGCTAAATAAGCGTGCGGTTACGCGCTTATTTTTCCTGCACGCATTCGCCAGTTTATTTGAAATCAAAATTTATGAAATAAGCGTGCAGTAAGTCTGCGCACGCTTGCAACACGCTTGCCACAAGCTTACCGCACGCTAGCATTTTGGTTTGGGTAAATCCGAATGCACTTACAACATGTATAATTCAGTTTTAATTTCATCAGTGAAAGACCTTGGGAAATGCCTAATTTACAAGAAAGATTCTATTAGAAAAAATGCAAATTGTGGCTGTCTCGTTCTATATTTAGCTCAGAACAATGACAGCATAAAATTAACATACAAGGGATTTTTGGGAAGTTCATGGATTTTCTTCCTATCTCTTCTACTACCGTGTATCAATATTTATTCAGTCTATAGACAAAGTCCATGAACTTCTGAAACACCCCATGTACACCGAGACATCCTTGGTTTCCCGTACGAAAATTTCAACCGTAAAATAGCAGGAAAATAGACGGAAATGAGACGTAAAGTGACTTTTACGCACGTAAAACAGACGTAATTTGTTCAGAGCAGGAAAAAATAGCAAATTACGTATGTAAATGTTAACTTTTTACGGCCGTAATATTGGACTTAGACTTTTCTTGGTTTATTAAATTTTTACAACTGTAAAATGAGTATAATATGAAAAGAAGCTGATAAATTTTCAAAGAATTGTTTTAGTCAACTCTGAACGTTTCAGATGTGCGCAAATAAAAAATAGAGCTATAAATGGAAAACAGAGTACTAAATCTTTTTATAAATTACCAACTTAAATTTAGTGTTAATCCTTTTATGAATATAATTTTAATATAAATCAGTTATGAATTATTTTTTTTTTCGATTTAACCAACAACAGCAAAACAAAATCTGAGCAATATTCAAGCAGCTGTTAAAGTATAATAATGTTATGTAACTTGAATTTATCAAAGTACAAGAGTAAAATGATTTCATTTCAAAAAGATATTTTATGCAATTATATATATATATATAGATATTAAACAATTTGAATGACTCTTAAACAAGCAAATTTGTTTCCATGCGAGCATCAGGGCGAACATTTAGAAAAGGTCAGTTTTTATAGCCTTCAAGACTGGTCAGACCTGATAACATCTCTGAACAGCTGACCTGGATACTGAAAAGCCACCCCTGGCTTAATGGGGCATCAAGGGGTTAACTACAGGCAGTTTTCTGCCAGAATTCTTTGTTATGTGCCAAGGATTTCCCTAACAGGCCCCATTTCAGTCACAGCAGTGTTGGAGCTCCCAGTTTTCAAATTCAGAGATAGTGAAGAAGGTTCTGGTGACATCACTCTTTTACAAAAATATAGAACCATGTTTATCTGTGTTTATTCCAAAAGGATGCTACTTTGATAGTTGTTAAAGGAAGATGGATTTATCAATTTAAACAAAATTTGAAAAGGGACATCCAGTTGAAATGCCATGGAGATCGAGTTACATGGGGAAAAAGGGAAACATTTGCCAGAAGTATAAATTGTTCAAACTGGAGGTAAGTTTGCTTGCTTAATGTAATCTTTTGCTTATTAAATCAGTGTGCCCATGAAGTTTTAAAACTGAGGGTAGAATTGCTGTTTTTCCTTAACTCTTTACTTCATATAGTAATTTTGACGCATTGGAAAACAGGGCAGGTCCAGATCAGACAGCTCCAAAGCTAAATGGATGGTGTAAAAGTGCAGTGCACAAGAACCATAACTCTAATTATCTAATTCTTGAATTGTCTGCTTTTAGATGATTTTTTTTTTAAATGTCCATAGCATAATATCAACACTTTCGCATGGATTCACTCAAAACTCTATGGATCATGGCTCCTTATGAGGTATAGAAGTGTAGTGTACAAAAACCAATATATTAAAACACTTCCTCATCTATCTTATATAGTTCTTGAATTTATCCACTCAGCAGATTTTTTGGAGCATAATTTCAAATTATAAGATGGGTTATTTGATATAAAAAAAAAATGAAAATAATTCTATAGCAGTTCATTGTAGTAGCTAATGACACAGAATGCATATATAAGAGATCGTTCACCATATTAAATGAAATATTTCATTATCCGTTTGTCAGGTTTGCTTTACCTACAATACCAGGAGTGTAGTACTGGTCCTTCCCAAGAATTAAAAGGAAAATTCCCCTTGTTATGTGGACTGAAAAATTTATTCAGCCAAACAAAACTTTCTTAAATATTTAGAATATTTTTAATGATGCAGTATTAAAGTGAATACTATTTTTCTTACAGATTATGTAGTGACCTGGTGCAAAGCTGAGGGAAGGAAGCTGCCTGACAGGTGTTGGAATTAAATACTGCTATAGATCACACAGAGAGTCACAGTCTTACACAAGGAAACAGTGAACTGATTTAAAATTGAATGACACTTATTGGATGTATTTCTTTTATGTTTTTACATTATTATTAAATGTTTAAATATATATATTTTGTCAAAATATTCAATGCACCCAGGTAATTATTCATAGGCATTTTTATTACCTACTACTTTTAAAGGTGTAAACTGGCCCACAATTTTTTACGTACGTAAATTATTTTAGTTTTACGTACGTAAATTTTTAGTTTTACGTACGTAAATTATTTTACTTTTACGTACGTAACTTTTAGATTTTACGTACGTAAATATGCACACACGTAAAATGATTTTTACGGCCGTAATTTTTTTACGGCCGTAATATTTTTACGGTTGGAAAAAATTCCATCTAATTAACATATTACGTGTCTATTTTACGCACGTATTCCGTTTACTTTACGGCCGGTTTCCGGCCGTAAAAGCATTTTACTGTTGTAAATTCCACTATAAGTTGTAAGTCCACAAAGCCTAAATTCGTTTTTACGTGCGTAAATGTTGACAAATTTCCGTCTACTTTACGGCTGTAAAATTTCGTACAGGTTTACTGAACAGTGTGTTTCGGAACAAGCTCCGCCCATCTTTCTCATTATTTTGCCCTGTCTGAACAACTAAGACTTCCGGGCGAATATTTCCTTATGTGGGCTTAATTAAACATGAAGAGGTTAATCAAACATCATTTGAGGCTTTGCTAATTAGAAATTTTGAAAAATATATTTTTCCCATCTAAAACGCACTGGGGCTTTAATCACAGTAATATATATACAGAACTGAATACTTTCCAGAAAAAAATATAACTGTCCAATACAACAGTCAAACATTTAATATTTAAAATGGTGTCATTCTGATTCAGTGAACTCAAAATTAGGCTGTCACAAGTATGGTGGACATATTAAAGAGACAAAATCTATAAACAACAGTTCCAATTCTTCCTAACAGCATGGATTAGGGTACAGAAATAGGATCCAAATGAGAACTTATCCATCATTGGATATTCTTTAGTAAAATAAAAAAAATAAAAAAACAAGTTTAGAAACAAGTGTGAATCATTTTTTCAAATTGTGGATGGTTTCTTTATTAAATTACATTATGCTAGATGAATAAAATTGCGGAAATATGTTCATTAAACTTGATTGCCAGTATGGTGAGAACTGAAGACTTTACTGTATACCTTTGATCACTGTACTATGGTCTTGTATTCTGATGGGTTTTCATACTGTGGTAATTAGCTTTCAGAAATTAGCTAAGAATAGAAAAAGAAGCACATACATGAACTATTTATCTATCAATTATGATCCTCAACATTTTATTGATAAAATAGATAACTGTCATTTCTTAGAACAAAATGATTGGCAGTGTGTATGATTTCTGAACTGATATATACCCGTACGAAAATTTCAACCGTAAAATAGCAGGAAAATAGACGGAAATGAGACGTAAAGTGACTTTTACGCACGTAAAACAGACGTAATTTGTTCAGAGCAGGAAAAAATAGCAAATTACGTATGTAAATGTTAACTTTTTACGGCCGTAATATTTTTACGCCCGTAGATTTTAACTTAGAAATTTTTCATGTTTAAAAATGTGTCTTGAAAAACATAAGTCCAATTTTACGTACGTAAAATGCAAAGTTACAGCCGTAAAAATGGACTTAGACTTTTCTTGGTTTATTAAATTTTTACAACTGTAAAATGAGTATAATATGAAAAGAAGCTGATAAATTTTCAAAGAATTGTTTTAGTCAACTCTGAACGTTTCAGATGTGCGCAAATAAAAAATAGAGCTATAAATGGAAAACAGAGTACTAAATCTTTTTATAAATTACCAACTTAAATTTAGTGTTAATCCTTTTATGAATATAATTTTAATATAAATCAGTTATGAATTATTTTTTTTTTTTTAAACAAAATCTGACAATATTCAAGCAGCTGTTAAAGTATAATAATGTTATGTAACTTGAATTTATCAAAGTACAAGAGTAAAATGATTTCATTTCAAAAAGATATTTTATGCAATTATATATATATATATAGATATTAAACAATTTGAATGACTCTTAAACAAGCAAATTTGTTTCCATGCGAGCATCAGGGCGAACATTTAGAAAAGGTCAGTTTTTATAGCCTTCAAGACTGGTCAGACCTGATAACATCTCTGAACAGCTGACCTGGATACTGAAAAGCCACCCCTGGCTTAATGGGGCATCAAGGGGTTAACTACAGGCAGTTTTCTGCCAGAATTCTTTGTTATGTGCCAAGGATTTCCCTAACAGGCCCCATTTCAGTCACAGCAGTGTTGGAGCTCCCAGTTTTCAAATTCAGAGATAGTGAAGAAGGTTCTGGTGACATCACTCTTTTACAAAAATATAGAACCATGTTTATCTGTGTTTATTCCAAAAGGATGCTACTTTGATAGTTGTTAAAGGAAGATGGATTTATCAATTTAAACAAAATTTGAAAAGGGACATCCAGTTGAAATGCCATGGAGATCGAGTTACATGGGGAAAAAGGGAAACATTTGCCAGAAGTATAAATTGTTCAAACTGGAGGTAAGTTTGCTTGCTTAATGTAATCTTTTGCTTATTAAATCAGTGTGCCCATGAAGTTTTAAAACTGAGGGTAGAATTGCTGTTTTTCCTTAACTCTTTACTTCATATAGTAATTTTGACGCATTGGAAAACAGGGCAGGTCCAGATCAGACAGCTCCAAAGCTAAATGGATGGTGTAAAAGTGCAGTGCACAAGAACCATAACTCTAATTATCTAATTCTTGAATTGTCTGCTTTTAGATGATTTTTTTTTAAATGTCCATAGCATAATATCAACACTTTCGCATGGATTCACTCAAAACTCTATGGATCATGGCTCCTTATGAGGTATAGAAGTGTAGTGTACAAAAACCAATATATTAAAACACTTCCTCATCTATCTTATATAGTTCTTGAATTTATCCACTCAGCAGATTTTTTGGAGCATAATTTCAATATTATAAGATGGATGTACTACACTCATGGAACATGGGTTATTTGATATAAAAAAAAAATGAAAATAATTCTATAGCAGTTCATTGTAGTAGCTAATGACACAGAATGCATATATAAGAGATCGTTCACCATATTTCATTATCCGTTTGTCAGGTTTGCTTTACCTACAATACCAGGAGTGTAGTACTGGTCCTTCCCAAGAATTAAAAGGAAAATTCCCCTCTGTTATGTGGACTGAAAAATTTATTCAGCCAAACAAAACTTTCTTAAATATTTAGAATATTTTTAATGATGCAGTATTAAAGTGAATACTATTTTTCTTACAGATTATGTAGTGACCTGGTGCAAAGCTGAGGGAAGGAAGCTGCCTGACAGGTGTTGGAATTAAATACTGCTATAGATCACACAGAGAGTCACAGTCTTACACAAGGAAACAGTGAACTGATTTAAAATTGAATGACACTTATTGGATGTATTTCTTTTATGTTTTTACATTATTATTAAATGTTTAAATATATATATTTTGTCAAAATATTCAATGCACCCAGGTAATTATTCATAGGCATTTTTATTACCTACTACTTTTAAAGGTGTAAACTGGCCCACAATTTTTTACGTACGTAAATTATTTTAGTTTTACGTACGTAAATTTTTAGTTTTACGTACGTAAATTATTTTACTTTTACGTACGTAACTTTTAGATTTTACGTACGTAAATATGCACACACGTAAAATGATTTTTACGGCCGTAATTTTTTTACGGCCGTAATATTTTTACGGTTGGAAAAAATTCCATCTAATTAACATATTACGTGTCTATTTTACGCATTGGCCGTAAAAGCATTTTACTGTTGTAAATTCCACTATAAGTTGTAAGTCCACAAAGCCTAAATTCGTTTTTACGTGCGTAAATGTTGACAAATTTCCGTCTACTTTACGGCTGTAAAATTTCGTACAGGTATATATACTAGCAAGGAAGGAATTGATGATATATTCGCATTTAAGACCGACTTAAATTGAACTTCAAAAAGCCCACAAAATGTAAGCTTCAATTGAATATTTGCAAGTTAATTAAGGCACTAAGATATTCTTATCTTCAAATTCAAATTGTTTTGAATCTCATTCTGATTTGACAATCGATTTATTTTCTAAATATTTATGATGTAAACAGTAAAGGTTGACTTGAGATAACCTTTCACAGGATGTTGTCAGATCTTTGTAGCGTAGCGCATTGCAGCCAAAACAAAGAGCTGATTTTAAATTGATGTAAACACTATTTGTGTATTTCAGCACATTCGAGGGAGGGTATTTCCTATGCATGTTCAAATTTCAACTACCTATAGCTAGTGATATGTTTAGACCAAATACGACCATCAGAAATTGTCTGTTATGTTTAATGGTAAATGTTGGGTCGAGTTATGGCCTCAAATATTAAGCCTTAATTGGCCTGTTCTAAGTCAGCCTGTTATGATGTTGAAAGGAGTAGGTCTTAACACTAAAGTGAGAGATATACATGTTGAACATTCATTACAAATAATAAGGATTTAAAGTGTAATATTTTAAACTTTAATATAGACTATTTGGCACATTTGTTAACACAACTGATAATCTGATAGCGGATCAAGCTTCAAAATAAAGCCTTGATTTATTGTCACTATTTTCAAACCCACATTTCAAGCATCTTATTCTCTGACCGAAGTACCCCATAATGTTGTAAAAATATCAAATGGTTGAACATAACTCTACAGTAGAAGTATGCTC
>CM037791.1:32562259-32612259 GCA_021229015.1 Solen grandis
CAGTCCCTCTTATTTCCACATTTACTATATATCTAAAAAATTTAGCATATCTTTTCAGCAGCAACTAGTTATATCAAATACTTTCATTCATTCCCACACATGATTCAAAATAACGAACTTTAAATCACACAAAGCAATGTAGTCAAAAATAATACTGAACAAATACTTGTTTTAATTACAGGCTTTCAGAAACTTGCACTGGTTTTTGTGTGTCCTCAATTCAAACTTGACTCAGGTAAACACAATAGAACTGTATGTAAACAAAATACCTGTGCATATTCCAACTAATTGTTCAATTAACTTGGATACAAAGGCCTTATACAGCAATGGAAGGTATTACCAATCATGGGAAAATAAATTATGTTTTCTAATTTATTATGGTGTAAAATGCAAATAATGTTCAATGAATCAAAACTTGCTTTTGTGTACATGTATGTAGAGTAGATAGCCCTTTGAAATTCTTACTTTTTTCTTCCAGTAACTGTTTCCAAATACATGTAGCTACAATATTTAATTTAAATATCTTAATAATTTTAGTTTAAATCCTCAAAAAAAAAAATAAAAAAAAATAACACCAAATAGAGTGTAACTTAAAAACAAACATGGTTCAACAGCCCACACTCAGGACCTCAAATTTGTGTTTTGTAATTATATTTTAAGACAAGACTTGTGGTGCATGTTAAACCGGGGTCACACCAATCCCAGAGGCATAATTAATAAAGACTCCATTATGAGGCAATTTCAAGATTTAGACACAAAATATAGTTTTAGACACAAAATATAGATTTGGACACAAAATATAGTTTTAGACAGAAAATATAGCTTTAGACACAAAATATAGCCTTATTATCTGCAGCTGTAATGTATAATGTATCACGCAAATCAGATCAACATTTACATTCTATATCTAAGACCATAAAATTAGAAGCCTAAATAATGATAGCTGATTTGATAGCTTCTGAACCTGTGCAGTGATGGCTTTAGCAAAGTTAGAATATTATCAATCACGCAGAAAAATGAATAAGCAAAATATTAACCCTTTCCCTCATAGAGGACACCATGAAAAGACCTATGCGAACAGCATAAAACCAGATCAGCCTGCGAGTGATCAGGTTTTATGCTGTTCCTCAGTGGTCAGGAAATGAGGATTTTGTAATTAAATTTGGTAAGGTTTAACTGTGGTTTTCTGCAGATCAGGCTTTATGTGGTACCTATTGAGTGCGTCAAAATGAGTCTATATGAGGGAAAAGGTTAATATCCCCTGATAAATAATGATTGCTACATGGTCTTCATAAGCAATGCTATAAGACCTACACCACTCCACTAAATCAATCAGAATACCCTTACTATAGATCAATCATTTATAAAAAATAAAAATAAATAATAATAATAACAAGCTACGTTCAAATGAACACCAAGCCCCCACAGGGGAGAAGGAGGGCGGGGCCTTAGACCTTGGAGGTCAAGGTCATTTGAAGGTCAAGGTCACCTGGTGGGTAGAGCTCATCAAGGTGCATGCACCTGTGAAGTTTGGAGGCTATAGGTGGAAGGATTTCCGTGTTACATTCAAGGTTAAAGTTCTATGAAAAACAGACAGATTCTGAGACCAAAAACAATATGCCCCCCATCTATTGATGTAGGGGCATAAAAAGTTGTTTTATACATTATAGCAAAATCATACTGTCATACTGACATCAATTCCGTGCCAAAACATCTACTGACCACATTTAAGTGCAACTTTCAGTTCATAGGAAACATGTGATCAATTATTTCAGAATTTATGCAGCCTCATTTGGTCAGCCGCCTCGCTTTTATGTCCTTAAATGACGCAATTTCTTGATTTATACATCGTTTCCAGACAGCTATATTAATATGGAAGTATTCAACCTAACATCTTTTGACAGATAAATTGAACATCACAGAGGCTTTATGAGTGCATTAGGTCAAACTCTTACATTGTAAGCTATATTGATACTAATGGTTCCATTGCCTTGGACTTTTATCGAATTGGCTACAAAAACGCACTTGGTGAATTCAGCTGCAGATTCTTCATAATCAAGAACCTGATGTTTCTCAAATAATTTTTTTGCTTATCACTGAATCCAATGGACCTAAAATTCCCGTGTTTACAAATGTATTCAAACTGACATGGAGACATTGGGATAACAGGTAGTCAGTGGTTGACCTTGTTTACACAAAGGAACACATGGTATTGTTTAATATGCTGTTTGTGAGCTGTTTACCAAGCGATGAATGGAAAGGCCTGGCTAAAATTGTCACTAAACTCTACGATCTTCGTCATGCAACCCTGGCAGAAAACATCAGCATTTTTTCTATTTGCTATGTGTATCAATGGTATGACTCCCTGTGAAGATTCATCAAGTTGTTAGGATGTAATAACTTGTATTTGACAAAGTCTCAGGATGTTTATCTATCTCATATCAATCTTACAAATTATACAAATATCTCTCAATGGCTAAATAGGTGGTGAAGTAAGTCACAGTCAAGATTGTGGGAGAAAACCAGAGTACATGGAGAAACCCTACATCTGGACAGATGGCTTCCTACGTACATGTAGATACCCTTTATAATGAACTTGAGTGGCCAAATGAAGGGACTCGCAACTATGTAACTATGAGAGCAGTTAGAATTGTCATAATTGGCAAATCCCTTAATAATTAACCCTTTCCCTCATATATAAGGATTACTGACTTAACCCTTTCCCTCATATATAAGGATTACTGACTTAACCCTTTCCCTCATATATAAGGATTACTGACTTAACCCTTTCCCTCATTATACTCATTTTGACGCCCTCAGTAGGTATCATATAAAGCCTGATCTGCAGAAAACCACAGTTAAACCTTACCAAATTTATTTACAAAATCCTCATTTCCAGACCACTGAGGAGTAGCGAACAGCATAAAACCTGATCAGCCTGCGAGTTACTCGCAGGCTGATCTGGTTTTATGCTGTTCGCATAGGTCTTTTTATGGTGTCCTCTATGAGGGAAAGGGTTAACAGAATCAGGGCTTGTAAACCGTTGCAAAAATATCTACATTTCTAAAAGAAAAACACTATGTATATGGAGTATCATGGTTCTTGGTAATCAGTCACTAGTTATGTGTTTAAAAAATAATGGTGATCAATCCACCGAAATTGGATAAATCTAAATAAAGTAACACATCTGGTAGGTTCTAAGGACCACAATGGAAATAAGAGTTAGTTACTCTTTTTTGTGTCTCCGAACTGTTCAAAAGTTTTTTTTTTAACAATTTTATATGTTTGTTTTATAAATTGTCCATGCCAATGCATATCTGCCAAATAAAATCTATCTATCTATCTATCTATCTATCTACGAACTGTTCAAAAGTATGTCTACATTTCTGTGGAACATGGCCTCGCAGCCATGTTACTCAAGTACAAAGTCAGTATTGCATCCCCATTTTTAACGACATGGTTCCCATCAATAATCTTAGATAGTAATATCAAATCTATCTTTCAAGATTATAATGTATATAGCGTGTATACGGACGCTTGGGAGGAAGACGCAGCAGTCTGGCATATGACCACGATGTTCACATACACCTACAGTATAAGGTACACGTGAACAGCATGGTATATGGCCCTAGGCTACATGTTAGACAACTAATAATTAATCATAGCTTTGTGCAGTAATAAGGGGGACGTCATCTATGCCTGATTCAATGCTTACATTACCAAACCAGTAACCGGCAACAGATTTCTACAGCCCATATTTTAAGTCTTAGATTTGTGATCTGAATATTTTTTTTTTAATTTGTTTGTCATTCGAGGAGAATTTATTCAATTCTGTAATGCAGGTTGCAATAAAACTATTACCGTTCACAGCAACTAGCTGTAAATCCATTTTGCATTATTTTCCAATGCTGCAACTATTATTACCCTCCCCCTTTGAAATTAAAAACACACAACACAGCAACAAGTCCTTTTTTTTATTAATTTTAATCTTTTTCTGTGTGTTAAACTTGGTTTTTTATTACTTAAATAATTTATGTCATTTTTTTTTTTAATAAAGGGTTAACAAATGGCCAGTTAACCTAGCAACTTTTTTTCCAGGATTCTGACAAGTACTGAAAGGTTAACCAGTCTGGGCTCTCAATCTCAGTTCATTAGTGCCGATTTTCAGCACCACTTCCTCAGCCAAAAAGTATGTACCCCCCCCAGCCCCATTTCCAAGCAAAATTCACCCTTCAATTGAAAAATGTAAGAGCTCACAATTAAGAATGGTCAAGTAGCAGATTGTTGTACCATTTGATCTACATGTCAGTTTTATCCAAAAAAGCTACGAGACAGGAACTATTTAGTACATTTTATTAGTATAATAAATCATTGTAGATAGGTGATTGTGTAGCAAAAATTGCCCAAGTTCCCCCTACAGGGGAAAACGACACAAACTGGTAGAGGTACTGTTTGGCCAAATACAGAGAGAGTCCTGCCACTACTTTAAACATGCATCTCTGTAGTTAACTAAGAACAGCGGTGGAAACCAAATGACCATCAGAAAGAAATTGTAGGTCATTTATCTTAGAGACCCTAGTTGGGATCAAACCCATAACTCTCAGCTTCACAGACAAATGCCACCAAGGCCAGTTTATTTATGTGAAACCCATGGTTTGGCACTGGAACATAATGCAACTGACATATCCCAAACAGTAAAATATTAGCACTGTGATTTCACAGGACTTTTTCTAGTTTGGTTGTATATTTTTATCCTTCAAATTAAAATTGCGTACCTCCTTATATATAAATATGGAAAAAATTCTTTACAAAATAAGCTTGCAAGACCCTAGCAAGACAAGACACTATAAACAACCTATAATACAGACAAAAGGGAAAATTCCCTAATGACATTTTCAGGTTCTAGAAGCTCTGCATTAACAGACGAAATTTTATCTTCAAAGCAATAAAATATTTTTACCAAACACATTTCATTGTAGCCAAAGCCTATGTGTCACATTTTTCATTTGTTGGCCACCTGAATTTGCCATTCTCACACCATGGTAGACTGGTTATAAGGCCACTTTGCCTTAAAGCATTTCTTTGTCTGAAAAGGTTTTAAGATGTCACCTTCCAAATATAAAAGTACAGTTAAGATCTGTCATATTGCTGTCATAATGATGTTTGTTGGTTCAAACCTGACAATGAGATGTTATTATTAATTACTGGGTTTGGTACTGACCTTACACGGAAACATAAGGGTCAGTATAGTGTTCAAAAGGGGTGAGGCACTAGCAGGGTCCCTTTGAACATTACTGATACCATACTTTTCTGTGTAGATTCAGTACTAAACCAAATAATTGATTTGTGTCATCTACCACTTTTTCTGGTCATATAATTTGTGTAAATTTCATTTCAAAAATTTATTAAGCTCTAATGACACTGTGTATATTTCTACTGACCCTACACAGAAATATATGGGGTTACATGTACCATGTGATCGCAAATGCAAGAAACTTGACAAGGGTGAAACAATAAACCATGCTGTAATCATTTGACAGCATATATTGTCAGTGCTTGATGCAAAACTAAGATAATCAAAATACATATAAATCTAGAAGCAATTACCATAGTTTCGCACCAAGATTTTGATATACAAATTATTAACCCTTAACCTGCTGAATTTCTCAAATGGACTTAGCCAGCATCTTTTTTGGAACTGTCCATTTTCAATGTTAGGGATAACAAGATGAAAACTTGTAGTTGGCCAGCCAGTTCATTGACATAGGTATAGGTTATTTGTGTTCACATATAAAACATCATTTCCAAAATTTAACATATATCCATATTGCATGCCTTTCATAAAATATATGGGACGGCAGATATATAAATTTTCACTGAGAACATTTTGGTTAACTTGATTTATAAGACAAGTCTAGTAATGAAACCATTTCTTAACCACTCCATCCTTTGAGAATAACTTCCACCATTTTTCACCGGACATTTACACTATGACAGTTTGTCTAAGTTAAAAGAACAGCTGTGACAGCTTGTTTCCCGTCTCGACTGATCGGACCAGACAAGTGTTTGGGCTTACCAGACAATGAATTGTTTGATTAGTGACTGTCTGTACTTCAGTGAACTAAACAGGGCCTCATCCAAAGTGAGAGACTCACCCTGTCTTGGAAACATTTGAATTATTACCACTCAGACTGTGTCCCATTTAGACAAAAATTTTCCCACAAGGAAACAATAACTGTCCATTCATGCATGCCCAGACAAGCTCTATAAATCAGACAAAATTAAATTACTGTGTTTTTATTTAATTATCTTATCATATTTGACTGTCATACGCCCTGTTACATGTCACTCATATTGGCACCGATGTTGCAATTTAGGAGACCTTAAACTTCCTCCTACAGCTTAGTACAAAACTACTTTATATTTTCCAAAAGTATATGTGTGGTATACAACATTATTGCCTTAACCTTTTTTGATTAATTTAATCTTATTAGATATATTCCATTGAACATTACTTGGTTCCATAGGTGCCAATCAAAACTTTGGTAAAGATTATGGAGTTTAACACTTCTGACAATGTCAAGCACAGATTTTATCAAATTTCAGTCACCATGTCATCAGAGTCAGATCATTCATAATGAGCGAAAGTAATATTTGTCACCTTAATATTTCTATTATACACTATAATAATTAAGAAATTGAAGATTTGCATCCAATTGTTTCGTACTTAGTTACGTTTATGTCGAATGGTAAATTACTAAACGCTTGATTCTGTCTCTATCAACAAATGCTTTATAATTGGTTCCCACAGTAACTGTAGGTTCCCGCGAATTGAATCAGTCTGTACCTGACCGTCGTCGAGTCAACATCTTATGAATGTTACAGAACGCCTTATATTATTAATAAAGGTTTTCTGAAACATTCATAAGATGACTCAACAACGGTCGGGTCATCATTCTGTGTTCTCTGAAAAGTCCTCAAATATATTTGTACAGGAGATATTCATAAAAGTTGAAAAGAAGTGATTTTTTTAATTACCTATGCCAGCGATGGATACAATGTTTTAATTTCAATGTACCGTGATTGGATGCAAAATACTCAGAAAATGCTATTGAAATTAAAGTATGATGCATAGTTTCCATAATGGGGCTCATAATTTTTTTAAGCCTAAAGTGTCAGCCCAGGACTCATGCCATGAAAACTGTGAAATAATCATTGAACCTCTAAGTCAATAATATATGTAAAACTTGAAAAGGAATAAAAACAGTGTCTTTCCAAAAGCTTGAGTGGGCACTTTTTGTTCAAAATTATAAATATTTTCAGCAGGTTCCCTACTTGAAATCTGTTCAGGGCACAGATATTTTTGTTCTGGCAATAACTTGATCACAGATTGACAAGAAAAGCAAAATACAAACAAGAAACAAGTCAAATGACAACCGTTTTCAAAGTCACCCCGTCCAAGCAAAATTTATAGTTACAGTGAGTACTGTGACGTAGACCTGAAAATCAATCCCAATCTTCCTCTTCCTGTAAGAATTAAGATATCTACTAAATCTGATCATCATATCTCACTCTGAAAAGAAGCTCTTTGAGGAAAATGAAAAATTTCGTAAAAGTGACCTTGATCCTTTCATCTTGAAAATCAATCCCATTAATTTTCCTCTTCCCATACAGTATCTACCTACTAACTTCCTCTTTCTATAAGGGATCTCCTCTTCCCATATGGGATCTACCTACTAATCTTCCTCTTCCCATACGGGATCTACCTACTAATCTTCCTCTTCCCATAAGGGATCTACTACTAATCTTCCTCTTCCCATAAGAGATCTACATACTAATCTTCCTCTTCCCATAAGGATCTACCTACTAAATTTCCACTTCCCATAAAGGATCTACCTACTAAATTTCCACTTCCCATAAAGGATCTACCTACTAATCTTCCACCTCCCATAAGGGATCCACCCACTAATCTTCCTCTTTCCATAAGGTATCTACCTAGTAAGTTTGAAAACTGTATCTCTATTCTAACAAGAGATATTCAATGGAAATGACCTGTTTTACGCCTTCCCACCCACCTGCCCATTGACAATATATGATACCCCCATTCTAATAACCAGGATTTTCATTAAAAATCTAGTTAAAATATCTTTAAATATGAAATTTATATCAAATGATATTTGAAATATTAACTACAGTTTTGTTTTCATGGAAAACTGATCTTTCATCCCCCTCCCCAAAATCCTATGATGCAAAACTCTAGCCACATGTAGATGAACTTGAAGGCAAACAGTAAATTTGGTGTCCCAACTGAAGTTTCATTTCAACAGCATTAGTCTTTAAACAGAGGAAGCATCAGTAGAAAAGGAGTTATCTTAAGGACAAGAAAATATGAAAAAGGGGAATAATAAACTCCAAAAATACTAATGCCAGAGTTATGGACCTTGCATGTCACTTCCTCTCATCAAGCTCTTTACTTAAATAAAATTTCAGTTCAACAGAATAAGTAGAAGAGGAGATACCTTCCGGACAAAATGTGTGAATATGGGAGGAGGGTGGGGGGGACATAATTACTGAGGATGAAGTCTATCCACATCATTCATACCTGTAACCATGAAGATGAAGACGCTCCTCCATGTTCAAATGTAAACTGCCTTTTATTAACTGAAAATTTATAGCATGTGCTTCCATAAAACCATTCCAAATCCCTATAAAGACTGACAATACAATTTATATGGATCACTTAACCTTGTACCTTTAACGTAAATCTATGCTAGATTTTCCAGTGCTGCATTAAAATCAAAAACACTAAGTAGATATTCAATCAAACGCCGTTGAATATCTGCAGTACGAAGGGTAAATTAATGGATTTCATTTCTTCAAATTGATCCATCTTTCAGAGGCAATCTCATGTGATAAATGAAATTCTTAATGCATTTTCTCAGAATTATGTACCCCTACTAACTAATTGGCACACAAGAAAATGCATTAAGTCTTAAATTTGCTCTACACTGCAGTTTAATCTTTTTGATAAATGACACAGGAGGTCTTCCTGAGTTAAGTAATACCTATTTATCTACAAGCTTTGCATAAATTACTTTCAGAGAAACCTTGCTTCTAATTTTATAAACAATGGCAACTGAATGAGGCCCAATTATTTTTTGTGCACATTTAATCCACTTATCAAAATAAAGATAATCATCTTCACATTAAAATAATAATGAATATTATGGAAATGAAGCTCAAAATAAGAAATTCATATTAAAATATTCAGGATGATTTAAAGGTTTTTGATGAGAAATCCTCTTCCAACATTTTTTAATTTATACATAACTAAGATCTGCCACTGTAAAATGATGTAGCATGTATTTTAAATGTTTCCAAGAAAGTGGGTCAGCATTGTAGAAAACTTTGACAAATAACATTTGGTAAAATATTGGCAAATTATAACTATTCTTACTGATGGAGAGTTTTTATGTTTTGTTTTGATGCTGGAGAGTTAATTTGCAACAACAATATGCTATTTCATGAGATGGGGTGTTCTAAATATTTGGTACACTTCCCTTGGGCAATTTTCATTTATTTCCTTTCAACCACAATTTAGTCCCGACAACTCTTATCAACTGATGAGCTAATGCCATAATCTGCCACTGCTGTAGTTAATCGGTATACTCAGTATCACATCATTGATTATGAAGGCTAGTATCAGTAAACAGGATCAATTTACAACAAACTCATTTAGTAAATTAAATGTGATACATCTATCAATTTAAAATCACAATAATGAATATGATGGAGGAAAGCATATTAATACTAACCTGCAAAAGGAAGAATACAACTCAGATATTACTCTTTTTTTTAATTAAAATACATGCACTATTTCTTTCAGAAATTTGTTTTGTATCAAATATCTTAAGTACTGACTGAGTCATTGACCAATATGACAAGCATTTTTTTCTTTTGGAATTTTGATATTTGGGAGGGGGGGTATTTTTTCTTAACCAAACATATTTGAAATAAATTAATATCTGCCCCTAATTCGGCATAAAAAAGGCCTGTTTATAGAGACTCATTTTGACGCATTGGTGAACACAGCTGACCCAGATCAGACAGATTCTATTTACGATATTGTAGCTCAGTTTCTACAGTCCATACTAGGGTGAAGAAAAATTCATGAAAACTGATTTCATAAACCATTTAACCCTTTCCCTCATATAGACTCATTTTGACGCACTCAATAGGTACCACATAAAGCCTGATCTGCAGAAAACCACAGTTAAACCTTACCAAATTTAAATATAAAGTCCTCATTTCCAGACCACTGAGGAGCAGCAAACAGCATAAAACCTGATCAGCCTGCGAGTTACTCGCAGGCTGATCTGGTTTTATGTTGTTCGCATAGGTCTTTTCATGGTTTCCTCTATGAGGGAAAGGGTTGAAGATCAGTTAACTGATATTCAACAAGTCATAAATTTGTACATGAATATTCATGAGGTAAAGGCTTAATTAATGTCATCAAGAATGTGACTGTATGTGACGGGTATTATAATCAAGATCCCTTTCCCTAGACAGAATAAGATAATATTATTTTAAGTAATTTAAAAGACAAATTGAACAGTATATATCAAGGTCTTCAAAATGGTAAATAATTTTTCCCATGTGTTTTTTTTTTTTCGTAGCTAACACTTATGAAAGAAATAAATATTGAATTAACTGGTGACTTGTAGTTACAAATTAACATTAAAAACATGTCAGATTCACTAAGCGTTATTCGTCTTATACTCAGCAAGACACACATTCCCAGAATCCCTGCATGTGCATGTAATCAGTGAGACTGACAGTCAGCTGTATAATCAATGCCTGTATTCAGATTGTATAACAGTTGGTGACTAAATGATATTTTTGCTAGCTCCAAGGCTTTGGGTATTGAATTTGTTGGACAGTATGTCAGAGGTGCAGTAATAATTCAGTGAGAAACATTCACACAGTACGGGCTTAGGCATTTTGATTTAAATATCAAATTACAAGGGATTCTAACCGCTTTTGCCATCCCTTTTCCTATTTGGCCAAATTCAGCATGTTTAATTTTTTATTCAGCAGGAACTTATGAAGCCTTTTTTTGACCGGTAACCATGTGCAAAATATCATATCAATACTTTGTGATGAAATACTCAGTTGAATCATTATTTTCAACATTAGTTTTTCTAATTGAGGGTGTAAAATACTCATTGATTTAGGTAAAAAAGCTTGAGCTGACCAAGATATTGCCTGCCAATCACAATTGTCAGTGAATGATTGACCATGTACATTGTTGCTTTTATTAAACTATGCATTTTTGCCATGGCTCTTTTTAGTTTATGAATAAGAAACTAATTAACTTTAAATACAGTTTTAAAGAGATGTTATTCAACTATACACTATATATGTGTTTTTTTGTGTATCTGGTATAAATCTATAATATGGTTGTTTACAACAGATTTAATTGTGATTTCAAGGACAGTTTTTCAAATTCATATTATTTCCGAGTACAGACTGTCTTAGGGAATACTTGCCGATGCAATATGTAAACAATGAGAGTATTTTGACATCCATCCAAAATACTAAACTGCACAATTTGATCAACACTTCCAATGTGTTTAACTGTTAATTTACAGTAGATATTTGCACATTTATATGTATCATTTGTGTTAGTCTACAATATGCCAATTTCATTTTTTATATTTTCTTTTTCATGAAAATTGAATCATTATAAAATATAATCGGACTTTAATATAAAAGCTTTATTGTTTTATTTTCACTTATTCACACTGTAACACCTATAAATAATGATAATGCATAAGCCATAATCATTGGTTACCTCAGAGAAATCCATACAAATACAGATAATAAAGTCAGGCTGGAACAAAAAAAGTCAAGTAACCTTATAAACAAAAGCAAGCTCAATCACAAAAACAGTTACAGTTTGACCTAAATAATAACACTTTTCTACACTTTTTTTGAAGTTGGGCCCATTTCAGTAACCCTGCAGAACATCTGGCCATCAAAATAAGTGTGAATAATCTTTTCAGCAAGTCCATAGTAAACTCCCCACCCCCATCAGACTTGGAGAAATCAGTGACGAGCAGGCTTTTTGCAGCTGCCACTATCTATGTGTGATTGAAAGCCTGACAGCCACCCATCTACAAAGTGACCAAAGCAGACACTTTTTTACTCATTATACTAAGTATAAAGATTTTAGAGATCCCCAACTGGCCTGCAGCTGAGCTAGATTTGGTGATGCTACACATGATGAAATCTTATTGTTAGTTCTGACTTAGGTAAGAAAAAGTTGTGGTCTTTTTTTAATTTATCATATGAGGGTGTAACGGTATACAGTACGAAGATACACCGCGGTATTTTCTTTACGGTACGGTTCACGGTACGCATCCAGGTCTGCATGGTACAGTACGGTATTGTTAACTTCCAGGTTTTGTTTTTTTCTTTTATAACAGCGGCTTCCCCTTGGAAAAAAAACAACAATATTTTTCACCTCCAAGAAATAAAAAGAGCTGTCCATAAGACAGCGCGCTCGACTTTTCTCAGTTGCTAAGACACAGTTTTATGGATTTTAATAGTATGGTACATATCAATGATGATATGTTCTAGTTATAGTAGAAATTATTCTATCACCTCTAATAAACAAATATGACATTTTTAATTGGTGAAATTAGCATGCTGAATCAATTTGATGTTATTAGAGGTTGTTGTCCAACCTATTTGCTATTTGTAAATACAGCCAAAAAATATCTAAGTATAAAAGGGTAAAATTGAAAATACACTGCATATAGGATTATGAGCCCTGCCAGTAAAGTTGAGGTAGTGTAGGTAAACAATAAATAAGTATTCCAAGTTATGGTGGAATACCTGTGATAGTATTGAAAATATACAACTTTGTAAAAAAATTAACCATGATTTCGGCTGTTTTCTAAGTATGAAAGGGGCATAATTCAAGAAGTAGTACAGCCAGGGTTATGGGCCTTGCTAGTAAGGCAGAGGTAGTGATGGTGAATAAGTACTTGAAGTTTCAGTCAAATACATGTGATAGTACAACTATGTAAAAAAATTACCATGATTTTGGCTGTTTTCTAAGTATGAAAGTGGCATAACTTAAGAAGTAGTACAGCAAGAGTTATGGGCCTTGTTAGTAAGGTAGAGGTAATGATGGTGAATATGTACTTGAAGTTTCAGTTGAATACCTTAGATAGTATTGAAGATATACAACTTTGTAAAAACTTTAACCTTGATTTTGGCTGTTTTGTAAGTATGAAAGGGGCATAACTCCAAAAATTGGGTAGCCAGGGTTGTGGGCCTTAGAAGTAAGGTAGAAGTGATGATGGTGAATAAGTATTTTAAGTTTGGGTGGAATACCTTTGATAGTATTTAAGTTATTGATGTTTGAAAAAAACTTTAACCTTGTGTTGCAACCCCGACGCCCGAGTGACAATATAAGCTCTCATTTTCTTCGAAAAGTCGAGCTAAAAATTATCTTAACAATTACAATTTTCCCGTCCATTAACTTAAAAGAAAACAAAAGAGAAAGTAAATAAGGCACATCGCTCTACAGTGTATATTACTTTAACTTAAATGAAAGCACTTGCTGTGGGTAATTAAAAAATCAATAAAAAGGCAGAGTCATTCTTGGAATATCATCCAATCAACACACATTCTTATGCTTCCAAATTATACAATGATACGGAATACTCGGATAGTATCGTTCAAAATGTTGGTTAACATCTTTCACGCTCTCTACCGGCTACTGATTTACTGCTAAAATTGCGTAATCATCACAACGGCGGCCATATGCGATGAACATCAACAATGTTTGATGACCTCAATATTTTTTAATCAATTGAATTGATGGATCAGTTTGCATTTTGAGTAAAAAAGCGAAATTTCAACAGGTAACTACATGAAAGATACTGATTTAAATAAAATGGCATCAATTAAATGCTTAGTCTGATGCAAATTATCGCAAATCGAACATCTTAAATCAAAACTTCATCCGATTGGAACTGCAGGTGTTTTTTCCTTAGTATAAATGTGGATGCTTCAATTTCAAGTATCATCTTTAGTGATTTCATTGAAAATATTTAAGCGGCTGTCATGCTGACGTCTATTATAGAATAAGCATTTAAAATAAGTATTATAAGTTTAATTAAGTTTCTGCAATATATACGGCACTATCATGTAGTTTTGATATTACTTTTGATTATATAATGACGTTAAAACAAGATTTTTTATCAGTAAACAACAAATTAAATCATATAAAAAAAGTGTCTACAGAAAGCACAACTTAATTTGTATTTATTATGATAAAAACTAATATATTAAACAATAATTTATCTTTGTCTCTTAATCAATCATATATTCTTCATTTAAAGATAGGAAACAAGGTTGACAAAACTTAAAAGCCCGTATCATGATACGTATGGTATCATGACCACTGTATCACGATACGTATCGTATCGTTGGGTAAGCGTATCGTTACACCCTAATAAGTAGCATCCCCAGGTCATTTTTTTATTGTTTTTAAAACTTTTAAAGAGTGGTATAGATGGAAAGTGCTATTGATAAGCTTTCCAAAACTGTTTTTATTTTTAAAATATCTGGAAAATTAAAAAAGTTATTGCATTTTAAAGTGTCGAAAAAACAGCTGAAGTTCAGAAAAATGGACATATACAATACATAGTAGGTTTCGAAACCTCGACGGAACCATCGCGTCGTGGAATTCACTACATTCACAACTAAAATTGCTCTAACTTTTTTATTTTTTAAGTTATTTTGATGAAACTTGGAACACAAATACTTTATTGTTGACTGGGCCAGATTCTATTGTTAAATATACTCTATTGTTCATTTTGGTTATTGTAAAAGAAAAATAAAAGCATGATATATTTAAGATTTTCTGATGCATCGTGGAATTTCGTATATTCACAACAAAAGTTGCTATAACTTTTATATTTTTTAAGATATTTTAATGAAACTTGAAACACAGACACTTTACCATTAACTGATCAGATTATGTTTTTTTAAAATTCTCTATTATTCACTAAGGTTTTGTATGTGAAAACTGAAAGTATGTCATGTTTTAAGATATAATCGAAAATTTAAGTTAAGACTCCACAGTTCCAGATTCCTAAATAAACCAAATCACAGCTTATTTTAAATGTTATGACATTTTTCCCAAAGTTTTGCACAATAAATACTTATTTCAAAATATCTAATGACATATTTCCATTTACTTTACAAAAAAGATCAACATTCATGAAAGTGAATAAAACTTTTGGTATGTAAAATATTCTGAATAGATTTACATCTATATATGACAATGGGTATGTAAAGTATTCTGAATAGATTTACATATATATGAGAATGGGTAAGTCAGTTTTAAAAAAAATGTTTGTAATGTCAAAATTTTATTTCCAATACTTAATTTGCAATATTCAGTACGTGATATTGATATTATGAATAAGAAAAAAAAAACTATAAGGTTGGGGGAATTAAGGTTTTCAAAAAGATGTGATATCAATCACATCAATATTAATTAAACAGTAATTTTGGGAGATAAAAGAAAAAAAAATGATATCTTGATACTTATTTATTATATAAAAAATAAGTTGTGATATATTTATTAAACGAGAGAGAGAAAAGAGAGAAAGAAGTAATACTTAGAATTAAAATATAGCAATAAACTATATGCTTTTATCTTTCTCAAAATTGAAAATCTAAAATTAAGCCTAACACTTTTCCAAAACAACATTGTATAATCAAGTATCCAAATCTTGACTGGCTGATTATAAGGTTACATAATATTGCTCAATAATGACATAAATCGCACCTGGACCATAGACTACTTCCCTAGTGATTGCACCGCATGGGGCCAGCCATCAACTGTAACCCCATAAAAGGGGATGCAATCTCAAAGGGTTACTAAGTTTGTTATAAGTTAAATAAGGTCATAAACTATCAGCTGGAAAGTGTCTCCCAATCAGCTGATTACACAGCATGGGGCCTAGCTTTGTAATTTATGATGCAAAATGGAAGACCCTCCCACACACACACACCAATTTAAAACAAGAGGTTTTTGTCAGTTAAGAGTGTAAAATTTGTTGGTTATATGCTACGTACAACTTTAAATAAAATTTTGTATCTTGTAGGAAGAGTACAGAATCACTAATTATATGTTTATTCATTTAGGTTAATTGTATTTAAAAAAAAAAAATACAGGCTTTTCCATCTAAGACAGCAGTTGTTTTATGCAGTTCATCTAGTTTATTTATACTTTTAATGAGTGAGTATTGTCCTATGTTTCTCCACAACATTTACTTAAGGTTTTAATCCGATTGATTGATTTCCCCTTCATTTCAAAGTCAGATGTAAGTTTGAGATTTTTATCACGAAAAATGATAGGTTGCATGCAAGATTTTAATCTAATGAAGAAATGATATATAGTGATTTTTTTTCATCACCAAAGAAGGTGCGTGGGGAATGCAATATTAATGAGGACTGCATTTCATCCCTTTTTTTCAGAAATAAAGAAAATTTTACTAATATGTATATTCAGCACCATTCATTCATTGTGAAAATAAATGCGTATGTATGTCAACCAAAGTGCAATTAGATGTTAGTTATGACAATTACGATCGTCGTATGGTACGAAATTTCACTCGGTAAACAAAGTAATTTAACTAAGTAAAATGTGTATTACAATGATACTAAAGTTAAAAAAATATGTTAATTAAAGGATTCATACGCGAAAGATGTTGTATCAACAAGAAAAACATCCATATACACCTTTATATTCTCGTTCTGAAGTTTTGTTTTCATTATCGGTAAAATTCAAAATGGCGGCCGCACTCGATTTGCCGAGCGGACGGTTTTTTGTAAAAGTTTGATTTTCATCGGACGATGCGGATGCTTTAATATGCATGAATTGTCTTGAAAAATATATCAAATTAAAGAGCAAATTTTATACTTTTAGAAGTATAAAGATCTAATTTACTTACTTTTTAATCTTCCTAAAAAACGCGGCAGACTTCACTACCTTATTACTCGGAAATTAATTGACATATACGTTAAGTTCAAAAACCTCGAGAAAGTTCATTCTTTTCTGTAAATGGTGATATAATTTTTAAATCTAAAAAACGGTGTTTAATAATCCGCAACCGCGATCATTAAACATACGTGTAATCAATTCTGCGTCAGTTACACGGTATCCCGAAATTACACAAAATTTACTTACCTGGCGGATTTTACACACAACTACGACAAAAATAAGAACAAAACAACAAAAACATATACATCATTGGAAAGATAATTTTATTTACATTTAAGATATGTAAGTTTGATATTGTTTTGATATTTTTTTCCCTTTGAAAACAGACTTTTTGTACACTAGGTATACCGATTTTGCAGAATTCTTAACTGGCTCTGCAGCTCACCTGGGGATGCTACTTATTATCATAAACAAAAAATATACTTTTCCACTGTATGGTAAAACTAAGTCATTCATTGATGGTCTTACATTGTTTTCAAGTGGCTGACATCAATTTTTTTCAATGAAAAAAATGACAATTGTGCTTGTCTGTATAATTCAGTGAGGCTAACTTGAGAGTACAATGAAACAACACATCTGATTGGTTTTATATTTTATCATTGAGGCATGTAAGTAAAAATTGAATTTGTGTCAGAAATAATGTACGAGGAATGTTGGTTGCACAGCTTTTTTTTTATTTCATTTATTCATTGAAAATATGCCAGATGAGAAAAAGTACTTATTGAAAAAGAGGTTTAGCAGGTGTGTTGTATAAAGTACATCAAGTAATAGTCCTGATCAATAACTCACCACATTATGGCTATCTAATGCTAAAAGGCATGTCTAAACAAAACTTGTAAAAATGATGTCAAACGCAATCCATTTAATAAAAAACGAGGTCAAAACAAAAAAGGCGTCAGAATAGTGATGAGTCGGAACAGAGTAACGTACGTTATACACAGAACTGATTTATTGTGTCAAACGATTTTCGTCAAAAGATCAGAGGAACAGATAAGAAATGGTTTCAATTGAGTGATCACTCCCTGTTTTTGTACTATTTGAGTGAAACTGGTTTCTTATGAGTACTTTTACTGTAAATATTTTAACTTTTTGAGTGAAACTTTTTCTTACCTTAAAAAGGTGGCTTAATCTACAATACCTGAGAATGATTTTTTGGTTACTTGTAAGGGATGGTTTCCTAGACCTTGATTTTCTACCTCAAAGTGACATTTTGTTTTTCTCCCCAGAAGGTAAAGATAACAATTAAGGTCTCATTCACGAGACAAACGTCTTAACATTAAAAAAGATAACCCAACAAAGATGATATTGTGCATTTTAGCCCAGTCCACTATTGATGTGCTGGGGTACTATCGACAATCAAGGTGCGCCAGATGATCTTGAAATTTTGAATGTACAAACGTCAAATGATCAATGGTTCTCGAAGGCTATACACTTTAAAGCAGGAAGTGACAATCAGCTGTTTGTTAAAACATCGGCAGCAACGGAATTCGATACACAAGGAATTAAAAAGAATTGAGTGATGCCGTTTTTTCATGCGTAAATGGCGGTTACACTGAATACCGGAATCCACTTTTTTACCGGAATCTACCAAAATCCGTTTTCGAATACCGGAATCTACTTAATACAGTCGTTCTATATACTTAATTGTATAAAATGTTTATTAATATGATATAGTTTATGATATTTGACCCTTATGCAAAGTTTTAGAAAATAATATTTAGCCAAACGTGACTTTGAGAGGGTTTTTTTGTTTTCAGTGATATTATGATACGATCAGGTGTTCATAAGATCTGCGGACCTGTGAGAATCACAATTACATCTCTCTCGCTCTCTAAATATAATATAAATTATGTATTATATATATTTTAGATATATATTTTCACACACAAAAAAAATCAATATAATTACTGTATTTTTTTTCTTTCTTTCCTTTTTAAAATAAATATATGCTCAAGATATTTAGTGTGATGCAGATCTATGTGTGAAATGTAATTGTTTTACTATTATCTGAATATGAATTAAAACTTGAAATTTATCATTTTATTGTGTTGTCTATTTAATACCTTTGCCATATCGCATAATTACTAAGGTAAAAAAAACCATCACTTATTGAAGTGTCATTAAATATAAGCATATTAGAAAGTTTCAAAAATTGATATTGCTCTTATTAGTATATGTCAGAAGAAGTTTATTTTAATAAAACACAAATAAAAGCATAAACATATTTAATTTGAGAACTGGCATAATAGCCGCATTGCATAACCAAAGTTTGGTATTTTCCACACGCACTCTTTTAGTTTACCGCTAATTAAGGCGGCAATTTTGCACCTGTGAAAACGGACAGAAATTGTTATCCCTCAGATTTATGTATGAAAGAAAACGTTTTAATTATAAAACAAACACATTTAATTACGGATTATTGTTTTCTTTTAAGTTATCGACGAATCAGTCTTGTTAATTGCGCTTCCCATCTTTTAATTTACATATCTGTTATAGCGGTAATATTGCAATTAATTAAGCTCAATTATCCCCATCAATATATGCGACAATTTTCACACCCTTTCATCCAACTATAAACATTTATAATTACAGTATTGACGGCTCCTTTAAGAAACCGTTGAATCAAAGTATTTTATTTAGCACGTCCTGACATTTTTTCGTAAATGCTTTTACTCAAAATACCATCAAATGGTATATATCCTACGCTTTTTATGTCTTAAATCATGAGTCTTTACATAGCATTCCACCATGGAGTTTCTGTGTAGTGTCTGTAATATTGAATGTGAAGAAGATACAATTCAATGTGCTAGTTGTGAAAATTGGGTTCATGCACAATGTGCAAATCTTAATGAATCGGACTTGAAATCTTGGTCACACATCAGTCTGAATTATTTGTGCAAGTGTTGTGTGTTCAAAGGATCGGATTATGACTGCAGTTCAGCATTGTCAAGGTAAGCGAATTTATAAATGTGACCTGTATACATACATGTATATTATTATTGATATAGCAAATGTCAATTATGAGTGTTATTCATTTTTCTACATATACTTGCAACTATTCTAACGCTACTAGAAGCCAAATCTGAACATGCTTAATTGTCTCATGAGTTTTCAATGCATGCGTCCAGTTCCACCTTATAGACCCAATAGATTGGTTGATTTATTTAAACAATATTCCTGATGAATTTAGTATGAACTAGTTCGATGTCTTTTGCTTCTTTATTTTCTAATATTTCTTTAGCATCATTTAACACAGAACAGTTTTTATTGTTTAATTGTCAATGTACATCGTCATAAATACATATTAACAATTAAGCACGTAACAATATATACATATAAGCAATTAGTAATTTAAAAGTATTTAATAAAGAAGTTTCTACAATCAATGATTCTTTAATGTACATTGACAAATCCATTGATATCACACTGTCGTATAATCTTATCAACATAACAAAGACATATACAACATTGTACTGGTCTTCTGTATCTACATTATCAAAAAATGAACTGTAGCCTTCATTTCTCGGCAAATTAATTTGTTAATATAGACCTAGTTGAATTCGTTAAAGATGTACTCAGAGCCTAAGTAGTGTAATATTATATCTGCCCCACGTGGAATAATATCTTTTACAAGCTTTTATATATTTTTTCTAAATCACATAAACAAACTTTGTTAAATTCTGTTTTTACAGCAATTCATATTCGTAGCGCCTCCATATTCACGTGCAAGAGTATATTCACTATTGAACCAATCGGCACAGTTTCATTTATAGCAATAGAATTTTGGCAAATGTATATAATAAATGATTATATTTAATGGTATTCTTACAAGCTCACATAAAACTGCCCTCATTTCAATTGCATGTGGTATAAGCTGTAACGAATGTTTAAAATTTTCTGCAATCAAGTTATATTTACCCGTGCTTTGTTATTATTTTGTGAAAAATATGCGTGTAGAACGTGGTAATTTATTGTTAATGAAACTAAAATTAGAGTTAGGATTTTTGGAAAAGGTGGTAATCTGTCTGAAAACTACAATAATCAAGACATAGCAATAACTAGGAGATTTTTGTACTTAGGATTCGTGTTCACACGAGGTGGCTCATTTGCAGACGCTTTAAAAACTTGCAGGACAAGCAATTAACTCATACTTCCAATTATCAATTATGGAAGTGAGATCATGGGGTTTTCACAATCAACTGTTTTAAAAAGAGAACACACTCAATTTTGCAAAAATATATTAAATGCGATTTTCAGACTGTTGGTAATCCAAAATTGTTTTCACTATAAGCTAAACAAAGAATGCAAATCAATTTGTTCAGTTATGGAATTACAGACCATGACCAATGAGAAGCGAGGTAGATTTACCAAGCTCGTGCGAATCAATCACGTGATCCCTATTAGCACGAGATGTAAACAGTTTTTGACATAAAGCTGTCATAGTTAACAAATATGGTGCTTTAAAAAAAATAGCATCGATGAAAAAATCGGGTAATTTGTTATCACATCCTCCAATCTTATGTCTCTTTAAAGTTGATATTTTCTTAATTATTTCATCTTCATCGGAACGAAATAATTTGTATATTTTGTACTATTATACATGGCCAACAAAGCAAGAAGTCAATGATATAATGACACCGAAAACTAGTGTTAACAAGAGCTCCGCTGACAGCGGGGCAATATACGCCCGAAGGTATGTATTGTCAGGGAATATCCTAAGACAAAAAGGATAAGCACAAACATGTATATATAAAGTATTATTTCAACAAGAAGGATTGGCAATGTTAATCTTCAAGGGCTTTATTATAACAGTGGCTACAAATAGGTTTTTCATGTTTCTTATTATGTGAATAGTGCTTTAATCAAGAGTTACCTCATTACCAGCTAACCCAACATAGTTTATGGTCAGTGTAATATGCTTCTTTGGTTCCACATATACAGTCTTCAATGTTGGTGAATATGAGGTCAATATACTTACTTTGCTCCAGTTAAGATATTTGACCTTGAATTGTGACCTTGACCTTGAACCTAGCCATCTGAAACCTATGTTCTGCACATCCTCTTACTGTGGGTGATACTTCTGCCAAATAGTTTCCATTTACATCCAGCAGGTCAAAAGATACAGAGCGGACACAAAAATACTAATTTTGCACCAGTTAAGATATTTGACCTTGAATTGTGACCTTGACCTTGAACCTAGCCATCTGAAACCTATGTTCTGCACATCCTCTTACTGTGGGTGATACTTCTGCCAAATAGTTTCCATTTACATCCAGCGGGTCAAAAGATACAGAGCGGACACAAATATACTTACTTTGCTCCAGTTAAGATATTTGACCTTGAATTGTGACCTTGACCTTGAACCTAGCCATCTGAAACCTATGTTCTGCACATCCTCTTACTGTGGGTGATACTTCTGCCAAATAGTTTCCATTTACATCCAGCAGGTCAAAAGATACAGAGCGGACACAAAAATACTAATTTTGCACCAGTTAAGATATTTGACCTTGAATTGTGACCTTGACCTTGAACCTAGCCATCTGAAACCTATGTTCTGCACATCCTCTCACTCTGGGTGATACTTCTGCCAAATAGTTTTCATTTATATTAAGTGGTTCAAAAGATACAGAGCGGACACGAAATTGCTAACGGACGGACGGACAGACGGACGGACAGACGGACGGACGGACAGACGGACGGACGACCAGCGGCATAACATAATACAGCCCTTCGGGCGTATAAAAATGTGTTTATATGCATTTTTTATGCTAAGCTCATTAGGAATTAACTGTATAGCACTTTAACATCATGTGAATGAAATTGCGGCAATCGGAGGTCTGTGATCAATCAACAGTAATTACCTTTAATTGACTCCATATAAATGCCTTTAACAATACAATTGTTATAATACTAATTGTTTATTGAAGTAAAACATACAACATTTATAGCAAATTAACGACAAATAGAATAGTGAGCGAAAACATGGGTTTACCCAGGTACACAAGATATGTGTTATGTCATTTTTTCAACGTTTATATACATTTTTCATTCGATCAGAATATACGTTAAATTGATAAATGTCGACTTTATGGAATATATTACAGCATTAAATTATAAAATAATAAAAAAGATGAAATGTAAAATAAAAAAAAATATAAAAAATGGATACAAAATATAGTCAAACCTTGTATCAAATAAAACTTATATTTCCTATAAAAAAACACACACACATTTAAAATGTCATAAATATGTAACAATCAATAATAAGAACGTGTCTGCCTTAAAAAGTTACAAGGTACAATCATGCCCTTATCTCAGTAACAGCTTTAGATATTGATTGAAACTGCATTTGTGTCTTCACGGGTGTCCGAATATAAATTTATATAGTAGTAACTATGCTATACGGCACATCAAAATACATGTTTACAAATACAAATACATGAACATGAAATAAATATGCACATTAGCAAATAATATTTCGTTATCTCATACGCGCATATACAGAAATATACGTTTATAAGTATACATAGATTAAATGAGAATAAACATATGAAATAATACATAATATAAAACTCTTGTAATTATATTTCAGACTGCATACTGCTTTGACGTCGAACAGAAGAAATGCCTTGACAAACCAAGCGAAGTCAGAGGCAAAGCTTCTGCATACGCATAGAGTGGAAGTGCCAAATCAACAGGCAGATCAAACATACCAAATAGACAAAGAATCATCAAAAATACTGGATATGTTTCATCCTATAATGAACTCTGTGTACACGCCAGTGCTTACTGAAGGTGACGGCAACTGCCTTTTTAGAGCAGTCTCCTTTGCTCTAACAGGCAGTGCTCTATTTCATGTCCTTCTAAGGTTGTTGACTGCTATAGAACTGGTGACAAATAGGTCTCACTATGACACAAATAAAAAAGGCAATGATTTTCTCAAAGACATAAGAATAGTGACTAGTGATTACGAGAAGTTAGTTGCAGATGTGTTAGTCGAAAATACGTTCTGCGAAATGACGCACATTTATGCTTTGAGTGCTGCGCTTGGTGAACCCATTCAGTCGTACTTTCCTCCGCAAATCAACTCAGAAATGTCCTCCGCATTCACTAGAACTGTTGTCGGTCGTCTGGTTCATAGAGAACATCCCCAAATAATGATAATGTGGACATCTATGTCAGCTCCTGTACACATGTCATCTTTCAAAGTTAACCACTTTGTTCCACTGTTGAACAGACCGACCATAGCTGACAGTGTCAGCAGCTCACATGGTTCCAGCAGCATGAACCAGGATGTCTCCGTTAAAGATTTAATGACGGAATCGAGCCAAGCAGCTGTGTGCGAGACGATGGAAGAACCCGACAATGTATCAGACATTACATGTCTAGATACCGTGACCGATTCAACGAACAGTCCCAACATAAAACCATACATAGCTGACAGCATCACAACCTCACAGGATAACAGCAGTGAAAACAGGTCAAAATCGATGGAAACTGGCAGAATCCTGATAGACGCTTTCCTGGATAATGGCGGTCCAGAAATGAACATAGGCGAATCTGGTTCATTCTGTCATATGTATGGGTGCAATACTTTAGATGAAGGTGTCACTCTATCGGAGATCTCCGTGCGAGATTTGGTGACGGAAAATGTATCAGACATGACAGGTCTGGATACAGTGACTGAGTCATCTAGTAAAGTACAAAGTAATAACCATGGTGTGCTAGTTTCAGGGTTTCTTGCATCCAATACAGTAATTTCAAATCTCATTAACAAAGAAACTCAGGGTTTGTTACACATCCCAAGTGGATCTAAAGAGAATGTTTTCTTCCTCGTAGATAATAAGGTTAATATGCACAACAGGTTAAATGGGAAAAAAAGTGCATTTTCAGATGACCGGGGGTATGGAATTCATCTACAGGTACTTCCCCTAAGTCTTACTTTGTGTTACATGAAAATGGCGACTTGAGTAGTGTATATCTAAAAAAGGGGATGTATTGTGTCAAGAAACAGGTCAAAAAACAAGTAGAGTATCGCCCTATAGAGCCACAGCCAGACAAGGAACAAGTCGTTGTGCTACATAGGTATTACACCACACACAAACTGGACAAAACTTACAAGAAAAAGGTCACATGGTTAGGGGAGGGGGGTCTAGAAAGTCAGTTAGCCTTGGTAGAATATGTTGGGAAATTTCCGGGACTAGCACCCCATGGTTTATCTACGAAAGATGAGGGATTTGTAAGAACACCGGATCATGTCATGGCTGACATTGACAAGATGACAGGACAGAAGTGTGCACCTGCAGACATATACCTGACACTGAAGGAGAAGTATGACGAGACGACCAGACCGACCATAGAAACGATTTAATAAGAAATCGCACAAGAGATGCGATAACTTACTGCGTTAACAATAAATCATACCAAAAAACAAATCTTAATGTATCTAGTTATCCTCTATCCAAAGAGCTAACTAATCTATGTATATGTTAATTTCAAAGAAAAATTAACCTAACACTTGAAGTTGGATTCCTTGTAATCCGCTGCGTTCAAACATATTAAGTGCAGCAACGCGCTTTTAATAAGAAAACGCACAAGAGATGCGATAAATTACTGTGTTTACAATAAATCATATCATGAACCAACTCTTAATGTATATAGTTATTCTCTATCCAAAGAGCTAACTTATCTATATATACGTTAATTTTAGAGATACATTAATCTTACAGAGTTGAATTTTATTATATAAAGTGCAGCAATCATAAAAGTGCGCTTATATCTTAAAAATAACTACTCTCTTATCCAGTTAATATTTTTATAGTATCTAATACATGCATGTTGTGTATGCTGCCGTAAGTCGGCTTTTTGATAGTTTTTTTTTCCTTCAGATTTTAACAGGTTCATTTGAATAGTCATTCAAACAAGTATTTTTTATTTCATTCAGTGCTTATTGTTTTATTTTGATGAGTGTTTGATTGAATATTTTATTTTTTGTGAATAAAATTATAAAGGAAAATGCTATTTTTTCTTCTATTCATTACCTATTTCCCTTATGCTGCATAAGCTTATAAACATTAAAAAGAATATAATTTCACTGATCATTTACACGTATATTATAAAAATATATAGGTGTTATTGTGATTCTCACAGGTCCGCAGATCTTATGAACACCTGATCGTATCGTAATACCACTGAAAACGAAAAAAAACTCTCAAAGTCACGTTTGGCTAAATATTATTTTCTAAAACTTTGCATAAGGGTCAAATATCATAAACTATATCATATTAATAAACATTTTATACAATTAAGTATATAGAACGACTGTATTAAGTAGATTCCGGTATTCGAAAACGGATTTCGGTAGATTCCGGTAAAAAAGTGGATTCCGGTATTCAGTGTAACCCCGTAAATGGTATGCACAGAATTGAAATGTTTAGTATATTAGTTCATTTTATTTACGTAAAATACGCAGCTTATCTGTTCCTCTGATTAGATAATGTCCCATTAAGCAGGATTCGATAAAATTCCACATTTACCGATATTTCATATTTTAAACTACAAATAGTATTATATTCAATTTAAACATTTCCGAACATTTAGTGCTATCCGAAATATGTACTCTTTATCTTTCCTACATAACTTCCACGGAGAAAAGTTTTTGAGGTTGCAAAAAGGATGCTATTTTTACAATGGAGGAAGTGATTTTAAAATTACCTTTTGTTCTGGATGTTTAATTCGTTTGAGTAAGTCTAGATGAAGCTACAGGGCTTTATCTCCTCGCAAGCACAAACAAGAATAATTTGTTTTTGTTGAAATGGCGGTTCTGTATAATACAAAAGCAATATCGATGTCGTCTAGTAAAGACTTGTTAAAGAAATTTTTAAATAAATAACAAAGAAATTGGCAAATAACCATATAAATGACTTTTGCAAAAAGACCAAAATGAACAGAAGCTAATTATGCAAACAAAATGATGAGATTAAAATTTGAATTTGAAAAGGAAAAACAAAAAATATATAGTTTGTTGATTTTTTTAGGACCTATGCATTGTTACTGGAAATGGTACGGGTAAATAGAATTACAATGGCAACTTGATTGAAACTGTTGACAGCTTTCATTATTTAGGATTACCGTCTAGTTTACCGGTATTATTTAATCACACGGGTTCTATTTCGTTAAAAAGTCTCATCGGTAAATCTTTAAAAGCCTTTATTTAAACATGAGGTTATTTTCAAAATTTCTCTTCACTTATTGGATTTTTTTTGTTACTTTTTAAAAACACAAAAAGGGGGGATATTGAAATCTTTGTAATTAAATAAAAAGGGCACATAGTGGCAAAAACGAATTTTTATGTCATTAAGATGAAAATTTTATGTTCAAAAACAAATATTGTGAATTATCATAATTGCAGACACATTCTAATACCCAGAGACTTTTACAGGATTAAATTATATTATATAAATTTAAATGAAATGTTTTCGTACAAATTAAACTAAATCCTGCAGCATCTACTCTCCATTTGATTTGATGGTAAGGAATATTTTTGGCGAAATCAGATTATCAATGTCGACTATTGTTATCCCATTCATGTTACAATTGTTTATTTACACGTATAGTGTGTGACAAGAGGCAAAAATATATATTCTGATTCTGATATTCAATATTACTTGTTATGTAATGTTAAGACTCCATACTAGACATACAAAGGCTATCAAAAGAAAGAGTCAAGTCAAAGATTTTATTATGATAAGGCCTCCAGCCATACACAAAATATTTAAATTTAAAATATATATATATATATATATATATATATATATATATATATAGTGTATACAAACATACACTTTTAATATAAATTTAGGCACGCAAACTTGAATTAAATCAATATCTAATTTTTATAATAATTACATTTATCTACATGACATAAGACTATGGAATTTTTCAACAGATGGATTCTCATAATAGATGTTTGGGATATATATAGAACGAATATTTTTATACAATGGACAGATGCATATAAAATGATACTCATCCTCCAAATTATACTCACAATAAGGACAATCTCTGTATTCTCTAGGTATATTGTAATAGCGCCCTGTTTCTATCATAAGGCAGTGTGCAGAACTTCTAAAATTTGCTAAATATGTCCTAAACTTGTCAATATTTATTGAATTCACATAACATTCAATATTATAATCTCTTTTGTATTTCACATAGTACGATAATTTTACATTTTTACAACGTTGTGCATACCAATTTTGCAAGTACTGGTCCTTTAATCTAGTAATATAAATGGCAAGGAATAATTTTTGATTTGTTACATATTGACTCTCCCACACATAACCATAGCCATTTGAATATAAATGTTGCCGGACATTGCTCGCCCAATTACTATATCCTAAACTATCAAATTGTACTTGCATATCATAACATATCCTCACGTATCTATATTTAGGCATATTAAGTATTCTTAGCCAATAACTAATACAACGTTTGGCTGAATTTATATATATAGGAAACCGTCCCAGGTCCCCTAAAACTGCATCATTACAAGCTGATAGTTTTACATTTAAGAAACGTTTACACGCAAATAAATGAACATTTTCTAAACATACATAATTATTTAATCCCCATATTTCCGCCCCATATAACATAACTGGCTGTATTTTATATCAAATATTTTAAAAAACGATGAATAGGGTAAACATTCACAAAAATCAAGTGATTTAAGGATAGACATAAGAACCCTTTTCGCTTTTATACACATGCTCTCTGACATTTTAAATAGTGACAGTCTGTTAGTGAAATGGATACCTACATAGTTAAAACCATTAACAATACTGAGTTCTGAATTAGCATAAGTCTAGTGTTCTGCTCTTGATAAAATACCTCCTTTTTTAAAGGCTATAATTTGTTTTTTTCTACATTTACTTGAAGTTTATATTCTAAACAAAAACTATGTAGTAAATTAAGCTGTTTTTGCAGACCAGACACTGTGTCAGATATACCATGCAATATCATCTGCAAACATAAGTAAAAATATTTCTGTCAGATCTGGAAAAAGCTGTATACCACGAACATTGTTATCACATAAAATACCATAAAACTCATCAAAGAAAAGAGAAAAAAAGATCGGACTGAGACAGCACCCCTGTCTCAAGCCAAGTGGACAATTAAATGTATCTGAATACCTTGATGTGTTCTAACATAAGCTTTCACGGAGGCATATATGGATTTAATAGATGAATATAAAAATCCCTTTATATTCTTACGTTATAAGATTTCAAACAAAATGGGCCTGTTTACAGAATCAAGAGCCTTTTTGAAATCTATAAATGCTACATAAACTGGTTTACCCTTTTTTTGAAAATATTTATTTACAATGGAATATAATATAAAGGCATTATCAACAGTACAGTAACCTGCACGAAAACCTGCTTGACTCTCATTCAATTTATTATATGCTTCCACATAAAAAGTTAATCTTCTATTCAGAATGGATGTATATATTTTACTTAAAACGTCTATGAGGGATATACCTCTATAATTACTAGGGTTAATAATGCTTCCCTTCTAATGTAAAGGCATGGTAATGCTTTTTGTCCATTTTTCTGGATATGTGGAGGATGTAAATATCCTATTAAATAATGTATGTATATATGGCAGTAAAATATCAATACCATGTAATATATGTTGAGGTATAAGTATTCCGCCACTTGCCATATTCTCATTTATGTTCTTAACACTGAAAATGACTTCTTCCTCTGAAATCAAATTATTAAAAAAAGCATTTTCAACATCATCCATGCCATCACCTGTGTTTTCTTCCAAATTTTGTTGTTCACCATTCAAAAGAAAGAAGATTAATTGATATGAAATTTTGAAATGGAGGCTGGTGAATTTTAACTTCGAACATACATAAAATGATAATGTCCCATACTTAAACCACTTATATATGTCGATTTGTTTATCGGCAGCATATGCCGGGCATGCATGGAATGGTTGAAAAAAAAGGAGTTTAGCTCAAAAGTGGTGCAATTAAACATGTTTTCCTTCCTACCGTGCCCATGATGTTTTTGTTCAGAGAGTATGTCATTCAAAAGTATGCAAGGTCCATGATATAAAATCGGTGTAATTTCTTTTCAAGAAAAATGCTTCAGTCTTACAACAAGACATTTTAATTCACTCACACGTCCTAAAAAGTGCTAATTATCTTCTTAAAGGACGATGACGACACGACAGACGAGTAAATGAACATCATTTACAGCCTCATTATTTTTCAATAATTCGAACACTGCTCGCGTGTTCTATAAGTACAGGCAGATATAATTGCTAAATAACTTGCACGAAATGGATTGCGTGTATCTTGAATTTGTCACATCAATTCTCTCCCATTACTTGTTTGGTTCATCATCTATATCTAAATTTTAATAAAAGGATTATTTAAACAAAGTACTTAAGTTCATCCTAGAGTATCATATAAACACGCACTTTTGTTTCCCCTGTATCTTAGGATATAATTGAGAAGAAGTATAAAATGCAAATTACTGTCAGTGGAAAATTAGAGATGAGATGCAGTGGAGCCTCTTGACATAGCGATAACTCGCATGGCGACAACTACTACGAGCAAATGAGATTGTTTATCGCGTGCACAATCTTCCGTGTCCTCTCAAGGCAAAAGTATATTTGGCATTTCGCATGGTGCGTTGGTCAAAACACACACACACACAATTAACATTTCACTGTAAAGGGCCAAGATTCAACTCTTTGTAATTCATATCGACAGTTAAATTAATACATTACGTGTTCGCACGCAGTGTAGTTATCACGTGCGCACGCAATAGTTATCGTGTTGGAACGCAGTAGCTATCGCGTTCTCACGCATTATAAAAAGATCCACCATGGCATTTTTATGTTACCATGATATATCGTGCCGAAATGATGACTAATAAGGTTCAAAAGTCAAATGACTTTGAAAAGTATACTGTGAATTCATTAATTTTCGTTGACATCAAAGTTCGTTGATTATGTACTTAATTGAATTTCGTGGGTACAATTATTCGTGGATCTATGTTCTAGAAAACGTGAGGTCTTTATGAGAATCAAGTGTTCGTAGGGATGGATATTCATGGATAAAACCCTCCACAAAATCTACAAATATTAGTGTCCAACGAAAATAAGTAATTTCACAGTAAGACATTCCACTATGTACACCTGTTTGAAATGAATTGTATTGAGTATTTGTCGGAGGTAAAACGTAAACGCCTGTATGATACAGACTATCTCGACTAGCATTAAACCACGTTACATGAGTGTTACAAAGCAACGAAATCGACATTATGTCCCCATTTTAACGAGCTGACTTATGTTATTAATCATTGAGAGTTATCCCATTTATCTTTCGAGTTTAGATTGTGCGGCGTTTATAAATACGAACTCTTGGAAGGAAGCCGCTGTAGTCTGGCACAAAGATACACGTGAACAGCATGGTATATAACCCTAGGCTACGGCAGCTGCAGCAATAAGTAGGACTCTTGACGTCATTCGTACCCGATTATTTGTTAATATTGCCACACCAATAACGGGCAAGGGATTTATACAGCCCAAGTTTAACCTGTGCATTGTTTTTGTAAGCACCATAAATTCGTTTGTCATTCCAGTAAAATTTGTTTAATTCTGATATGCAGGTTGCATCAAATATCACAGGAGTTTGAAATTCTATCAATAAATATAATATTGTAAAAGATAAGCCCCGTATATAATAATTGCTTTTTATTATACAGTAGAATCTACTGCATACGGGACTCATTTTTTTTACTGTATTACTTATTTACTGATAGAACCTAAAACTCCTGTGTCAAAACTATTATTGTTTACTTAGTCTATTCTGCATTATTTTCCATTGCAGCAACTATTATCCTTCCCTTTGAAATTAAAAACACACACCTTTAAACGTGTGACAGCGATGAGTCCTTTTTATTTTTATCTTCAAATTTGGTTTATTTGATTTTTAATTATTTAAATGCCATTATATGCTATCAAAGGCTAACATATGACCAGCTAAGCTAACAATTCTTTTCCGGGATTCTGAGAGTACTGAAAGAATTACCGTACTTTAGCTCACATCAGCAGTTACTTCCCCTTATAAGCACAGTAGCATCAAGTCGCCGGAGAAGTTTAGTGTGCATGTCATTATTTTCAGTCTTAAGTTACGGTTAGACTGACCATCTGAATAAGAGTTATGGCCCTTGATGAGAATAAAGCCCTCGTGATAGTGAGCAAGTATGTGAAGTTTGATGACGGACGGATTAATATTCTAGAAGTTATGGTCATGGTTAAGTTCTTCATGACGATGTCATGACACCATGGTGATGACAAAACCTCGACTTTTTTTCTAAATGTGATAAACTTAGATATGTTGTTATTAATTCAACTCCAGTCATTCTAACATTTTGTGAGCAATGTAACCAAAAGCGTTGATAGCGCTGAGAGAACAGGATTTTAAATGCGATGATGTCGCATTCCTTTTGTTTATCAAAATTAATTTGATATACAAGGACCAATCTTTCAAGCGATGCCAAAATACCCAGTTATAAATCCGTTTGCGTGAACACTGTCGTTACAAGCAAAGATGAACACGCGATTTGTCTCGATGGACTAATAAACAAATCGCAACTCTTTCTCTTCCTATTTCTCTTGCCCACAGTTGATAAGATTTATATTAAGATGTGAAAGTAAATCTAAAATTAAAAAAAAAGCACTTTCAAGTTATGTTAGGTATATTTTTTTATTTTATATACACAGGTACTTAATATAGTTAAATTGATGACATTAAATATTACAGAAATATACATATGTATGGAACATGTATATAACATGTTTCTAATATTGAAAATAAATATTAAAAAAAAGGTTCTAAAAATGTATACGATTAGAAATCGAACACACAATCCTCGCTGGCGAACACCCTAACTATCTTATCTACTTGACCAATTGGCCAACACTCTTTTACAGGCGGATGCTTATCATACATTTGTTACCAGGCGCCGGAAACAGAGAGGATTAAAAAAAATCAAAAAAAAATCGATCAATGTGTTTTTTTTATACGTTTATCCACATTTTTTAAAATTTATATGTAACAATTAAAGTCAGTCAAGTTGATCAAAATCGAAATGTCATTTTCAGTTTGTATTTTACTTAAGTTTTCTCGTATCAGTTTCATTTTCGCTGGTTTGGCACCTTTCCGCCATTTAACCAAGCAGTAGCAGTCGATACATTGAAAATTGTCCGGTCCATCGAAGCGGAAAAGGCTTCCATTCAGTTATACCTGTCTCAGACAGATTTGAGATGTTTATTTATTTATTTATTTATTTATTTATATTTGACAAGTGCGAAAGAAAAAGAAAGTGATTACAAATCGGATGAATGAGATTTTAACACATAACTTTTCGTTTTTAGGCAGTGAAAGTGTTTATAAAGTGTATAAATGCAAGAAAAGCAAAAATATGCATTTTTGAAAAAAGAAAAAGTGGGAAAATGTCAGTGGAATATAAATGAACAGCTTATTGAAGTTGTGGATAAGTTCTATTATATGGGTATTAATATGTTTTATACTGGCAATATGTCCTATGCAATTAAATCATTGTCTGAATAAGCAATGAGAGGGATGTGGGATGTGTTATATATTTTTCAACATTTAACTTTTAATGTAAATGTATCAACAAAACTACAGTTATTTGACAGAATGATTACACTTATTCTAACATAGTGTTCAGAGGTGTTGGGAGTATATGAAATTGATGAAATTTAACGTATATATATAAAATATTGTAAATTTATTTTAGGTGTAAAATCACAATACCCCAATAAAGCAGTTTTGGGAAAACAAGAACAAAGAACATTTTCATTATCTACAATATGCGAAGAACGCATTAAAATATTTTTTTTAAGATAAGAAAAAATCAAGATTCGATAATGTTTAAAATGCTGAATAGTCAAGCGAAAAAAACTGGGTCTTTGAAATTCAGTCGCTTTAAGAAAACTAATTCTAACGTAGATACTATGTACCAATAATAAAACAAAGTTTGTACAGAAATGGCGTGAGTGTATAAATAATAGTCCAAAATTTGAAACTAACTGTAAATACATAACATAATTTAGATTTGAAACGAATTTTGAAATAACAAAAAATGATTATCAAAGATTTTGAGTAAATTTCGTTTATATAGCTATGAACTAAATATTGAGGTAGGGAGATACGATGGAACAGATAGAAAAAATGGATTATGTGCTTTTAACTCATCTATGATTGAATCTGGATATCATTTCTTGCTTGTGTGTCCAAAATATAGATGCATAAGACTCAAATACCTAAAAAATATATCCCGGTAGGGACTTCGGATTTTTCATGTGAGGAAGCCTTCCAGCTGGCTTGCGGTAGGTCGGTGGTTCTACCCGGGTACCTCTGTGTACTCGGGGTCTTCCTCCACCTGTAATTAGTTGGACGTCGCTATATGATTGAAATACTATCGCAGCGACGGTAAACCCCAATACAACAACAACAACAACCTAAAAAATACTTTCGATAAGTATACGTGAAAACAAAATGATATTAAAATTGTTTTTGAAATATATCATAAATAAAGTATGCATAATGAATATATACATAGTATAAATGTTTTTGCCATATTATGCTGATTTACCGTTACTGATGTTAAATATATTGTAACTAATTTATATACATATTCGCCTTGAATTGTACACATATAATCTTGTGATTTTATTGTTCGTGCATTATCAATTCATTGTAATTATTGATGTATTTGCCAAAGACAGCTGCGTTGTCGACTTTGAAAATAAACTATTTGAGTTGAGTTGAATTAAACCAGTATTTACTGATTGTTTTGTGTGAACTATTTAATGATTTAGTAATTTCTAGTTTTATGTTGTAAAAATATTTTAATAGCCATGCAACAAAAATAATACAATGCCGATAGAATAACTGTTTTCTCCGTTAAGTCAATATACGTGTGTGTTTATATATATGGAATTAAACATGCTATATATTATTAATACAATGTAAGTACCAGCCGTTGCTGGACTTACACCCCCCCCCCCCCCCCGCTTTACCCAAAATCCTAGATCCGCGCCTGGGATATTCCAGCCATTGATGGTTCAAAATATCTCCAAATGCTTGCGCATTTACTTTTTTTTTTATTACAATCGTATTGATATAAACGTGAAAATTATCACCACGTAGTTATAAGGCAGAGCACAAAATTTGGAGTAAAGAGGAGGGAAATCTAAACACATGTATAGATATCTAAATAGAGCCCCGAAATGTTGTCCGATGCAGAAGGGTGAAATAAAAACTAATGAAAGCGAATTACGGAAAATTCCGAAAGATTGAACATATTTCGCTGGCGTCAAAACGGTAAAGCGATATCATGTGATTTTTACATGACTTTTAGTCTAGTGGTTATCGTAAATCAAAAGAAGGCATTGTTGATTTGCATAATTACCACAGCCCTTTTCACCATTTTGTATCCCCCCCGCGCTCAGTAGCGTATCAATGCAATGCGAATGTTTACATGAGGTTAGTGAGGTCATGACCTCCTTATGTATGCATTTTATTAATGGAACCACACTCAGAATCGTAATGAAACAAGTCAAAGTGCTCAATTAAGGCACTGAGAGAACTGCCGGCGGGTTTGTCAGGAAACCAAGAGCGAGCTCATTTTCGAAAGAAAAAATGTTAGGGACTAAATATACAAGATTTTGTTTTTTCATTTAACAATAGTAAGTACACTTAGGTATTTTTGTAGTTAGGAAAGAAACCATTTTGTGCCTTATCTATTAGTTTACATTTTCATATTTCACCGACTTCTACTATAGACATAATCTTAAGCAGTAACAAATACAAGTATTAGCATTTCAAAAAATGCTTAACATCACCGTTAACGAATTGAAAAGAAAGTTATATTGTGAGGTAAAGCAAAATTATATGTCGAAGTATATGAAGTTGAAGGAGAGGTTGTTATCAAAGTTGGTATTAGAAATAAATCCCCATTCATGTGAAATAGGAAGCTAGATTTATAACTGCTGTACACGCATTAATCAAGTGTTGATCACTTATAGCATGGATTTAAGCGACATAAGTTTGATATTTTCCTTTTATGCACCTAGCTGTGGTCTTGTTTCGAACAGTTTTTTTGAAGAATGTACTTGAAGCTACTTCTTGTCGACGAGAATTACAAGCTGCACAAAATTGAAAAGTGGAATAGGGAATGCAAGGAACAAAGGGGCGTACCGTTGTGCGTGCGTTAGTGCGTCAGGTCATCCGGATTTACTTGTCCGAGCTGTAACTTAAACATGGATCGCAGGATTGTCAAATTACTAAATGAGACGACGTTTTGCGCATAAGTGTTGGGCCCTTAGCTTAAAGGTTAAGGTCACACATAGAGGTGAAAGGACATGTCCAGGCTGACTAAGGCATGGATAGAAGGATTTTCAAATAACTTGAAAATTAAGTTGGGCCCCAGGTCACACTTAGAAGTCAAAGGTCATGGAGCTGGAATTGCTTTTTTGGGCTGTAACTTAGACAGGAATAGCTGGATTTTCAATTTCATGTAATTTGACAGAAATATTTGCTTTTTTTCGTTTGCTTTTTAGGATTTCCTGACGAAGTTTTGCGCGCAGGAGTTGGATACCTAGCTCAAAGGTAAAGGTCACATATAGAGGTCGAACGTCGTGGTTCTGGAATTCCTTGTATTGGCTGTAACATAAACATGGATTGCATAATTTTCAAATAAACTGGCTGCCATGTTGGCTTTAACGACACAATGTTTCACGCATAAGAGTTGGGTCCATAGTTCAAGGTCACATTTAGAGGTGAAAGGTCATGTTGATGGATATACTTGTCCGGGCTGTAACTTAAACAAGGATCACAGGAAGTTGGCAGTAATGTTTATCTAAATGAGACGAAGTGTTGTTCATAAGTGCTGGATTCATAGTTCCTAGGTCAAGGTCATTCTTAGAAGTGATTGTGGTTGCTGGATTTCTTGTCAGGACTGTTAATCATCTCCAAAATCAAAGGATTCTTAAATGATTTGGTAGTAAGATTTGCCTCAATGGAACGATGTGTTGCACTAAAGAGTTGAGTCCCTTGCTCAAAGGCCAAGGTCACACTTAAAAGTGAAAGTTCACATTAGGTCGCGGGCTCGGCATGTCACCGTTGAGCATATAGTGTTTGTTTGCTGGGTTTAACGTCACAAGGACAGTATTTCAGTCATCTGGAGACTATATGTACTTGAAACAGATATAGTGCTACCACATTGCAGTATCACGCCCTAGACATGTGCCATGATACCATACCCAGTCACATTATCCTGACACCAGTCCTGGAAGTACCCTGAGCGCATAGCAAGGGAGCCATTTCAGTTCCATTTCTTTACGACTTTGGTATGTCGCGACCGTTGTATAATTTTACAACAGGATTATTTCGTGAAAAGCATCAAAATATCGAATTATTTCGGGTGACCCTAAATGAACATATTTCTTAAATGTTTTCAAGCAGATATGATAAAAAAGCCTTGTTTAGGCTTTTAACCTGATCCGAGTGTTTTGTACGTGTTAATATTTCTATGTAATTACATGAATAAATATGTTTAAAGAGATATAACTATATCAGTGATTTTATATACTTATTAATGTGCAGGTATTACACTGTATTGTTTTCCCGGATCGTTCCCTGTGCTAAAACCGCGAAAATAATAACGGCGGGAATTAACCAAGAAAACAGTATGAAAGTTACTAATGTAAAGATGAGAGAGAAAAAAAAAAAGAAAGAATAATTAGTGGATTTTAGGGACAATAAAGCTCGCGATATCATCATCATGAAAGCTGTTTAAGACTCCCGTGTGACAAACAGTGAGCAGTATTGTTTCGCCAACATTTCGTGGAGATAGTCTCATTAAGCAAAATATCTGTCCGGGGAGCAACAAGACATGTTCAGTTCTCCGTGTTTATTGCAGTTTGCGGCATTTTCCTTAATCATTTGGAGATACCGTTGTTGTTTTTTTAAATTCAACATCGCATTTCATATATAGGTGGATCGTTTATTTAATAATGCAAAACAACAACAACAACAAAAAAACAAAACAACAACAAAACAACAAACAAGCAAAAAAAACACAAAAACAACTACAACAACAACAACAAAAAAAACCCCAACCCCCCCAAAAAAAACCCCCGCACGACTTTGTGTAGATATACGCGTATAGACCATGCACTTCAATCCAAAATGAGATGTAAACCTACGTAAATAAAAGAGCACCGGGAAATATACATACATTTGAGATACCCCCCAACCCAACATTCACTGACTGGTCAATTTAAATCAGCGAATTTTACCGGGTACTGCCGATCTACTGGTGAAATGGTCTATACTGAGTCGCAATGTCATGTTCACCAGTCAATGGATTATCATGGTGTTATATACTTAGGATATACTTATATTTAGGATATATATATGGCCCAAATCCATCTAAATCCTGATAGGACTGTGGGACGGACATAAATTGGCCAACAGCTAAACGACTTAATTTTATCTAGGAATTATGTCAAAACAGAAAGTGTTTAATACAGGTGTTGTAAAAATATCAAGAAGATATATAGATATATCTATTTTCGACCCTCCACAAAAAAAGGAAGAAAAAAAAAGGAAGGGCAATTTCCGTTGCAGGTAGGACAATCAGAAATATTTTTAATAATGGGCGTTCTCTTTACATATCACCAACACACTCACACTCATAAGTCATCCTTAATTATTCAACAGAATATCTTCATACTTGCCTAGATGATTGAAAATGATGCGCCGTTGTAAATTTTAACTAACTTTGATTGCATTTTTTTCTGTCTGGAATTATTGCCCATTGTGTTGTTGTGCGGATAATTTCCCCTTTATGTGCAGTTGTGTACAGTGAGACGTTTGAATTGCATTACTTGTTCTGGAGTTATTACCTTTAGGCACATTTGTATTTTCTTCACAGACCTCTAATGCATCTTAGAGAAATTGCTATTCTTTCGGGCATATAATGCTCCGACTTGTGATGCTCTGGTTAGATTTAGGATGTATGCCAGCAACAAATTACGACACTATTTAGCTACTTAAAATTGCAATACCTTGGACAGATGGAGAGAAATTCTTCCTTCAGACTATCACAGTTTTCTACAAATACAACCCGTTTTTAATATACTGACATTTTTTTTAACAGAGATAAACTTTTAGTCATAAAACATGTTCCTTTACATGATTTTTTTCTGTTTACCCGCTCTGACCCTATTAACATATAAAAGACTGAAGTGTTGTATATATTCCAATCCAATTACGAAATCAAGGTATTTTTAATCACAGGAGAACTTTTGTCACATGAATTTAAAATAATAATGATTTTTCATCAGTGATCTCCCCTTTTTGCGCTCAGTATAAGGTGATTCCAGGATTGGTTTGCCTGGTGTCATAATAATCACTTATTATGCATCTTGTCTACGAGGGGATACTAGTATCACATCTTGTCTACGAGGGGATACTAGTATCACATCTTGTCTACGAGGGGATACTTGTCTAGTATCACATCTTGTCTACAAGGGGATACTAGTATCACATCTTGTCTACGAGGGGTCTAGTATCACATCTTGTCTACAAGGGGATACTAGTATCACATCTTGTCTACGAGGAATACTAGTATCACATCTTGTCTACGAGGGGATACTAGTATCACATCTTGTCTACGAGGGGATACTAGTATCACATCTTGTATACGAGGGGATACTTGTATCACATCTTGTTTACAAGGGGATACTAGTATCACATCTTTTCTATGAGGGGGTTCTAGTATCACATCTTGTCTACGAGGGGATACTAGTATCACATCTTGTCTACGAGGGGGTACTAGTATCACTTCTTGTCTACGAGGGGGTACTAGTATCACATCTTGTCTACGAGGGGGTACTAGTATCACATCTTGTCTACGAGGGGGTACTAGTATCACATCTTATCTACGAGGGGATACTAGTATTACATCTTGTCTACGAGGGGGTACTAGTATCACATCTTGTCTACGAGGGGATACTAGTATCACATCTTGTCTACAAGGGGGTACTAGTATCACATCTTGTCTACGAGGGGATACTAGTATCACATCTTGTATACGAGGGGATACTAGTATCACATCTTGTCTACAAAGGGGTACTAGTATCACATCTTGTCTACAAGGGGATACTAGTATTACATCTTGTCTACGAGGGGATACTAGTATCACATCTTGTCTACGAGGGGATACTAGTATCACATCTTGTCTACGAGGGGATACTAGCATCACATCTTGTCTACGAGGGGATACTAGCATCACATCTTGTCTACGAGGGGATACTAGCATCACATCTTGTCTACGAGGGGATACTAGTATTACATCTTGTCTACGGGGGGATACTAGCATCACATCTTGTCTACGAGGGGATACTAGTATCACATCTTGTCTACGAGGGGATACTAGTATCACATCTTGTCTACAAGGGGATACTAGCATCACATCTTGTCTACGAGGGGATACTAGCATCACATCTTGTCTACGAGGGGATACTAGTATCACATCTTGTCTACGAGGAATACGAGTATCACATCTTGTCTACAAGGGGATACTAGTATCACATCTTGTCTACGAGGGGGTACTAGTATCACATCTTGTCTACGAGGGGGTACTAGTATCACATCTTGTCTACAAGGGGGTACTAGTATCACATCTTGTCTACAAGGGGATACTAGCATCACATCTTGTCTACAAGGGATACTAGTATCACATCTTGTCTACAAGGGGATACTAGTATCACATCTTGTCTACGAGGGGATACTAGTATCACATCTTGTCTACGAGGGGGTACTAGTATCACATCTTGTCTACGAGGAATACTAGTATCACATCTTGTCTACAAGGAATACTAGTATCACATCTTGTCTACGAGGGGGGTACTAGTATCACACCTTGTCTACGAGGAATATAGTATCACCACTTGTTTATCTCATTCAAATCTTCAAATGACTGAAACCTTAAATCTCTGATTTTGCTCACCATGAGTCATGTATAAAAACACATATTGGATACTGAAATGGTCCTAATCCAAACATAATAAAACTTAAGTTGTTCACCAATCATATTCTCATTTGCACTTTGTTTGAAGTTATAAAAATGATAATAAAACATTCACTATTATCTGATTGTTCTTTCATTCTGCGATGGAAATTGTGAGGCCATAGACGGGCAACTATCTATTTGCATATGCAGACAATGATAAAATATATACTGATTATACAGTCTGCTGACTTGATATTTGGCTAGACTGGAATAAATATGTTTGTCGAGATCTGTATGCGTTTGTCTCGCCAACCTGTCGATAATTTTCGTCGATCATATATCGCGTCGATTTTTTTTTGTCGATTCGTTAATTTTTCGATTCGGCGCTGGGTCTGTCGATGTATTGTTGCGCTCAGAGAGCCTTTGGATTGAAGATTACAATTTTGTAGAAAAACGAATGTTTCTGTAAACATTTTGAGAACATGCTTTCTCTAAGCTTGGGGAAAAAGGCATGCGTATTTTATGGCTCGAGCGTTTTCGTCTAGCTTTAAAGCCTGACGTTGCATCCGGTAGAACATCCTGAATATTTGAGTAAACTGGCTTTATTTTTAAGTAACCTGCGGTAGCTATTTTAGCTGAGTGGAATTTTTCTATCATTCACGCCATTTATTTTTTAGGAAAACTTCAAAAACGATAAATGGAAAACAACGATCGAGATTTCTATGCAAATGTTGTAATAGTCTGCACGGCACATTTCTAAAAGCCAAACCTAAACGATTTTTTCATTATATTATTGTAAAATGATGTTTTCTGAGCGGATGCATCTGTGAAGTCAGATCGATAATCAGTCTCCCAGTGTGTGTCTGAACACTGTGTATCTAAACGTATTTCTTTAAAACATAAAATAATGCGATTAGGACTACATTTTTGTTGTCAATTTAGAGTTCATATCAACAAATGTTGGGTTAACACGTCGATAGACCAATCCACATATAGTTCAATGACCAGTTTTAACGCTTTTAGTGCCAATGAAATCACCAAATGGGACACAGTCAAACTCCACACAGTGATCTCCCTTGCAAGCAAAAAAAAATAAAAAAAAATGTAAGGTAGGTTACTACTGCGGCGGAGTTTTTTTCTACTTATCCAAAAGGCTTAGATTTTCATATTAATTAAATCGCTCTGTATTCCTTAAAAAGTGTTCAGCGGTTGTGAACATTTTCATTCAAGCTCTTCAGGATTCTATAACGCTAGTAAGTTCCTAACGCATTTTAGAAATGCATTTAAATAAATATACATCAAATTCTGTATGCAAGTAAATAAACTGCATACATGTATATTATTATATATGTAGACATTTTTACAATCAAATGTGAAACATTTATTCTAACAAAACAATAAGCTTCCGTTTTCACTGTCCCCCAACCGTCAACAACGAAAAGAAAAAAAAACACCAAACAAACAACAACAGCAACAACGACGGGTCATTTTTGCTAAATTTGGTTCAAACAAAGATATAAATCGAAAATTTGTTGTAATACATAGTGTATATGCTAGTACATGCATCTTATTTGCAAAACAAACCATAAAGAAATGTGACCCATTTTATTGCATTATACTAATCCTTTTTTGTGGAGAATTTTACATATGTGAATATATTGTATGACTATTTCTTATATGTGGACTTCAGTGGATCGTGTCTCTGATATTTTTAAAAGCAGATGTGAGCTTAGCACATCTTTAGTATTGAAATTACTGATCAGCCAACTGAGCCATTGTTTTTATCTCTAGTGCATTACCGCCATCCGTGATCTTACACCGGTGATCATTATTTTCACACGCACAATAATAATTGCTAGTATAAATTTTAGGTCATTGAATATTTGCTATCGTGGCTTTATTATTATAGTAATTATGATTTTATTGATGATGGTAACTATATAATTTGATTATATGAAATGTTCAGTAATATGTGTTTATTTATGTATGTTCATGACTTTCCTTGTGTTTCGACAAGGGAAGGCAAATGAACCGATTAACATAGAATGTTGTATTTCGTAAACCTTTTACTTATTGTACCTTTTAATAAGGATGGTAGATGCTATTTATTTTTTTTTTTGCTTGATCTACCTTGTGTTTTCGTTTCGACAAGGGACGTGATGGAAGATATATAGTATGATAAACATTGTAAAACTTTTATGTATCTATTTGAAACCCTATTTCTCCTTTTTGGTAAGACTGAACGTTTTTTTTTTTCGGTTAAGTGATTGATTGGCTGATTGATTAATTAATTGACTGGTTAATTAATTAATTAATTCTCTTTCTCTCTCTTGCCTAGTCATTTCAATACAATTGTGTGGAATCTATTGTTTTTGTAACCTAATATAAAATCAAAAATGTAATTTAAAATGAATATTTGCATGTATACAAATGTTGTGTATTAAACTGTATGTGTTGACGGTACATAATTTATATTAAGTAACTTAATATGAAGTGTTGAATATGCCTGTAAATGTATGATATACTGTCGCCATGTTATGATACCACATGGGTCTAATGACCTTCTGGTTTATTGAAATAAAAATCTTGAATCTTGAAAATCTTTGATGGGCATTCAGAAATAGTGGTGTTAGGAGTCAGTCCAGAAAATTCGTCGATCAATCAGCCCATCATGCGAATGATTAATGATTAATCAGCGACTTTTATACTTACAAACTGTTATTTCATACACGGACTGTTTTAAGAACTCAAAAATTGTGTAACTTAACAAAAAGTTGTACCAGTGCGGTACTAAAGTCAAGTTATACAATTTTAGAGAGCCAAAATCTCATGTATTGCATTCATCCCTTGCCTGATGATACAAAGAAACCAAAAACAAATTGTGAATGCAAAAGTTCTGTTTAGTGCCTTTTACTAAAACTAGCAAAATTAATATAGACTCTTCTTACTGTTTCAAATAATATTACATGTTAACTATATTTGTGATACAATCTGTTGATTAATCCTTTGAAAATTTTTATTGATCTAGAGAGCTTTTTAGTATTGTCAGTCTCTTGAGACTAATTGATTTGATACACATGCCGATTTTCAAGTATCTGTTAATGGCATGTCTGATCTGTATGAAAATGTGCGTTTTAACCTAAATTAACACCAATCAGTCAATCAATCAATCAATCAATCAATCAATCAATCAATCAATCAGTGTCGAAGTTTCGAATCAGAATAAGCTTATAGTTAAGTTTATTCTTAATTTCATATTTATGTCAGCATTACTAGAGCGTTTAATTGCTTTACTTTAGTATTTTAAGGTTCGAATATAAAGGTAAATCGACATTTGATATTAGGTATTTGCTTTACTTACTGCTAATCAGTCAGAGACTTTTATGTAAATACTCGCCGTGGTAAAAGTACTTAATATTTACATATTTATTCGGCAATACTCGCCGTGGTAAAAGTACTTGATATTTACATATTTATTCGGCAATACTCGCCGTGGTAAAAGTACTTGATATTTACATATTTATTCGGCAATACTAGCTGTGGTAAAAGTACTTCATATTTATTCGGCAATACTCGCGTGGTAAAAGTACTTAATATTTACATATTTATTCGGCAATACTCGCCGGTAAAAGTACTTAATATTTACATATTTATTCGGCAATACTCGCCGTGGTAAAAGTACTTAATATTTACATATTTATCCGGCAATACTCGCCGTGGTAAAAGTACTTAATATTTACATATTTATTCGGCAAGATTCGCTCTTGTAAAAGAACTTAATATTTACATATTTATTCGGCAATACTCGCCGTGGTAAAAGTACTTAATATTTACATATTTATTCGGCAATACTCGCCGTGGTAAAAGTACTTAATATTTACATATTTATTCGGCAATACTCGCCGTGGTAAAAGTACTTAATATTTACATATTTATTCGGCAAGATTCGCTCTTGTAAAAGAACTTAATATTTACATATTTATTCGGCAATACTCGCCGTGGTAAAAGTACTTAATATTTACATATTTATTCGGCAATACTCGCCGTGGTAAAAGTACTTAATATTTACATATTTATTCGGCAATACTCGCTGTGGTAAAAGTACTTAATATTTACATATTTATTCGGCAATACTCGCCGGTAAAAGTACTTAATATTTACATATTTATTCGGCAAGATTCGCTGTGGTAAAAGAACTTAATATTTACATATTTATTCGGCAATACTCGCCGGTAAAAGTACTTAATATTTACATATTTATTCGGCAATACTCGCCGTGGTAAAAGTACTAAATATTTACATATTTATTCGGCAATACTCGCCGTGGTAAAAGTACTTAATATTTACATATTTATTCGGCAATAAATTGCTGCAAGTTTTGAAGAAAGTCCAACCAAGGATTGTACTTTACAATATATTGTAGGCAGTGCGCGTTCAGAAATTCAGTATGCTTATAAACAATGTTAAAAACACACACATTTTATGCCACGAGAATGTAAAAAAAAAAAAAAAAGAAAGAAAGAAAAATATTACTAATATTTTTCTCTTCCTCAATACTGTTTCTTTATAATATAAAGCAATCCATAGCCATGTTTTAGTAAATGCTTAACACATTTCATAATAAAGAATATATATGTTTGTATTTTTAGTCGTTCTATTTTCGCGAACATAGGGGTTCAAAATAAAACAAAAACATAACTCAAGTTACAGATGGTAAACATCATTAAAACTTTACAGTTGTTTGTCTAATATGTTTTACTTTCGGAATAATAAATTGTTTTTGTAATTCTTAATAGCATGCACCGGAGTCCTGGAATCTCAAATGCATTCAGACTCTAGAAATAATAAACAGAAGATTAAACGTCACTGTGTTCAGTTCGTCAACGCTTTGTAGAACCAATCACAGCTTTCACAAATCACATTTTCACATATGTGAAAAAAGCTCACATTTGTCACAGCTGTGAAGAATAAGATTTTTTTCACGCAACGCGGTCAAATATTTAACAGATCATTTTCAATATGTAAACGAGCAATTCATCTGGTAATGCCAATGTATGAATGACTTTAGAATTATGTCATTTTCTATGAATATGGAAAGTTACCATCAAATGAATATTCCAGGCAAGCGAAGATAGTTAACACTCATATACCCCTTCAAATTTTATAAGATTAATTTTAGTTCGCAATAACGACATTTCAGTCCTATATCTAAGTCCAGCTTATTTAAGAAGGAGACATACCATGAAAGTGCCCGGATGGAACCACCGACCTAACGCAAGCTAAAGCTTCCATTATCCACTGAAATTATACATAGGACAAGAAAAAGTCCCGCAAATCGCAGGAATGTTTTTATTTGACTGTTGGGATTCGTCTGAAAAGATATGAGTTATACAAGTTTTAGCCTACCAAAAGTTCCTTCCAGGGCATTTCTAAACTATGAAGTATGAAGTGAAAGCTGTTTTTCAGCATTTGCATATGGAAAGGATAACCTTAGAGTACGAAAAGGAAAAACTGTATTGGTGGTTGAACATTTCTCTCCAAGTCAAAACTTTCTTAAGTTCTTCCTTTTTTCTTTAAATCACGGTAGCACAGGAAATGAAGGACTTAAATAGGGCTAAGTTTAATTTAGGCTGACATCGTATTTTCTTAAACGGGACAACACGAAGCCGTAATTTAAACCTACGCGCACCTGCTAGACTGACTAAAATGGCCGATAAAATGGCGGTTAAATGGCGGACATCACGTGAAATAAAATGGCGGATAAATGGCGGTTTCTGCTTTCACGTCACTTCCGATTGGATCCCGTCTCATCGTAGGTATCATGAGGCAAATCAGATACTAAGCGGGATAACATCTCCGCAGGAAACGAATCTGAAACTGTCAAGTTAAAATGTATGACTATAGATGTTCCTTCCCATGGGAAGGAACAATTATGTCCATGTGTCCAACCAAAGGGTAGGGACCATGGGTTTCACATTAATAAACCGTCTTGGTGGCACTTGGTTGTGAAGTCGAGGGTGGGTTCGATCCCCACGCACTGGGGTCGGACACGGTCTTCTTCTTGAATGACTTAAAATTTCTTTCTGATGATAATTCGAATTCCACCGCTGTACTTAGCTAACTACAGAGATTCGTGTTAAAGTTTCAATACTGTCAGAATCCCGGAAAAGAGTTGTTCGGTGAACTGGCCTCTGTTAGCCTTTGATGGCATAAAATGGCATTAAATAATTCAAATAAAATCAAATAAACTAAGTTTGACACACAAAATGAAGAAACTAAAATTTAAAAGGACTCATATCACAAATCTAAGCCGGGCAAAATGCACAGGTTAAACCTGGGCTGTATACTCGTTGCCCGTTATTGGTGTGACAATATTAACATTGAATCGGGTATGAATAACGCCAAGTGCCTCACACAGCGATGAAATTGTCTTAGCCTCGGGACATATACCATGCTTTTCACATATACCTTGTGTTCTATGAATACGTGGACATCGTGGTTTATAGAACAGAGCAGAACATCTTTTATTTTCAGACTTGTACAATGTACAACATCAACAATACGAAGAAGAATACCAAACGGTGTTCCCCATAAATGTTACTACTTTCAGATTTATCCACTTTCGATGGATTCACCATAAATTTAGCAAACTGTGCAATTTTGTTTATTTTTAAACACAAACAACACAACTACTGAATGGTTACAGAATAAGGTTGATATTCTCTATACGTAGTGTTATTTCGTGACGGCGACAAATCCGACATTAAAACAGTTCGTTCTTTTAGTAATATAGATGCTCACATCGCCGTTCTTACCGGACCGCTTAGCTGAGTCAGCAGAAAATCTGCAATTGCCTGTAAGTATTAGTTATCGTTTATACTTTTAAATTTTATGAAATTTATCACAAACGACTCGAAGCGGAGCGCTGCGATAAATCCATAATATTCAAAATAGAAACGATAACTAATTTACAGTTTGTCACGTACGCAAAACAGCTCGCATTATGGACCCGCCTCCAATTTGATTGACAGTTCACCATTATGTTTTAAGTACAGTTATATTTTGAGCAGATACACTTATAATTTGTAGGCATCATACACACCATACAAGCTCCACCTCATTGCATTTTATGTAATATATACTTCAAATTTTGAACGAAATGCAAGCATTTCATTGAACGATTAAGTCGGACAAACTGTAACAAAAATTACAGTGTATCCTACACGTGAATCCCGTGCACATCTTTTCAATATATATCCAGCATCCCTATGGACATTACATCGCCTAAAGGGAAATTAATTTTCTTCTAAATTATATTTTTCTTGGATGGATGACAATAGTTTCCCATTCTGTGTAAGACACAGTAATATGACAGATTGTTAGCGTCACTAGGAGGGCTCTCACACTTGATATTTTATTGATAGAAAGATGTTAGGGCATAAAACAAACAGTTCTTCACGATTAAACTCGAATCATTTTCACAACCTGAGAAAGATTTGCACCTAGGTTGGTTCTCTGTGGAACAAACGAAACAACGTCTGAAGTGAACCCGGTCACCTCTGATGAAATACAAATTGACAACCGGGTTACTATTAACTTTCTAACTGGTGAGTCACAGAAAAGAACAACGGGAAGGTAAAGACCAAGATAGGTCTAGGCTTACCGAGAGAGCCGTCAGATCTAGAGCCATACAGACCAGTTTCCTTAATTTGATCGGGTCAATTGTTCAAGTGTCTTGTCCATTTTGGCTGAATTCCAACAACAATACTAAGCTTTATGTAAAAAAATATTTAGGGTTGTAGGGCTTGAAAAAAAATTGTGTTACAAAATATTTTAGAAAAAGACAAAGTTGACATTAGTTATTACCATAAGAATATTAAAACATTAAGTTGTATATCTTTGGGGAAACATGAATGATAAAATATATCCCCAAGTATTACTTAGCATTGGTTGAAATGGCACCTGGTCTTTCACTGGACGTTTCTATAAGAATTTTGTTCGTAACAGAGCGAAAAAAATATATAAAAAGCGTTAATCTGGTTCATGACGAAGCCTCCGCTCACGGGTGCGAGGATTTAATGCTTTCATGTCGTCGAAAACAGGCCTGAGTTTTCGCGGATCTTTTTTTTTTATTCCCAATGCTTAAAGATGCTTTATTGAAAGAAATATAAGCCAGAAATTCTCTTGGCAGCAATATATACCAGTGTCTCCGAAGGCTATTTAAGTACATTTTACGGCTGGGTAAAATCTCCTATATGTCTGGTACTGTAACAATCATGTAATGCAGTAACGGGGGATGCACTTTGCGGGTCGTCACATAAGTGCTATTAAAGTCATTATTTCACGACCATAAATCTGAAGGTTGCGGGTTCGAACCTAACTGAACGTGAAATTTTTAAGACAATTCAAGGTGCTGATATTAGCCAGGAACTGGCAAGAGAGTGTTAAATTTCCGAATCACTGTAAAAAGAAAACGTTTTAATCTAAAAAAGAAGGAATTGCAGTTTATGTTGTTAATGTTTTTAGGGTATATCTTACACAAGTGTAAAAATATAGCCAATCAGAAACGTCGAAATATGTATATATTAAAATGATTGCACTTGGCTACAATTGCAGTTAAACTTACACAAGGTAAAAGTAACAAGATTCCTGGCGCTTAGGGGTTATGCTTATGTTATAAAGTGCGTAAATTTTCGATTTTTGTTTTCTTATTGCTGCATTCAGGGGAATAACAGACTTGACTGTATATGCCCACAGTGACAAACTCACTACAAAGT
>CM037791.1:32612359-32662359 GCA_021229015.1 Solen grandis
TATCAATCACACTATAGGAATACTTCAATGGACTTGAAAAAATATTTAATATAAAACAAAACATTTAAATATTAGAGCAAGAAAGTAAAGATACCAAATCATAAACAACAATTGCATTATATATTAAACACTTTAAACAATGAAATGAGTAAGAAGTGCATGAATGTTGAGATATCAGAGATGGGGGGTGGAAAATAGAACTAAGTATAAACGGAGAGTCCCTTCCATACAGATAAGCTAAAACGGGTGTCTCGACAAAATCACGATTCTAATGTGAATTGAAAACTTAATTAACACTGTATTAGTGACCCCATCCTACCTTTGTGGATACACCCTGTAACTGGATATATGGGTAATGTGTACTACAAATAGCAATAACAGTAATGTTCGTTATGCCATTGTCTTAGAACAAGTTCTTAAACAATTTATGTGTAAATTATCAATTAATTATCATTCTGACATGTAGATCAGTTAAGTGTTTGTTTAGCTTTAGAAGTACTTATCTCTGATGATGTAGATTCGGGCCTTTATTACCATGTACAAGGTATTGCAACAAGGTTCCTGTAATAACCCTTCAACAATCAACCACAGCCAGAATAACGACAAAGCCAGGGGGACTTTGTTTCTCACCTGCACTTCCAGAAGCCTGTCCAACATGCAGCGTGAAGTTCCTGTGGGGTCCTACAGAAAAGTCCTGGTACTCTTCGTAGTATAAACCGCCATGGGAGTCGGTGATTTCCACTCTAAGGACGTAATCTCGACCGTCATTAGTCATGGCGTGTAACTGTTCAAGGCCTGAAAGTAAACGGTAAGTGGTAAGTTGATAGTACTATAAACACAGTGCATGTATATTGATATATTTGGAATCTATTAGTATTCCAAAGTTTTAAAATCTTTAAGAGGTTCATTTTTCTACTTGAATACTTAAAGTGTTTTACAGGATGCAGAACTATCTGACTGATATATATTCAAATTAAATGAGGAAGAAATCTCCATGGCCTCAAATGACAGCACCAAGATGTTTATTCGAAGCTATACAAGTAATTTGTAAACGAGCAAAATATGTTAACTAAAGGAGGTGTATAATAAGGGGAGCACTGACTGGTCATTCAGTGACTAAAGCTTTTCAAAAGCCAATAGACACATTTCATTCTTCTGCACTGTACACATTTGTTGAGACGAAAAAAAAATTCCTACACAATAATTGCTCTTGTGAACTCACTGTCTTCACCAAGTGAATTTGTTAGTGTCGTAAATTTTTATCTGTTAAAATGAAATTCCTATAGGTGAGGTCTATGAAACTGATTATTATTTGTTCCAAACTTTAAGAAATTATTTTATCATGTCATCAAAATAAGACCCTAGGGTACTGTGAGTATGAAACTGGTGACTTCACGGGCAAGTTTGATGTACGAATTGAAGTCGCGTGGAGATATATCTGGGATATAAGACAAGACTTGAATGTCATGCTTCTCTGAATGTCTTGGTCTTCAACAGACAGACTAAATTATTGCGCGATCACTATTTGCAGATATAAAGGTGTAAATAACAATAGAAAAAATATGATAGCACTAACAATTCCTGAAGAACTTCTGAGATCAGGGATGGGAACACAAGCAAGATTGTCACCTGCATGCATATGAAAACTATTACGTTAATCACTAGTTCTCGTTAATATGTTTTGTTAGCTAGCTCAATGGTTGAAAAAATGTTTTTCAAAAGGCTCTAGAGTGTCCTGTACACTGTAAAGGATTAAATCAAGATCTTGATATATACATCATAAGTACTTCCAATGGTGCTATGGTTGAGAAATCTCAGTCCCTGCTGGTGTACCTACCCATCCAGAAGTCTCCAGCTTTGTCTCCAAAACCAAGAGCGTAGTTAGTTGAGTCCTTGTTGTCGAACCGTTCTGTACCCGTCTGACGATTGAGGAACACCTGGACAATATTGACACAGCAGGTGTAAAGGTGCAGAGGAGGCAAGTTCATAATGATTCAAGAAGAGTTTGACGAGATTTTGATTAATTAAAACATAGTTCTTAACTTATGTTTGCTAACAGTCTACAGTCGTTTAAGGATTTCGTCGACATGAAACAGATAAATCGTCTTTAAAGCGATATACAAGTACAATTCTAACGACTTTGCCCATAACCTCCCAATTATGCTATCACACGCGGCCTCTCATAACTACGTTTATGATTGACAGTTTTAATGCTGTAAAATGATATTTCTGTGCCATCCACTTAATGGTTATGAAGACCTTAATGTGATGAAGAAAATCCTACCGTCCATCCGCCCCCATCTGAAGCCATTTCACAGGTGACGTTTTTCTTCTGACCGTTTTTAAGTTCCACTGTGTATATATTGTTTGTCGCAGCCGGCAGTTTGTTTTTGTGTACATCCATACAGTCCCCTGTGGAATCAGTAGGATCTGTGTTCAATCACTTAAATTGTGTATGCATGTACAATCGAAACAAAAGAGAAAACATTCAAATTGTCTGCGACCTAGGAATTCTGTTGCATGGTGAGAATTATCCATCATGACCATTCCAGACGCATTGTATTGGTCCATCCCAGCAACCAAAAGGTAGGAAGTGGTTTACCAATCCACGTGTGAAATACAATAAACCTTACGTGACTGCATGAACTATATGATATCTCATAATTCATTTTTTTGATAAAAACATAACCCTTCATTAATGAGGTTAAGGGTATCACACTTTTGCAAATTCTACTTATCAATCTCTAGAATATGTCCTACATATACATGTATGTATATATTGCATGTTAATCATCACAATACCTTCTAACATACGGGTATTTCATATCTCAATCATGATTCATAACATAATCCGCACATGTCCTATATTTATACATGTCCTATATTTATACATGTCCTATATTTATACATGTCCTATATTTATACATGTCCTATATTTATACATGTCCTATGTTGTATATTCTGGCCATACAACAGACTATACCGACATCCAGCTGGAAGACCTCCAGAACGACCCTGCCAGAATCTAATATCATTATTATCATGAATTAATTATTATTCATATAAAGTACCTGACTAAACTACACATTGGATATTTGTAAAGCTTTTTCCCAAATAAGGACATGCAAATCTGAAGGTGACTTTTCTTAAGTTTTATGGATAAAATTCAATTATGAATGATATGTTATATTTTAACAGAATTTGAATTTTGAGTTATTATTTGAAATAGTATGCCTGTTAGGGATGGGAGAGTTCTGGCTAATAAATTTATATTACCACCTTTAACTGTATATAGTGATACTTACGTACAGTACAGCTGGCGGCGGTGTAACCCCCGGGACAGAAACACACGTGACCGCCCTGGGCGTTATAGCAAGTACCACTACCGCATGGGGACGAAGCACAGGCGTCGGTAAAGGCTGAAATTACAACAGGTGCAATAGCTATGACTTGTAGCACTATACCACTGTAGCGATCTTGATCCTTCACAGCATCAGTATTATTTGTCATTCTGAGGTGACCACAGTCATCAACAGAAATAAAGAAAGGACATTTTAATTTGACCAGCACACAAACTTCTTCATATTTTTTTATTCTTCAAAAGTGATCCCTCGGGAAATAACTTCACCCCTCACAGACACAAGATAGTGTAAATGATTCTCTCTTATAGAATTTTTACGATAAATTCCACAGATATCATTTTGTGTCCATTATGTGGTCTGTTAGCTTTAATAAGTTCTGCTTATTCTAATATGTTTGTACATGTAAATATAATTCGGAGCTAAAAACAACAAAGAAAAAAACCCGACAAGAAATGAATCTTAAATGTCTCAATTTACATACTGTTCAAAAGGTTGCTACAAAAATTAAAATCAGAAATTGTATATTTAAAATCTAGGTAGATCTATATTACATATGCATGTATATGAAAAACATCTATTTATCTATGTAAAAGAAAGAGTTCAAGAAAAAAAAAGTGCTGTGTTTACACTGACGTTTGTCACAATTCAGGCCTGTATAGCCTGGATTACAGGTGCACTTGTTGACACTGTTACAGGTCCCGTGTTGACACGTGGGTCCTCCTGGGCCACAGGTGGATCCTTTAACATATCAACATCGTCATCATCATCGTCAAATAATAATCAATCATCATCAGCAGCAACAAGATCAGCTTTGGTATGATTATATTGGCAAAACATCAAGTGTAGCATCAACATTATCATCAACAATAACCAAAAAAATTTTATTGAAGATTATGAATACCCCAAGATATGGCTTTGTCACAGATACTGTGACCATGTCAGGGACAGTGTTGACGCACTAAGAAAGGGGGAGGGAAGCGGAGTATAGAGTTCTAATACACTCTTACATTTACCAAAGACAACAAAAAAATAAACATAAAAAATGCAATGAATCTATCAAAGTTAAGCTGATCATGACATGCTAAGGATTTGTGCACCTGGCATTGGTGCTTATAAATGTTGTTAAGTTTTATCAAAATCTGACAAATAGTAGCTGAGAAATGAAGCAGATAAAGTATATTCAAGAAATATGACAAGGAGGGGGGGGGGGGGGGGGGGGGCACAACTCAATGAAAAACGAAGCAAGCATAATATGCCTACAATATTAGCAATTAGGCTAAGTATCTTGATCATTGTGAAGTAATATGATAATCTCACCAATGGTTGCTGGACAAAATATCTTAAACATTCCATATTTATAACAAAAGGCCATAACTCATTTAAATCAAATCAGTCCTGATGTACCAATGGTATACACAACTAGACTTAGTACTTATTAATGCTGTGAAGTAAAATCAAGATAAGACCATTGGTAGCCAAGATATAGCACTCTCAAAATGTATTCAATAAATTAAACGATTTGCCATTAACTCATTTCAATCCAGCTGATCAAGACGCGCCTAAGGCTTGGTACCTAACAATGCTATGAAGTGAAATGAAAATCCGCCCAAAGGTTGCCCAAGAAATAGCACGGTCAAATTATATTTAAGAAATATAACAAAGGGCCATAACTCATTTAAATTCAAGCCGATCATGACGTGCCAATGATATGCAACAACTAGGCTTGGTACTTAATTACCAATCATATAAAGTATAATCAAAATCCGACCAAAGATAGCCGTGAAAGCGGACAAATCTTGTCAACAGATAAACTGACAGACTGACGAACAGGACTCCACTTCATATAATATTGGGTATAATGACAATTGATTCAGATCTTACATGTTTTGTCATCACCACAAACACCCCTTCTTTATCAATATGTCCATCATCACCACAAACACCCCTTCTCTATCAATATGTCCATCATCATCACAAACAACCCTTCTCTATCAATATGTACATCATCATCACAAACACCCCTTCTCTATCAATATGTCCATCATCACCACAAACAACCCTTCTCTATCAATATGTCCATCATCACCACAAACACCCCTTCTCTATCAATATGTCCATCATCATCACAAACACCCCTTCTCTATCAATATGTCCATCATCACCACAAACAACCCTTCTCTATCAATATGTCCATCATCATCACAAACACCCCTTCTCTATCAATATGTCCATCATCATCACAAACACCCCTTCTCTATCAATATGTCCATCATCATCACAAACACCCCTTCTCTATCAATATGTCCATCATCATCACAAACACCCCTTCTCTATCAATATGTCCATCATCACCACAAACAACCCTTCTCTATCAATATGTCCATCATCATCACAAACAACCCTTCTCTATCAATATGTCCATCATCACCACAAACAACCCTTCTCTATCAATATGTCCATCATCATCACAAACAACCTTCTCTATCAATATGTCCATCATCATCACAAACATCCCTTCTCTATCAATATGTCCATCATCACCACAAACAACCCTTCTCTATCAATATGTCCATCATCACCACAAACAACCCTTCTCTATCAATATGTCCATCATCATCACAAACAACCATTCTCTATCAATATCTCAATCATCACCACAAACAACCCTACTCTATCAATAGGTACATCATAACCACAAACAACCCTTCTCTATCAATATGTCCATCATCATCACAAACAACCTTCTCTATCAATATGTCCATCATCACAAACAACCCTTCTCTATCAATATGTCCATCATCATCCACAACAACACCTTCTCTATCAATATGTCCATCATCATCACAAACAACCCTTCTCTATCAATATGTCCATCATCACCACAAACAACCTTTCTCTATCAATATGTCCAATCATCACCTCTACAATACACACACCACCCTTCTCTATCAATATGTCCATCATCACACAAACAACCTTCTCTATCAATATGTCCATCATCATCACAAACACCCTTCTCTATCAATATGTCCATCATCATCACAAACACCCTTCTCTATCAATATGTCCATCATCACCACAAACACCCTTCTCTATCAATATGTCCATCATCATCCCCAAAACACCTTCTCTATCAATATGTCCATCATCACCACAAACACCCTTCTCTATCAATATGTCCATCATCACCACAAACAAACCTTCTCTATCAATATGTCCATCATCACCAAACAACCTTCTCTATCAATATGTCCATCATCACCACAAACCCTTCTCTATCAATATTCCATCATCATATCAATATGTCCATCATCACCACAAACACCCCTTCTCTATCAATATGTCCATCATCACCACAAACACCCCTTCTCTATCAATATGTCCATCATCATCACAAACAACCCTTCTCTATCAATATGTCCATCATCATCACAAACAACCCTTCTCTATCAATATGTCCATCATCACCACAAACAACCCTTCTCTATCAATATGTCCATCATCATCACAAACACCCCTTCTCTATCAATATGTCCATCATCATCACAAACACCCCTTCTCTATCAATATGTCCATCATCACCACAAACAACCCTTCTCTATCAATATGTCCATCATCACCACAAACAACCCTTCTCTATCAATATGTCCATCATCACCACAAACACCCCTTCTCTATCAATATGTCCATCATCATCACCCTCATTTGTTAGCATCATCAGATCATCATCTGTACCATTTTTTTATAAAGTCAAGATCTGCACTAGATTCAGTTTTCTAATACCTATTTTGCATTCAAATTATTTATCTTACATAAAACATCAGGGTAGAAATGGCCTCATTCATGTATATGTATAACCAAAGACATTAAACCAAAATATGCGCTACTCATGATATTCTACCAAGAAAATGTATTCACGCCTCACACATTATTTAAAGATTATCTAAAGGTTATCTACTTACCGAATGAATGTATAGCTGACGTTAAATGCTGTTTAAATAATAACAAGAGCTGTCAGGGAGACAGCGTGCTTGACTATTCTCTGTACTTTATAGAATAAAAAATAAAATTCACCCCGTTACACAATAATGACCCCTAAGACATGTGTGAAGTTTCAAGTGAATACCTTTGGTGGTTGTGGAGATTGAATTTGCACGCATAACCTGAACCAGGAATTTTCTAAGTTCACAAAAGGAAATAATTCAGTAAAAATCAATGCTAGAGTTATGTGTCTTGGACAGGGAACTACAATTATGACCCCAAATACCTTTGTAAAGTTTCAAGTGAAAACATTAAGTGGTTGTGGAGATATAAGAAGATAGAGAAACTTGCACGCAAAACCTTTACCTTAATTGAGTGTTACGCCAACACCAACGCCGGCGCCAGGTTGACTAGGATAGCTCTTAATATACCTCGAATAGTCAAGTTAAAAATGTTCAAAGAACTACATATCATGATAGATCCTAAATGCCCTTAAAAAAACCCAAAAAAACGCGTCACTTTTCAAAGTTGCAGCAAAATTATGAGATTTCCTTCATATGCTTATTTCAGTAGCGCTTCTCTTGGTTTCTTACCAGCAATATTTGGGACTGTGCTAGGCGTCATTATGTTCGTAGATGACGTCATAACATTTGTGCTTGTCATCACAGGCGTGGTCGCAGTTGATGTCATAACATTTGTCGTCACAGGCGTGGTCGCAGTTGATGACGCACCAGGTACACAGAAGCCACACGTTCGATTACAAAGGCTAGAGAAGCCAGAGATTGTACATACATCCAAGTTCTGCTGCTGAAACTGCTGCATTAATTGTGTACAATTTGCCTTATCCACACATGGCGCTGTAATCATAAACACACAATTAAGGCACATTCATAAACAAGAGGGCCTAGATGGCCCTAAAGACGCTCACCTGAGAAAAACTGCCTTCATTTCCTGTACAAGTTAATAAATTATAGCATAAATGTACTGAATACATAATCCATGAGATCATTTCAAATCCACCAACTAAACAGTACCTGCATGTGGTCAAAACTTGAAGTCAAACTTGACTGAGAAACTTCAAAATGATTGCTTAAGAAATGATGATGCTAGAGTGTAAACAGTGAAATCTGGCATTTTTATTACATGTTATTAAAGGGCAATAACTCCTGACCTAATTATCCGATATCGGCCATTGTTGAACTTGGCATAGAGATTATGGCTATTAACATTATCAGAAATTTTGAAAATGACTGCTTAAGAAATGAAAATGCTAATGTGCAAACAAAGTTAAATCTGGCAATTTTTCACATTAAAAGGGGGCAAAACTCCTAACCTGATTGGCCTATATCTGCCACAATTGAACTTGGCCAATAGAATATGGCTATAAATATTGTCATAAAAAAATGATGATTATTGCTTAAGAAATGAAAAAAACTCCTGACCTAATTGCCAATATCAGTCATAATCAAACCTGGCCAAGAAATTATGGCTATAAACATTGTCATAAAGTTTGAAGATGATTGCTTAAGAAATGAAGATGCTAGAGAGTGAAAACAAAGTGAAATCTGGCTTCTTCTTTTTTTATATGTATATAAAGGGGTATAACTCCTGACCTCATTGCCCGATATCAGCCATAATCGAAATTGGCCAAGAGATTATGACTATAAATATTGCCATAAAGTTTGAAGATGCTTAAGACATGAAGATGCTAGAGTGCCAACAAAGTGAAATCTGGCAATTTTAATATTAAAAGGGGCAACACTCCTGACCTAATTAGCCGATATCAGCCATAATCGAACATCATAAAGTTTGAAGATGATTGCTAAAGAAATGAAAATAAATAAAGAAATGAAATGCTAGAGTGCAAAGAAACTAGCTAATTGTGGACGACGGACATTCATTGAACTTAATAGCTCCTCCTGAGCACATATGCAAAGCCTCAAAGCGAGCGCAGCATTTTTAAATTTGGTTTATTTTTGTCTTGTCTTGACCTGGTTCATCTAGAATTGTAAGACAGTATTTACTTATGTTAAATGGAAACTGCGCATTTAATTGTAGCTATTTTTTTTTTTTAATTTTTAAACTTATTATCACGTTTCTACTATTTCCCAGGGAGGTAATCCACCATGGTGGTAGAGAGACAGGGCGGAGGATACGTGGAGAGTAGTCACGAAATAGAAGCTTATATCATCAACTCCCAGAACAGTGCTCAGGCATATGGTGAACATCATCCGAAGGCGTTCTGCGCATATCACTGAAATTCGTCACCAGTGGCTGGGTACCCTTTTCTATTAGATATACGGGTATGAAATGTCAACATCATGTTAACACTAGTCCTACAGTACTTACGATGGGTGACGCCAATATTGTTCGAGCAGTTGGAGTTACATAAGTTTGTGCTGCAGCAGGTTGTACATTTGCTCTTTTGTTCGTTGACAAGACACTCCTAGTTTCATAGACAAATGGAGAAAAAAATGTCTTATTTAGTATAAGGTCTTTTATTGAAAGGTGTTCATATTAAATACATGTATACAATTACTGTGCAGCGTAACACTTAACAGATAAAATATCCGAGTTAAAAAAAAACTGGAGAATTGTAACAGACTTCGTGAAATTCATGCATTGTGGGAACGCACTTTGGTGTCCACCGCATTTCCCACAATGCATATCTTTGAACCACGTGTGTATATAGTCACTGAAGAACTTGATAAAATGTTGTTACAGATTATAGAAATAATAGATACATGAATATATGCACGTGTCTTAAACGAGATCACAATTAACTTCGGAGTATACTGAATAAAAAAATATCTGTCCACAAATGGAACCACGTCAAATGCATTTATAAAGAACGCCAATGCACAAAATCAATACCTGTCAAATGTGTCCTACGTAGAAGGCGTAAAGGAAAGTATTCAAGTACATATCCATTTAAATTAAAAACATACTGACGAGAGATAAAATAAATGATTTCTGAAATTCCTTGATGTCACTGACTAGAAGCAGTTTTAAAACTGAATCAGTTGGGATTATACTTCTGAATATGATGGACATGTTTCAGTCAGTACTGTTGCTAAAGATGATACATAAATGAACCTTCGATGTCAGATATTTCTGAACAAGCTGCTTTCTTTTTATCCACCATGGAACCTATGGTGTCGTTTTGCATGCTTTAATTTTTTTTCCAAAGTTCCAATACTTGATATTGATTTGGGGACCATTAGTACCATTTTCGTGCGACAGACGGATGAAGTGGTGAAGATTAGTTAAGCTGATGACGATGATTTAGATTTTCTTTATACTCGCACTTTGACCAAGTCATTTTGGCGAGGATAAAATAAGGTGTTTAAAAGAGTTTAAAAGATGATTATGTACTTATGTCTTTAAATGAGAATAAGTTGATTATTTTGTGTTGAGAAATATATATGTGTAAATGATGATTAAAATTAGTTAAGCTACGATGTGAGACCTGTACCTACCTGTTTAGGGGTACACTGCACTACGTATTTCCCGTTGGTCATGTTCACTCCGCAGTACTAAAATGATAAAGCGCAGCAATTAGGCATACAACTAGAACGTGCAATTACACCGTATACTCAAATGTTGCAAGGGGAGGGGGGGTACCTATAGATGTAAATATGTTCAAGACATTGAAGCTAACTATGTCTGGATCGAAAGTAAGTTTGTTTTTTTTTTGTTTTTTTTTTTTGGGGGGGGGGGGGGTGTTAACGTCCCACTAAAAGGATTTCAGTCGTTTGGAGACTATGTATAATGGAGACAGATATAGTGCTGCCAAACTGCAGTATAACATGTGACATGATACCACACCTTATATGCTGAGCGCCAAGCGAGGGAGTTATACCAGTACCATTTTTCACAATCCACGACCTCTCGATTCCCGGGTGGACGCTCTAACCACATGGCTACTGGGACCGGTGTCTTTCAAAATGTTCAATTATGATGATAAACTATGATGCTAGACAACTGTGTTACGACAAGAAATATGAGACATGTTTTTTCCAGTAGCTGGTCACGATATTTGAATACAGTTTTATGAAAGAAGAGTGCAGTTTGCAGTGTATAAATAAGATGCTTGCAGATTTTGTAGGATCATTGGTGCAAGATTCGTGGCTTTGGTACGACAAACATAGTTATCTTATTACATTTATTTGCAAAACAAACTTTAATCACTTATGTTCATTTACTCGAAGGATTTAGGAGAAGACGTCTTATTAATTGAATGTACGGTTGTCTTTAACAATGTGAAAAAGACATTTGGATTCAATGAAGCCGTCTCATCGGTAAAAATTGGTTTTACACTTAGTACGGTATCCGAGGTGTGGAATAATCTTTTCCATACTGAAACAATAAGATTTTTTCTTCTTGCATATCTTATTCTTTTTATAAATACTATATAACATTAAGATTTTTTTTAAACAAAAGAGCGAATAAGAATTATTTTTGTTCGGTATGGATATTTCATAATTAACATTCCGGCAAAAATGACAGTGTAACAAACACGGCCCGACCCGAATTCGAACCCGATTCACCGGCGTGACAGCCTAATGCTCTAACCACTGAGCCAAAGAGTCGTCTCCTCGACGCAAATATCAGTTTGTATATACACCTGTGACGACGCATTACTTTCCCCTCCGAGAAGTCTCGACCCGAAACTTGGCCTGGGATACACGAGGGTAAGGCAACGTACTCCGGTATGGCAGCAGACATTATCTCACAGCTGCCACCAAATGTAACAAACACGGCCCGAACCGGAATCGAACCCAATCCGCCGGCGTGATAGCTCTATCAATGAATGCTCTAACCACTGAGCCAAAGAACTGACTCCCTGACGCAGTTGTCAGAGATTGTATATACACCTGTGACGACGCATCGTCACAACAGTATGTCATTTGGGTTCTCCGGAAAAAAAACAACAACGAAACTTTGCGGTGGGACGTACCTCATCCCTGCTGCAGGCCATCACCATGTCACATTGTGAGGGGTCATCCAGAGGATACTGGCAGTGGTAACAGACTGGTCCGCCGTTGGGAAGGTAATCTGTAGAAACACGGCAGGTTAAGCCTCTATTATACCCAGAAAACATTACCATTTTACATAATAATGTAATCATATTGGGTCAGTTTGAAACACAAAAAAATAGGAGTTGTGCTCACATGATTCTTTGACTACAGAACCCTGTATAGGAAAAGTAGTCAAAGCCCATAAATCCAGAAACAAAGCAACGTATAAAGACAAGGGTAACTGGTAAGTTTCAACCAAATCCCTGGAGTTGTGTTCACAAAGTTCTGCTAACATAACTCTATATAAGTCAAAGTTTTTAAGAAGTTCTCGCGAGCACGAAATACAGTATTCATGCTCAACAAATGAAGGTTAGAATTGTGGGTAAGTTTTATCCAAATCCATCAGGTAGTGTAAGAGGAGTTATGTTCACAGGGTTCTGCTTACATAACTCTATATCAAACAAGAGGGCCAAGATGGCCCCGAAGTCACTCAACTGAGAAACATTGCCTTCATTGCCTGCACTGCTTACAAAATGAGGTAAGAGTGAAAAAATGGCCAATCTGTGTGATGTTCAGATATTTCAAGGGCCTAAAATGTAAATCTATCAGTTCATTAATAGCCGTTATCGAACTCCACTGAGATGTTGTTTATTTTTAAAAGTTCTTTTGTTCTTTTTTTCAAAGCCTTTATATAATTATAGATAATATATTGCATAATTTATTTTTAACTTATTCCTTATTATGTACGGTGTGGGATGACCTCGACCCACACACACCTAAATGAGTGGCCCTGATTATAGGGACCTGGAAATATATGAATATATTGTTGCCAATACCATTGGGTATAAGTTAAATGTAATTGTTGATGCTAAGGTGTAAACAAAGTAAGAGTCTGGCATTTTTCATCATTCCAGGTCTATAACTGCTGACCGAATTGGTCGATAAAGGCATCATCAAACTTGGCTTTGAGATTATGACAATAAACATTGTCATGAAGTTTGAAGATGCTAGAGTGTAAACAAAGTAAAATCTGGCATTTTTTTTTATATTAAAAGGGCCATAACTCCTGACGTTAGGAGGCCATTATCATCAATAATCAAACTTGGCCGAAATATTACGGGAATTAAAATTGTCATGAAATTTGGAGATGATTTCTATTATATAGTTCCATACAAAAGCTGGGTGTGGTACCGGGAAGTGTCCTCATCTAACCCCTGATGCACATATTTGTTGATAGTGTTGAGGCACCAGAAGCTGATGCTATGTACCAATTATCAAATCTGTAAGTCTGTATGTTTCTGAGAAAACGCATTTTGAAGTTAAGCTTTCTGGTTACCATGGCAACCAAAGTTCTTCATTGCCATGGCAACCAAAGTTCTTCATTGCCATGGCAACCAAAGTTCTTCAGCTGATGCTATGAACCAAATATCAAATATGTAGGTCTATATATTTCTGAGAAAAGGCATGGCAACCGTTGCAACCAGAGTTTTTCATGGAACTGAAGAAAAAAATAGGAATTTGCATAAGGCTATCATAAGTATCATTTTGGTAAAATTTGATGAAAATCCATCCGGTAGTTTCAGAGGAGAAATTTGTTTAAATTGTTGACGGACGACGGACAATCAAGTGATCACAAAAGCTCACTCTGAGCTTTGCTCAGGTGAGCTAAAAAGGGGCGTAACTCCTGATCTAATGGGTCTTTTTGTTTTCATTATATAGTTCCATACTAAAGCTGGGTGTGGTACCGGGAGGGTCCTCATCTAAACCCTGATGCACATATTTGTTGATAGTGTTGAGGCACCAGAAGCTGATGCTATGTACCCAAATATCAAATAAGTTAGTCTGTATGTTTATGAGAAAACGCATTTTGAAGTTATGCTCTCTGGTTGCCATGGCAACCAAAGTTCTTCATGAAATTCAATAAAAACTAGGTATTAGCATAAGGCTAACACAAGTATGGTGAAAATCCATGGACTAGTTTTGGGAGAGAAGATTTTTCAAGAATTCCCTATATATAGTTTTATATAAAAATCCGAGTGTGGCCATTGGCGTCGCCCATTGTGACCCCAGGGGGACAAATTTTGCACTGATGTTGAGGCAACATGAGCTGATGCTATGTACCAAATATCAAATCTGTAGGTCTATATATTTCTGAGAAAAGGCATGGCAACCGTTGCACCCAGAGTTTTTCATGGAATTGAAGAAAAAAATAGGAATTTGCATTAGGCTATCATAAGTATCATTTTGTAAAAATTTGATGAAAATCCATCCGGTAGTTTCAGAGGAGAAGATTGTTTAAACTGTTGACGGACGACGGACAATCAAGTGATCACAAAAGCTAAAAAGGGGCGTAACTCCTGATCTAATGGGTCGATATCAGCCATTATCAAACTAGGAGATTATAGTCATAAACATTGTCATGAAGGTTGAAAATGATTGCTTCAGAAATGATGATGCTAGAATCGAAAACAAACTTATTTTGGACGACGGACATTCAACGATCCTCATCTTGAGCACATGCATAACCATAATCAAACTTGTCTGTGAGATCATGGTAATAAACATTTACTAAAAGTTGAAGTTAAACATGATTGCTTAATAAATGAAGATGCTAGAGGGCAAACAAACTAATTTTGGACGACGGACGGACGACGGACATTCATCGATCCTAATCGATAGCTCATCCTGGGTGACTAAAAGTGACAAAGGGTCATAATTCTGGAAAATTTCATGTTGAACATAAAATCCAGTCGTAATGCACAACCACATAGGCAAGTATTTGTGTACTTTTGAACCAAATCTATTCGGTAGTATAAAACAAGATGACATAACTTTATACACATGTACAGGCAAAGTAACAATGTGCTCATGTGAGCACAAAATCCAGCTTCCATGCACAGCTGCTCGTACATCTAAAGGTAGAAAGTGAAGTTTCAAGAATCGAGTATGTCATAATACGTCCCTGTACGGGCTTATAAAACAGAGAACAGTTTGTGTGTTGTGAACTCTCTTTGTAAGGAGATGGGTGGTGGTAAGGACCTACCGGCAGATCCACACAGACCGGGCTGACAGATGTCTGCGTCACAACACTCGTTACAGATCCCGAAGTTGACACCCAGAGACGAACCGCTTCCGCAGTACTGCAGTGTTTAAAAATCAGAACAAATTAAAAAAAAATTTTTTCGTACAAGTCTGTTCAAACAAATACTGAAAATGATTTTGAAATGTATGACGTCGCCGTTCTGTCACTAACGTCGCCAATCACAGAACAACAATATCTGTTAAACACATTTCTTTGCATGGAAAATATTCTTTTATATATTTATTCGATCCTAAAGTCATTCTGAAGTCGGCCGCCATATTTGCATATTTTTTTTTCTCGCACTTACTATACCGTTTTGCCATACACATAAGCTACCGTCCCCGGTGGCCTAGTGCTTAGAGCGGTTCCGATCCCCGGCCGCGACATACCAAAGTCATAAAAAAATAGTACTGTTATAGCTCCCTTACTTGGCGCTCAGCATATAAGGGTAGTTCCAGGACTGGTTGGCCCAGTGTCAGGATAATGTGACTGGGTGTGGTATCATGCCACATGTCTACGGCGTGATACTGCAGTGTGGCAGCACTATATAACTGTCAACATCGTCTCCAAATGACTGAAATATTGTCGGTGGGACGTTAAACCCAACAAACAAACAAACACATGAGCTATACCGGAGACAAATGACACACTTCTACAAAATAATGTTATCATAATATTTTTTTTTTCACGAGAAAACTTATGAAGTAGTCTTTATTTAAATGATAACATGTATATGGCTAAAATCAGTCTTGTTTATAAAATGTTTGCGTTGCATTTCAAGAAGAAGTGTCAGGATTTGGATTAAATGAGTGCTAGGTTCAAAACCTTGACTCACCAGACGGTCCCTGCAACCCAGTTTGTACCTCGCTTGTCCCCCGGGAGTGACGTACTTTTCCGCAGAACAAGACTGGTTGAAACATAACGCAATAAATCTTATTGTCTAAGATGTATTCAAGCTACACTGTATTATGTACGAAAAAAAAGAAAGAAAGAAATATTATGTAAACTTAAAACACTCGATCAATATTATATTTTATGAACCAAATTCAATATAGAGTGTGAGCAGGTTTAACAGTATAATTTCTAATGAATCAACGGTCAACAGTTGCCTTGGCAATTAGACCAAGCACTTACCCCCAGCCTCATCCCTATTCAGCATGGTAATGACCTAAGGCGACAATTTGTTAAATGATTGTACAATTATTTGTTTCTTTATAAAGAGACAGACGGGAAAATAGAGACATACCCATACAGAGAGAGAGAAACAGAGAGAGAGAGAGAAAGAAGGGGGTACCTCATGGGGACCGCAGGTTTTCACTTGGTAAGCGAGCCGGGGTTCGGGTACGTCCATACCAACGAGGCACACATACCGGCTACAACCTGCCAGACAACAGTGTATCACAGTCCAGAAAGTTTTGAATTCTATTTCCCGTTAGAGACGAGGTAATTTTTTTCGAGGTAGCTTGTTAGACACGGGAACCGTTGGGAGGCATAAGTTTAAGTTGCAATAAAGCCATATCGACGTGAAAGAAATATGTAACTAGCATTAATACGTATGTTTAGGGAGATGTTAGTCACCTTTATTTAATTGTTCGGTCACTTATTCATTTTAAGTAGCAAGCCACCTTCCTCTAACTGGTTGCTTAAACAAAGTCTGTCCGCCTTGTCGAGATGTGTGTAGCAACGTTAAATGTCGGACCAACACTAAATGTCGCACTTGACGTTATATGTCACAAGGCTGACGCTTAATGTCGTAACCAACGCTAAATGTCGCAAAACCTCCTGACGTTATATGTCGCATCTGTAACGCCAAATGTCGCCAAAAAAAAAATGCACTGCAGCTATATGTCGCAACATCAACGCTGAATGTCGAACTCCTTTATGAGCACTCTTTGGTAGTATTACTGACCTGGTTTAAGCTCCCGACGTATCCCGTAACAGTGAGCTTGGGGTTACCGGGATGAACTGGACACGACCATAAAGGCCAAGTCTTTACTGTGCCAGTTTGAGATAAAGAAACTGTTTGTTTCGAGTAGATATGGAGTATATCTTACCGAGAAAAATTATTACTTTGGAATTATATCACTTTGAGGTTCGGGGCCTCCGTGGCCGAGAGAATAAAGTCGCTGACTTTAACACTCACTCAGTCCCTCACCGCGTGGGTTCGAATCCCGGCAGTGTCATTCGGATTTTCATGTGAGGAAGCCTTCCAGCTGGCTTGCGGTAGGTCGGTGGTTCTACCCGGATGCCTCCGTGCATTCGGGGTCTTCCTTCACCTGTAATTAGCTGGACGTCGCAATATGACTGAAATACTGTCGAAGCGACGGTAAACTCAAATAGTCAAGTCAAGTCATTTTGAGGTTAAATACATTGTATATCTACGAAAAACAAGCACATTTTCCAGATCATGGAAAACAACAACGGTGGTGATGAAATAAAGTGTTTCACAATAAGATTAGATTTCGTTCTTAGAAAATGAATACACACACGGCTATGTTATGTTCACAAATATAAAAGTTATACCGGTCTGAAGTTTTCTTCTTTTCTGCATTTTATGCTGCTCAATGATAATGGAGTACGATAACAATTTTAGCCATTTCGACAAAATAATCAATACCAGGTCAACGACCTTATTTCAACTAAAAAGATGTATACAAATACGTATATTATGATTTCTTTTAACATTGAAGAAATAAAGCCAATTTTCTTTCACCACAGCAGACCGGTGGCAGTTGTGATAGAACTAAGTACTTCATTGGTTTGCATGAAATAAGTTGATGTATCCCGGATCGGTGATCCGGAATCCGGCGTACAACCCTAACAGTACCGTGGACCACCAAAATATTTTAAGTATCGAGCCACCAAGAACGATTACCTTTTTTTGACATGGAATAAATAAGGATTTCTTGGCATTTACATTTTGAAAAAGGCAATTCAGTTGTTTCACTGAAATAATTTGAATTTGAAATCACAATTTGTTTATCTGCTACTCGTGATTCGTTAACGGAGACATACGAGGTGTCTATGGAAAATTGACGAGGATATGCGGAATATGCATATTCAGTTTATTTTTGTAAACAATTGAACGAACTTAAGTAATAGGTTCTTTCTTATTTATGCATTGTAGTACCTTTGTCGTCAACGAGTATGTACAGATTGCATCTCGTAACAAATCTGTATCACTCACTTTGCTTTTCTGTCCAAAGAATATTATATTATATATTATACTGCTTTTGGAAGCATAATGAGCCTTTATTGTTTATTGCTTTCTCTTTGAAAAACGTTTACCGTCTTAGGCGAAAGTATTTTTATTAGTTTGAACATGTTTAGATTTTATTCTACATCTTTTTGTGGACATAAGGATGATTTGAAATAATGTGTATACTCAATATCAAAGATGTTCTGCTGTCTCGAAAAGCAGCTGGAAAAAAAAAAGAATAAAATCACAATATCATTTTTTTTTATTATTTGGATTTTTATTGGATACGACGCTCCTGTATATACATATATACCCTTATACAAAAACATTGGCCGTTATGGACTTTTTTCAGGTGTCCGTAATTCATCCGTTATACTGTCCGTTAGATTTAATTTGAAATTGAAAGTGAATGTCTTGGGATTAAAAATATCTGTCGATATATAATGTCAAGATAAAAATCAAAGCACTGATAGTGCTGGTGGGGTGATAGATCGCACTGCCAGACAATTGTTAATATTCATTTCGATTTGTTTCCCTTTTGAATAGGTAAGAGTGAACTCTCATGGAGACTTTAGTCAACAGTACAAACACACGGAACAGTCAGAGCAAGTTCTTCCATCTGGTAATCCATCTTTCTTCAAATAACACAGTCATTCCAACTGTTCCCTAGTTCAAATTTTCTACCTACTTTATTTCTTAAAATAATGAGCCCCACAGAGTTTATCTATAAAATATTGACCCCACCTAACCTGTTACTAATATACTCTATATCAATTCAAGTCACTGTCGTGTTTCAATCGCTTATATTTGTTGCTGTTGTAGTTGCTGCTGCTGCGTCTACAGATGCCACCACAACAGTATATCTTAGAGCCCCGCTAGGAAGTAAGCGTGCATTTATTGAAAATAAAAGCTAAAATTGTTTTCATTTGTAATTGTCGGTTAAAGGTAACTTAAAAATAGAGAGAAACGGTATTTAGGATGGATGATAATTTTGGTTTTGTTTACAAACGGTGTATTATCATCAATAATTAGACATCTAAAATGATTTTGGTCATTGATTTTTCTTGAAACATTGAGATCATCCTTTAGAAAGAAAACGTTTTCGAAAGTAAAAAAACATTTGAATACATATTGTATATGCTGGTTCGTCATCAATTTTGGGCCTTTATATAACTTATTTTACGGAGAAAATTTATTTATTTGCTTCTCCATGACATTTAATAAACACTGAAACCTTAAGAAAAGAAAGAGTCACATAATGATCTATTAGCATTCTGCCGCAAATCACAATTTTACTGGTCACTCATTCTTATTGTTTGTTGTGTATATTCGATTTCTGTCGTTTAAAACTCTTTTTTTTTTTTTTTTTTTTTTTTTTTTTTGCATATCAGCTAAAATATTTGTTGGTATAGTTACACTTTTTTGGTTTGTTTTCAACTAAAATGGTAACAATTTCATCTGAGTGACGTAAGATGACCTTTGCTCATTACACGGTGGCATTGTTCAAAAACAGCGCTCAATGCGCCCACCGGCCCCGCTGGCCTAGTGGTTAGAGCGTCCGCATCGGGTGCGGGAGGTCGTGGGTTCAATCCCCGGCCGCACATGGGGAACGGAAGTGGAGATATTCGCTTTCGCAACGCTTACTAGAACCGTTGTGTATGTTTATTCACAGTACGGCAGTAAGGAAATGTGGCGATGGTTAGAATACAAACCTTTAGGCTTAACTGGTCGTAATCTAAGGGATCGAGCAGTTTACATTCAAAATCAAAGCGATCATTTTGTCCCAGTGCTAAAGGTAGATGGTGAAGAGTTCTCAAGAAAGCTATATAAACGAATTCGGAACCACATTCCAGAAAAGTATCACACACTAATAAACGCTGACCTATTAGATGCTGCTTTAGTGAATTGTTACACAGACGAAACGTTACTATTAAAACGTGACAAAAGTGTAAGGACTGTACATGCGAGGGCTTTTACTAACACGCCCTACGATGTAGAGGGGTTTCGGGGGTTATCTGAGGAGGTGGATGCAAATATTTTCAATATTTTATGCGACTGGGGCGATGTCGAAAACAAGCTTAACTGTTGTGAAAAATGCAGGTAATGAATCAATGGAGAACTAAACAATTTATGCCGAATTTTGTTTAAAACAGCATCTTCGTCGTGCTTAAAAAAAGTTGTGTGAATTACTGCTAGAGAGCCTAATATCTAAACAGATGATGTGATGTGATGTTTTACCAAAGCAAACACCCAGGAACTTCTTGTTACAGTTGTACTCCATACAGTTTCAAATAAAAAGTTCTTTCGTTCTATAAAATCAGCCTTTTTTATACATAAATCTCGTTCATAATAATTTTGGGGTCTTTTTTACTGAACTCCCGAAACCACCGATAGTCGGAACTAGCAATAATTATTTACTCTGCTTTAATTTTCAACGACAATGCGTCATTTACTTAAACAAGATGAAGCAAGCAAGCAAGCTGTATTTTATTGGCTGTATTATCTATACTAAGAAAATTATATTTTAAAGAATACAATTATTATTATAAATTTGTAAATCGGTTGTGGGGAAGTCCTATGTTTTATGAACTGCGACACACGTGGCAATAAGATGTTGTTCGAATTTAAAGGCTATAACTCTCGAAAAGGTGGAGCAAATTCATTTTTTCTTTGTGCACAATTAGGCAACGGTAGTAGTAGGCCTAATCCCTGAAAGTTTAAATCAATTCCGTCCAATAATGAATGAAGAGTTGTGGTCACAAAATATTGTTGTGCATACGCACGTACAGACTGGTGCCATTACCATATTCTCCTTCGATGCCTATGTAATAAATATACATTACATGGTTATAGATTTGGGATAGGGGGTCGTTATTCTATAGGGGGTCACAATTCTACGTGTGGGTCGTTTTTCTGCGTGTGGTGGAGTCATAATATTATGACCCCCCGGTCATAATATTCTGACCGGGGAGTCACTATTTTATATAATTTAATGACCGGGGGTCATTATTCTATGGGGGTCAGTTTACAACGTTACACCGGCTTCCTTATAATATACAGAATCAAATGAGGACTGAGGGACATTACTGGGGAAAGATGAAAGACTTTGAAGGAGAATGTGTGTGAAGACATGGATGTATGACTTATTTTCAAGAAAGAGACATTGCAGGAGAGATGGAAAAGAAAAAGTCGCGGGAAAGAAAATGCTGCAAGTGAAGAAGATTTTTACAGAGGGAATTATGAATGTATGAAACGGAGTGACTGTTGTATATACTTGAAGGAAGAGAAATTTCCAGGGGGAAGAAGAAACAAATGAAGTGAAGATTGATTATAAAGATTTTGAGACAGATTTTTTTTTTATAAAAGATACTATATAGCAAGAAAGTTTAAAATGAATTAAGACAAAGAAAGAGAAAGATGAACACTTTGCATCAGAGCCCATAACAAGGATCATGCTTGAATTGAGACCTAAACCGTACAACGGTAAAGGCGGATTGAGTTCGCATTTAGCGAACTTTAGGGAAAGTCTGCATTGTGCAGAAACTTACTTGAGGCCAGACTTCTCTCTCTCATAATCCACACTTTATATACCTCAATTGTAATATCTTTCGAACGGTTATTAAATTGGTTCTACATTCAAATGCTTTTGTTTTCAATGAAAATAAATATATTTTTTAGCATTTATTATTTCGTTTAATTATATTTTATACAAAGTTATATTACCTTCAAGAAGCTCAACCAAATACAACTAGCTCAGTAATAGCAAAATAGAGTTTAATTTTGTATTTATTTATTTTTCCATTGAAATGAAGTTTTATTAAAAAGCCCACTGATAATGTTATAGGTGTTCTAATTCCATTTACAGTAAGGCTCCAAAGTGGCGCAGTGGTAGCGACTCCGACCACCACTCCTCTCAGTATCACTCCGCGTGGGCTCGTTAACCTGAGATGAGAATCAAAATTATCTGGCTATTTTTTTATTGGCTATTTAACTTAATTTGTTACTTTGTAATAATATTATTCTATTTTAATTGGTCTTATATTTGTTTTGAAAAGGATCTACATTTTATCCACTAGGCTGCATAAACACTTTTAACTTGTAAAAAGTGCAGATACAAGACCCATTTCTCACTCAAAGTTGTTCTAGGGGGGAGAAGAAACAAATGAAGTGAAGAAGGAGTATAAAAAATTCTAATTTTTCCGCCTCAACTTGCCCAAACTATTCCACGTGTAATTGCAAAAACTGTTCCGTGTGTACTTGCCCTAACTGTTCTGTTTGAACATGCCCTAACTGTTCCGTTTGAACTTGCCTTAACTGCTTCGTGTGTTTGTATTGTTGACTTTAGTCTCCGTGAGATTCCACTCTTACCTATTCAAAAGGGAAACAACTGGAAGTTAATATCAATGATTGTTTGGCACTGCGATTCTGTAACTATGTTGTTCTGTGGGATTATTAATTTCCACTTATAAAGGAGTGCGACATTTAGCGTTGATGTTGCGACATATAGCGGCAGTGTAATTTTTGCATGATTTGACGTTACAGATGCGACATATAACGTCAGGAGGTTTTGCGACATTTAGCGATGGTTGCGCCATTCAGCGTTGCTACAATGTGACAATGTGCGTGAATTCCTCGGGTTTATGACCATATACTTCTGTTTATTGTATGTAACTGTGCGACGGACGTCTGATTATTGTACGCCACTGTACGATGGATATCTGTTTAGTGTATGTCAATGTACGATGTACGTCTGTTTATTGTATGTCAATGTACGATGTACGAGTACGTCTGTTTATTGCATATTACTTTACGATGGGACGTTTGTTTATTATAAGTCACTGTACGATTGCCGTCTGTTTATTGTATATCAATGTATGCCACAGTACTGATTACTCATCATAAAGGAGAAAGATGTGTATGCGGTCGTGTAACTCAGTCGGTAGAGCATTCGCCCTGTAAGCGAAAGGTCCTGGGTTCGAGTCCCGATCAGGCTGCACATTGATATCACCCTGTGTTATTTGACGCCCAACGTGGGACTGTGTTATAGTGGTTAAACGCACTGACCCCTTGGTAGACCCCTTGTAGTAGGGTTTAGTTTTTCTGGGCACTCTTGGGTTCATTTCACTAAACTTCGTACGAACAAAGTTCGCTTGCTCTACATAGTGTCTACTAATTTCTTATTTTCACAATAAAACTTGAAGAAAGATGGCCCAATTTGTTGCATTTTACAAACACAACAATTTTTGTAGAGAAAAATTCACAGGAAAAATACATTTTACATCTATGAATTTACGCTTACGAAGATATTTTTCGTACGAAGTTTAGTAAACGGGCCCCTGATGTCAAGCCACTGATGTCAAGCAATATTGATTTCTGTCCAATGTGATAAAAAATAACCAACTTACTACATGAGGCAATAAGCGTTGCTAAAACCCAGGTTGACTGCAGAATAGACATTGTTCCTGTAGAAAAAATGAAAAAAGCATGTGTTCTGGTGCTATTGAAAAGAAAAAACATATAAAGATATGTTATCATAAGTATTATTCAAGGTCTAGTATCACATTTCAAGTTCAGTCCAAGTACTAGCTTGCTTATCGGTAGAGACCTTTTTTTCCCCTACATTTTATCAGGGGGCTTATCGTGGGTACACAAATACAGACCAGTTATAGGTTGTGCACTTAAACACCGTACGGTTAGTCAAATATTTCCGAATACGACCTTGGATAAGCTATCAATTTTTTCTTTATATATCCCATGTACACACTATACGGACCATGTTCGACCCTGCCAGGGACTGTAACTCTCATTCCAGTCTTATCGTCATCTTTTTCTTCATACACTATTTTATGAACTAATACTATCGCCAACATGTCAAACTATATATACTCAACAAAAAAGTAAAGGATTTTCAGGAAAACCATGAAATAAAAGAAAACCAAAACACATGGTTACTCAAAAACACATGTTCTTATTACGTCAATTCGTGATTTGCTATTTGACGTCATTATTCATGCGGTTTAAAACCAATAGCGGAAACCCTTGAAGAGTCTACAGTTATCTCCGTAAAATTTCAGATTTATATGAGAAGGTACATGTTCCTATTGTTTTGTAAACAATGAAGATAATTATACGATGATTATAGAACATCCACGGCGTTTTGACTGTATTTTCCCTGCGACCATAGGTATAAGCCACAATTACACAAATGCGAAACCCATACTTGACATTTCTAACGGGAATAAATATTGCTGTTGCGGAGACTGAATGTGCCCTTAACATGAAAGATTCAGTTCCATCCAGCGCTTAATCCTTGTGTATGTTATCGTTATAAATGTCCCTGGTTATTTTAAATGCAGCCAATAACGTGGCAGTCTAGTCTTTGTGTCAGACAGGGATCACAATGACGTCACATACTCCGAATGATTCGTGCAATCACTTGCTGTGGGATCCATTCCCACTTTTCTTAAAGTCGGAAGGCTGTATTTGTCTATCGGCTGACCAATTCAGCTTTAATATTAATTAAAAAACAACAACAACAAAAACAACCTTTTTGTGCTATATATTCAAGTGGAATATATTATTCTGGAAGGAAAATGAACATGAGTTAAAAATTACTATATTTATCATATTTTTATTAATCCTTAATAAACACAGATACTTGTTTATAAGTCTCTGATAAACAGGACTGCCTTAAAATTGTATAATTTTTTTGCTGAGTATACATTAAGCGTCGCGCTTGTTAGAGAGGAGTTCAGGTATTTGGTAGTAAGTCTAGGAATAATGTGGCAGATTATAACCAAGTCTAGTGTTTTTTATCACCAGAGGGTAGGTTATATCACAAGTAATCGTTGTCTTTAGGATATAGATGTCCGGTTACGAGTGGTCTTTCTGATTTAGACCACGGATAATAAATAATTGGTTAATTGTCAAATCAAGACTAAGTACGTGAGGTACCAAAATATAAAATACAACAAAACATACTTAGCTCTACTTACTCAGTTATGGGTGAAATTCGTATTTTTTTTAATTTTCTAATATAAATATCCAGATAGTTACTATTTAAACACATTATCCAATAAAACGATAACTGATGTCAACCTAGTCATGTCCTTGGATATTAAACAAAGCAGGGATATATTTTATGATTTCTGATTTATTCCGCTTAGGTCCTAACCTAAAGCTACAAATGTGAGAATCCAAAATTTCTAGCACGTACTAGCTAGAATGAACAACTGTGTTTCCAGAAAACTATTGTGGAGCGATTTCTTGGAAGAATTTAGATTGTCAACCCAGCATATTCCTCAAAGCGATGCTGATTATACCACGACATGTCTATGTAGATTGTCAACCCAGCATATTCCTCAAAGCGATGCTGATTATACCACGACATGTCTATGTAGATTGTCAACCCAGCATATTCCTCAAAGCGATGCTGATTACACCACGACATGTCTATGAAGATTACACTTCATTTAAGTAAGCTCTAAGAATCTTAGTGGAATTTGAGCTAGAACTACCGGGCAATGAATTAAGTAAATGTACCCGGTATAAGCAATCCGTCGGCAACATTGGTATCTGTTATTAAACTCTGTTGTGTATAAAAGTTAATCATATTCATTTTTCTGTTTTGTTTTCTTTTGTTTGGTTAGGTGTTAATTTAAACAGTGGAAAATTTCAATAAGTTTTATTCATGATGCGTACTTTTATTTTTCCTTAAATGTTAAGTCTAAAACTTCTCATGTTCTTGTAAATTTGTCATTTCGTCTAGGGATGAATTCAATCCTTTTGTCTTGCTCTAAGTTAAAATATTCCCCCTGAATCAATTTGCACGGGGAGAGCGAAGTTTAAATAGACTACGTTTACCCGTGGTCTATACGATTTAGGCAACGGCTAGGTTTTAAAAAGTAAACCGTGGATTAATGAGCAATCTCCTCTTATGTTTGTAAAAATCGTTCTCCGGCTGTGACTCGAACCCAGACCACTTTGCTACGCCGTTTGTATTGCGATTAAGCCTGACTATTTTAACCACTGCACTTATGGACCAACTGTTGCATGCTGATGAATTTTATCTGTATATTGTTGTCTGACATTGGAAATTCCAGCCAGTCATGGTTCTATATATCTCCAAATGAGGAGCGATATTTCGCTTCCGTACATTCTTTTATTAAACACGTTGTCTCAAGCATCGATTATCAACACATTTTAAATCAGTGAGCTGAGAAATAGCGAGGAAAAGATATATTTGAGAAAAATAACAAATAACTCATTTAAAATCAAGCAAATCATGACGTGCCAACTACATGCACAAATAGGCTTGGTACTTGTAAAGTTTGATGAAAATTCGAACAAAGGTAGCCGAGAAATAGAGCGAACAAATCTGGTCTACCGACTGACAGACAGGCTCAACAATTTCGATAAATTTTTATTTAAAGCTACAAATTGAGAAATCTTCTTTCATTGAATGTGTCAAAATATTAAATATGCATTATTCTTTAATATCAAAATATAAACCGCACAATCTTATACCATTAAATGATAACTTTTCTTCCAAACTAAAATTTTGGATAAGGAATCTTAAACTTTCACTCCATTCAATGAGAATCTTCTTCTAGTAGCAAATAAATAAGGTTTTTTTTTCTTCAAAATAAGCGTGTCCTTTTCTCGATCTTGTTCGTAAGATAAGACAAATATAGGACAGTGTATCGCTGTATCGCAACATATTGGAATTACACACACGGTGCTATGGCATCCTCCAAGGCCACATATATAATATCCATGCGGACATTAACAGCATCCATGCAGGCCTTACAGTAACTATGCAGACCTAGTACATTATCAATGCAGTCATGCAGACCTGGTAAAATTTCAAAGCAACTCTGTACAATATCAACGCAGACCTGTACAATATCAAAGCAACCCTGTACAATATCAATGCACCCCTGTACAATATCAATACGCCCTGTACAATACCAATGCAGCCCTGTACGATATCGATGCAGAAGTGTACAGTACCAATGGAGACCTGTATAATACAACTTATATATGCAAGCATGTACTTATCCATGATGACATTTACAGCATCCATACAGACCATACATACCTGTAAATAACATGCATACCTGTACAATATCTATGCAGACCTTTACAATATCGATGAAGACCCGTGCGATATCCATGTATAATGTACAATATCATTACAAACCTGTATGACATCAATCCAGGTTTGTAAGGTATTCGTACAGATCCGTGTAACATCCTAACAGATATGTATAAACATTGAATATTTTTTTTATGAAACTACAATAATGTGACTACGGGCAGTATATCAAAACACAGTTCTGTCACATATAGACACCGCTTATAGAAGATTTCTAGTCCTCACTAGAAATAAAACAGAATTCAAGAGAATGAAGAATTTAAACTCAGCATGGTTGACATGGCAATTGACTTTTCCTGCTATTGTGAATACTTTACAGTAGTCTAATAGATTACACCGCCATGTCTCTAACCTGATCATGTGATTTAGATGATACTCCTAGTCGTGTCTATTACGCAGTACAATCATAATGGATAACAAACTCCTACTTGCCTTTATGTTTAATTCCGTGGCTTTAATCCAGTTCAGAAGTTGGTCCAGCTTTTATAAGCAGGCTTCTACTTTATCTCCGTGTCGACAAGAAAATAAACAGTTGGGTGTTGCCCCAGTATACCCGCCCTGCCTACAAGGAGAACGTGTGTACAGTGTCCGAATACCCACGCTTTTTTCCTCACAAAGGCAGTTGTGTCTATATACCCGCCTTTAAGTTTTATCAAACTGATATGTTGAAAGTGAAAATTGTGAAAAACTGAAAACAAAAGAAGGAAGGTGCACACCAAGCAAACGGCATATCATTTTGACCACTGCATTAATGTAAACAAAAGCTGTCGGAACGACATCAGAGGCATGGCAAATCAGGAAAACAAACACATCACAGCATATTTAAAGTTCATAGAAAATAGGAGCCAGAATAAAATAGAATGACTACTGTTTTGCAATTGCCTGGGTTGCCCATAGACCAAGTGAACTCCAACACAACAGGGGCCATCTTGTAATCACTACTAAATTCCCTATTACGTTTGAGGAATATGGGCTTAATCATTCTTTAGTAATTCGATCTGAAACTATTTTCACATTCAATGTCACCTTTGACCTTTGACCTAGTGACCAAAAAACCTAAAGTGGTCGTCTTCTAAACACGACCAAACACCTTAGAAGTCATTTTCATATTCAACGATATTGCAACATTGACCTTTGACCTAATGATCCCTTAATCAATAGGGGTCAACTATCAGACATTACCCCAAATCCTATCGAGTTTTCAAATTCAAATTCACTGTGACCTTGACTTTTGATCTAGTGACAATAAAATCAAAGGGACCCGACATCTAACAGTCATGACCCAATACTCTATCAATTTTGCGGAATGTGGGTTCATGCGTTCTAAGTAATTGATCTGAAACTGCTTTCATATTCATTGTGATCATAACCTTTGATCTAGTGACCCTAAAATCAATAAGGGCTAGATACTAGATATGATAAAACACCCTCTCAAGTTCTGACATTTACAAAATAGAACTCCTCTTCCTCGATGAGTGTGGTAGGGAATAAAACATACTAGTAGTACATTTACTGTACCCGTAATTTGATATTATATACTTGAAAAATCAAATATCAAGAAAATCCACTGCGTCATTCAAAAGGTGTTGATTTGAAACGAAAAATCCTGAAACCATACATCCACACCTCTTACCCCGAGGGAAGCTGAGAAACGTGACAGGGACTTTATTGCAGCTTGTGTGCAGACATCTGCCAAAATTTCCTCATGTAAATACAAAATAAAGAACAATGTCAACGTTCATTATACAAATGTATATGGTCTGTTCCTATCGGTATTATACGGCATAATTCTGAATAAAGGGTGTCATTTAGCCAACGTTGTGTTTGTATTTTCAATGCAAATACAGGTACTGAAATAAATAAAAGTGGACTCTTTATATTGGTTTCCTTTGAGGCAACATCTAACAAAAACAATGTACTTAATTATGAACCAACTTTTGATAACGTTCGGTCGCCTAGACAACGTACACTGAACAATATTTCTAAACGTCAATTTTATAAAAATCCGACTGTAAAGTTATACATAGTACTCCATCGAATTTTACCAAGAAAAAAATAGCATTTTATTGTCAACGCACGAAACGATGACTGCGATTTGCAACTTTTGGTACAAGGATCACGTGTAATTTGAATTTAGCGCTTAGTATGATCTTGAAATGTACAACTGGAAAACCAAAGAAGATGGCGATAATGACCAAAGACGAGCGGACTGGACCCGTCGGCATGATTGGTCAAGGCACATCGATACAAGGTATAACTTATTGTGTATATCAATTACCAACAGAATCTGAGGAGTATATGATTCACTTTCACCAACACCCAGTTACCATGATATCAAGTTGCGCGGCTGTTCAATAGAAATTTGGTTCAGTATAGAACACGTTACATCTTTCAGTCGAGTCGAGCTGTATTTTGCGATTAAACGCCTCCGTGTTTCCCTTTTATTGTACTGATGTCTTCAAATAGAGTTGATTTAATTTCAAGGGATTGAAATGACAAAAAGAAGTAGTGGTTTAAAGCAGTTCGTTCATAGACCATCGGCAGAAATGAAAAAAAAATGCTTTCTACTCTCACTAGTTAATGTTGGTTAAATCTTTGTGTCCTGACAAATAGACTCGGCAAGTATGGTCACAATGCATGAAAAAACGCTGTTTTCGTAAACGGCATTTCGGGGAAATCAGTTAAATATATATAATTCGGTATATCCGAACACGGAAGGGTGCTTTAGGTGACCATGCGTCTGTAGATGGGTACTGATAGACATAATAAATAAACATAGTTAAAAGTTCTCAGTCAATGACCAACTGTGAACGAGCTACTTTAAATGGTTTGAATGAAAATGAATAAAGTTTGAGGGCTGGACAAGAAAAGATTGTTTTATACGATATGATTAATATGTTATAAATAGAGGCGTTGGTTATGTTGCGCACGAGGGATTTTCCTACAAATTTAAATTAAAGACATATGAAAACAAGACTGACAAATAAAGGACAACAAATTGCCGGTAAATTATGCTGGTTCTATTCTCACATTTCGCGGCTTGTTGATAATGACATTAAGGTGACACGGTAGTGGATAGGAAAACGCTCCCAGCTCAGTAACCTTGGTATTTACACGAGAAAATCACGTGATCTGAATGACAATTAATAACGTCCGATATCACTAAACGGTTCAACTTTAAAGTAAATTTACAAATATTTACCCTGTTATTTGCGGGGTTTTAAATGGAGTATATGAACATACAAACATCCAATATGTTTAAAGGGAACACTTTTTTGAAGTGTGCAATGCGTCCTGATGGAGCAAATAAACTATCAATGATATTGTCAATAATAGTGTCTCAATATGATTGAAAAGAAACCATATTGCCAGTAACTGCACAATGATATTGTGCAAAATTCATTTTGACTATGTCAAAGAGATGTAGTGAATCTTTTGGTGGCACCGGCTATTGCATTGTACCCATTAACAGCACGATATAAATGACAACATTATTGATGAATCGCCAACATGTACCCGACTTTGTTTTAATTATTAACATTGGCAATATTGACTTTACTTCAATAGAACTGAGATTCCGTTATTAGTGAACAAAATCATCACGGGGGGGGGGGGGATGACCGTTTCTTATCCACTTTTAATCAGTAAAATTTTAATTTTTTTTCACGATTCTTACACGATCAAACATATGCTATAAAAACATAGAAAGCTTGTAGAGTGCGTTGTTTTCTGATATATGTATGCACGGTTCAAAAACATAAACGTGTAAGAATCAAAAGATAGGGTTTTTTTTATTTATTTATTTATTTTTGAGGATCTTACATGGGATACCCCATTTATTACAGGGACTAATGAGTCCTAATTATAATAAGTATCATTTATAAGAGTATGTGCATACAAGAGATAGAGAAAAAAAACATGGTGAGGACAAAAAACAAAAGAAGGTAGTTAAAAGTGATGTTTTTCACCGATTATATTTATTTTTTTTTACTTTTTTTATTTTTTAAGCTTTTTGGATCATCAATTTTTTGGTAATTTTAAATCTGTATTATATTTTGAGCATATCATAAAAGAACATTAAATTTATTCCTTCCAGAATTCCTGGTTTTTTTTGTTTTTTTTTCTGTCTCTTTCATTTTTTTGGGTAAGAACTGATAAATATTTTAAATCTTCTTTTCCAGTGATCGGTGGATAATTTTGTTTGTAAGACATTTGATGTATAGCTATCATATTTAGTTTCAAGTAGTATAGGTTTCTCTGTTTCGGTCATTTTATCCCCAGTGTTGAAAATAAATTGTTCTTCTGTGAAAGCGGAATTAGTGCCACATTGACACTTATTATTTTTTATTTTTGACACTTTAATCTGTAAAATGTACAGATTAATCTGTAAAATGTTTAGTTTAAACTGTAAAATTCACTTTTTTTTCCTGTAAATGTTACACTTTAATCTGTAAAATTCACACTTTTTTCTGTAAAATTTATACATTAATCTGTAAAATTTACAGTTTAAACTGTAAATTTTACACTTTAATCTGTAAAATTCACACTTTTTTTCTGTAAAATTCACACTTTTTTCTGTAAAATTTGTTTCTTTCTTTCTTTCCTGTATATATTATACATATATGTTGTATGATATGTTTTTTTTTTAAAATATTGTAGGTATATGTTATAGATATATTTTGTAGGTATATGTTGTAGGTATGTATTGTATGTATATATTGTAGGTATATGTTGTAGGTATATATTGAAGGTATATGTTATAGATATATGTGGGTATATATTGTAGGTATGTATTGTATGTATATATTATAGGTATATGTTGTATGTATATATTGTAGGTATATGTTATATATTGTAGGTATATGTTGTAGGTATGTATTGTATGTATATATATATTAGGTATATGGTGTAGTTATATATTGTAGGTATATATAATACATATATGTTTAGTTATTTATTATAGGTATATGTTGTAGGTATACAGTGTAGGTATATGTTGTAGGTATATATTGTATGCACCTGTACCCACTTAAGATAACAGTAAAAATGTTATTTTGAAGATGCCCTTGTCATAAAATATCACCACTGGTAGAACTGAGCAAACGGTCTTTTATCACAGAAAGAAAGAAAGAAAGAAAGAAGGCAAGAAAGAAAGAAAGAAAGAAAGAAAGAAAGCTCCAGTTGTGCTATTTTATTTTTTCTGTCGTATTGATAACAACCTTTTCGGCACGACGGTCATGCCGATAAGGCTGCTTATCCGCACGACCGTCGTGCCGATAGACACAACCATTATTTAAACAGTTAGATTAATGTGTAAAATTTACAGATTAAACTGTAAAATTCAGAGAAAAAAGTGTGAATTTTACAGTTTAATCTGTAAAATTTACAGATTAATGTGTAAATTTTACAGAAAAAAAAGTGTGAATTTTACAGAAAAAAAAGTGTGAATTTTACAGTTTAATCTGTAAAATTTACAGATTAATGTGTAAATTTTACAGAAAAAAGTGTGAATTTTACAGATTAAAGTGTAAAATTTACAATGTAAACTGTAAAATTTACAGAAAAAGTGTGAATTTTACAGATTAATGTGTAAATTTACAGAAAAAAGTTTGAATTTTACAGATTAATGTGTAAATTTTGCAGAAAAAAGTGTGATTGAAATTTTTACATTAAACTGTAAAATTTACAGAAAAAAGTGTGAATTTGTACAGAAATTTAAAACTGTGAATAATTTTAAGAATTATTTAAGTTACTGTAAATTTTTTTTAAACAGATTAAAGTGTCAAAAATAAAAAAAATAATAAGTGTCAATGTGGCACTAATACGCTTCCGTAATTGAAACATATTTTTTTTCCTTTTAACCACATTTTGACCGGACCACAACCGTTGCATGATTGTTTCCGGTTGGTTACAAGAAAGACATAGTGTGTTCTCTACATGTTTCATTTTAAATAGATATTCCCTTGTAGCAATAAGGCTATGGTTAATTCTGAATTGTAACCATTAGAGGGATGTATTACATTGTTGTTTAAATCATCGACTTTCATATATCTTTTTCCATGTTTCTTCATCAAAGTTATAATGGTTATTCCATTTTAATTGGTTTTTTTAATTTTTTTTTTTATCCTACTTACTATATTGATATAGTTTTTCTTTAAGTATGTTTTGACAGACTTAATCAAACCATAATATTTAATATAGTTCATTTTAATGTCAAAATTAGACATTGATTTCGTGTAATGATAGGTAATTACCGTTTTCATCAAATAAGTCATTAATCAAGTTGAACTTTCTGTCATACAAGTTTTATTACTTATAGGTTAATTCCCTTGTATAATGTTTGGATTATAAAGTAAATGAAGTTGAAAGAAACTTTTCCTTGTTATTTGGGGCCTTAGATATTAGTTTGAATATGATATCAGAACATCCCTCCAAAATATGTTGTTTTTTTGTTGTTGTTTTGTTTTTTCTTAATTTTGTTGCAGTATTTGTGGCATATGCCTGTCCTTTAATTAAAAGATAAGCAATAGATATTTTATTAGAAATAATATTTTCAATTGAATTATGTTTTTCTTTCATGAATTTAGAAAGCCAACTTAATTTTGAGACTAAAATAGAATAGCGTATATTTAACATTTTAGCCCTCCCTCACAATGTTCTTTTAATATATTTCTTTTAAACTTTATCAGGTTCATCCCATTTTGTCGAATTCTTGTACTTATACAGTAGTTGAATATATGTTCCTGAGGACATGGAAGGGATACAACCAGATAAGTAAGGATCGATAAAATAAAAGTTTAGATAACAGTTATTTTTCCAACTGGAGGGATATACCTTTTTTCCCATGTTTTTTTATCTATCCTTAATAGTTTGTCTTAAAAATTTATTAATGTAATTCTGTTTAAATCTTCATCAAATGTATGCCTAATGATTTGAACGAATTTTGTCCCCATGAAAGCTTCCATTTGGTTTTTATGGTTTCACTGCTATACTTATTTTAACCCGTCCAAAGCACTTGAGTTTTATCAAAATTACTTTTAAACCTGAAAGACATGTAAAGTATGTAAGCTCATTTAATGACTCATTCAAAGGGTGTGAAGATCCATCTAAAACATATTCATGTCGTCTGCAAATTGAGACGGTTTATATTCTTTGTTATTTATATTTATCCCTTTTATATTCTTATTTTCCTAAGTTTTATTGCCAATATTTCAGCACAAAGAATGAAAATATAAGATGAAATGGGATCACCTTAACGGCAATCTCTGTCAAATGCTTTTTTCAAAATCAACTAAAAATATCAGTGCAGATAAATCATTTTCTTCTGTATATTGCATGATATAATAAACTAATCTAGAATTTTCATCGTCCAGGTATAAATCCTGTTTGGTCATTGTAAACAAGTGTAGGTAATACGGTTTTGATTCTGCCTGCTATAATACTAGAAGCTATTTTGTAAGCACAGTTAGGAAGCGATATTGGCCTATAGTTTTTCCTGAATAAACGTGATTTATTTTCCTTTTGGAATGCAAGTTACAATCCCTAGTCTTTGTGTTATAAATTGTTCCCCTTTGATTCTTAATTAAAAGATTCTTTTTTAAGTAAAATATTTCCTAATACAATGCTTTATAGAATCAGAATAAAGCTCATTTATCATAAGGCAAATTAAAAAAAAAATCAATGATTTTGTTATAGGTACCAAATATGTGATTTTCCCTATGACGCACTACTGACACCTGAATGCATACAACGAATAATTTCACATTCAAAGTTTATGAACAGTCTTTTAATACCTTGTTCCATATACAACATTCCTGCCAGAATTTGATTATATATTTACTAAAGCAAATTTTGAACATTTGGTTTGGCTTTATTTAAGTGAAGCTCCGATCTCTACTATTTGCTTCCTCCGAAATGCACGTAAGTTAACCCTTTCCCTCATATAGACTCATTTTGACCCACACAATAGGTACCACATAAAGCCTGATCTGCAGAAAACCACAGTTAAACCATACCAAATTTAACTATAAAGTCCTCATTTCCAGACCACTGAGGAGCAGCGAACAGCATAAAACCTGATCAGCCTGCGAGTTACTCGCAGGCTGATCTGGTTTTATGCTGTTCGCATAGGTATTTTCTATGAGGGAAAGGGTTAACACATTTAAATTTGTCTGCATGCAGGCTGTTAATTGCTCCTGATTTCACAGTGCTTGAAAGGTCTAAAATATTAGAACAATTATATCTTAATTTTACAAATATTTCAGCAAGCACGCTCATAAGTGTATATTTGAATAGACCACTCATTGTCGCTGATGCCTGTGATATGCCACTCAGTTTAAATGCTTGCCGGAACATTCTTCAAAAGTCAGTTGGGCACCTAATATATTTTCATTTATCACTCGACGACAGTGTTGATGAATATGAATTCAGAAATGAAATTCTGAACCTCTTTTTAGACACATATATATAAAAATTATCAATCATAAACAGGTCTTAACTTGAGAGAGGCTCTTAACCATTTCATTTATGATAGTGATGATAACTTAAGCGCTGAGGTCAAAGATAGTAATAATGCATCTGATTTAAACCCTGAGTCAGAAGAAATGGTAACCATTAACTTATTTGATCCTGACACTCTGCCTGGTTCACCATTACAAGAAATGGTAACCATTAATTTATTTGATCCTGACACTCTGCCTGGTTCACCATTACAAGAAATGGTACCATTAACTTATTTGATCCTGTAACTCTGTCTGGTTCACCATTACAAGAAATGGTACCATTAACTTATTTGATCCTGACACTCTGCCTGGTTCACCATTACAAGAAATGGTAACCATTAATTTATTTGATCCTGACACTCTGCCTGGTTCACCATTACAAGAAATGGAACCATTAACTTATTTGATCCTGACACTCTGTCTGGTTCACCATTACAAGAAATGGTAACCATTAATTTATTTGATCCTGACACTCTGCCTGGTTCACCATTACAAGAAATGGTAACCATTAATTTATTTGATCCTGACACTCTGCCTGGTTCACCATTACAAGAAATGGAACCTATTGAAATTGAATTTGAGTATTCAGACCGTAAAACTGACATGCAACAGAGTAGTGATGCTTCTGGAATGATGGACATTAACAAAAATATTAAGACTCAATAAATTAATAACAAACCGCATGATATAATCAGTAACACAGACGAGATATATCATAGTGCCTTGCCCTGAAACGATTCTTAGTCGATAGTGATGTAAATGTTATAAATCAGAAGTTTTGTTGCCCCGGACATTCTGCTATTGAAGAAGTTGAAAAATATACACAGTCATATTGAAAAAGTGTTGAAATGTAAAGAAATATACAGTCCAGTTTCACTGATTCGAGTCTTGAAGATAGTTCGGCGAAGATCAAGTTTCAAAATTATTCAAATGAATGAAATTAGCTCTATCGATTACCAGAGAGCAAAACTTTGTTTAGTTTGATATATCAAAATCACAATCAGTTTAAAGCAACATGCAAAATCTTAATGCATATTTATTTTTGTATCGCGCAGTAGACATGATTGTGGCATGATACCACACCCAGTCACATTATCATTAAACCGGACCAACCAGTCCTGGAACTACCTCTTTATGCTGAGTGCCAAGCAAGAGATCTATACCAGTAACATTTTTTACGATTTTGGTATGTCGCTACCGGAGATCAAACCCACGACCTCCCTCTCCCGAGGCGGGCGCTTAAACTGGATATTTAATTAAGTTCTTAAGTCTGTAAGGATTAAAACCGTCCACCTTATCGACTTCCTTTGTAACAGTGTTTACTGTTCTAATAAATAACAAAATTGCATTCCAAATAGCTGCATTTCATATTTAGTGTAAAATAGTTTCTTCCAAACCGCCGTATCTCAAATGTCGTTTTAGAATTAAACAAAAGTTATAGAATTGAATTTAGATTTGTTAAAGTAAAAAATTGATAATAACTGGAATAATTAACTAATATTGGCATAATGTCAGTTAAAATAACAATTACAGTTCATGCAAAATTTCTCTTCTGTCGGTCGAGACGAAGCAAAATAAATGAGGATCAAATCTTCAAACTCGTTTTCTCAAAATGCTAAAAATGGACTTACGGCCTTTTAAAATTAGGGCGACGATAGATTATCGACCGTTAGGAACATTTTCCTAATGCAGGACACCATCATCATCATCATCATCATCACTCCTCCTCCTCATAATCATCATTATAATCGTGTCTGTCATGGTCTTCGTCTTCTCCCCCAGCCATGTGTATGATAGTTGTATCATTTATTTATACATTCTGATTTTCCGATCCACATGCATGCAAAGTTTGCAGTTCCAAATCACAGATTTTCTATATTAGTTTCGTGATTACAAACAAAATTTTACAAACGCTGAAGGTTTTCCCGAATGTTTGGAATACAGCACTGGCAAAAGAATCATTAGGACCTATGTATTTATAAGGCACTACTTTTCGCATCGCATGCGCTATGTATTGTAAAAAAAAAATAGTCCTGTATTGTGTGTATGGAGCCTTGGTAAAAGTAGTACTCAAGAAACAGATATGTATACCCACTTAGGCATTCCTTGTAATGAATATATGGTTCTTTCACCTAATATTAAAGTGCATGTGACCTTTTACGAAAGACTTTCTATAGTCCTGTCGATTGTTGCGTTGATGGAATTGGCTTACATCCTCTTACTTCAAAACGTTTATATGAATCTGTTGTACTGTCAAAAGCGTTGTATGGCTGTGAATTGTGGAACGGCCTTACCAGCACACAAGTAAAATCACTAGAGCGTATCCACAGACATTGTACAAAATGTATGCAGTCGCTTCCACAGAGTTGTAGATCTATCTAGCTTATGAATGTTTTGGTTCATATCCTATTGAATATGAATAGACGAAAGAAATCTTATTTTCTTTGGTCAAATGTGTAATATCATTCACGAAGAGAGCTGTAAAGTCTTTATTTTATATCGACTGTCACATTATATGAATAATCCGGGTAAATGCCTTGGGTTCTTCCCAGATATATACCGAATTTTGGGCAAATATGATTTAACTAACTGTATTGTTGAATATATTGATAATAGTGTATTCCCAAACGTAAGGCAATGGAAATCTATTGTAAAGGAAATCAAAGCGCACAATGCGCTGAGAGACGGCGACGGGATTAACATTCTAAACCCAGCGTTTCTGAAGTTATTGAAGCAGTCACATGACGACAAAAACTCCACTCGCTGTTGCTACAGAGGTTCTGTTTGTAACATAATAATCCGGAGTAAAGGTCATGAACCTTTAATTCATAAAGAGCTGCATACCTTACTAGGTCATTCTTTTTCTCTTGTACTAGCGAATTCTATCTGCTGTTTTGTATGTGTAGAAATTGACCAAGTATTTGATTATTTAAGATACTAGAATGTTTGCCTATCTATTTCAAAGTTAAGAAATGCCCTGGGAGGAACCTAACTCGCCATCATGTAAAATATTGTGTGGACTACTTTAGGTCAATTACATACATACGGAGCACTACTTTTTCTTTTTACAGGAGTCGATCTTCATGTACGTAAGATGGGTTGCTGTTCTGGTTAAGAAATGTCAAGTATATTTTTTTCACGCTTAAAATTGATGCTTCCAGTGCAAAATAATGGCAAAAGAAAACATGTTAACAAACAGTAACACACTCAAAGCGGTTACGGTTATGATTTAAACGCCTGTGTAACATATTCCACTCGTATTCGTTAGTGCAGAATCGCATTGCATGGATCCGCACTAAGCGCGGAGAGGTACAGTTAAAAATGATGTGGAAAATATGCAAATTAGCAAAGCCTGATTTCGATTTTCAGCATCAAAGCGCACAATGCGCTGAGAGACGGCGATGGGATTAACATTCTAAACCCAGTGTTTCTGAAGTTATTGAAGCAGTCACATGACGACAAAAACTCCACCCGCTGTTGCTACAGAGGTTCTGTTTGTAACATAATAATCCGGAGTTAAGATCATGAACCTTTCATTCATAAAGAGCTGCCTACCTTAGTAGGTCATTCTCTTTCTCTAGTACTAGCGAATTCTATCTGTTGTTTTGTATGTGTAGAAATTGACCAGGTATTTGATTATTTAAGATACTAGAATGTTTGCCTATCTATTTCAAAGTTAAGAACTGCCCTGGGAGGAACCTAACTCGCCATCATGCAAAATATTGTGTGGATTCATGTACGTAAGATGGGTTGCTGTTCTGGTTAAGAAATGTCACGTATATTTTTTTCACGCTTAAAATTGATGCTTCCAGTGCAAAATAATGGCAAAAGAAAACATGTTAACAAACAGTAACACACTAAAAGAGGTTACGGTTATGATTTAAACGCCTGTGTAACATATTCCACTCGTGTTCGTTAAAGCAGAATCGCATTGCATGGATCCGCACTAAGCGCGGAGAGGTACAGTAAAAAATGTGGAAAATATGCAAATTAGCAATAAGACGGCTTATCGCCGTCTAAAAATCACCCTTCAGGCAAACTCTGATCATATTAGGAACATTACAGCTGACCATGATCTGCATTCCTTTGTTAATATACAGTTCAGATAGTACGTATACCTGTGTGTTTTGGCAATTCAGTAAAATGTATCGCGAGTATCTCCCTTACTGTAGATCAGGTCTCAGATTTCTTTTAAAATTATATGGTCGACAATATCAGTCTATTTGTCCACTGTGTCAGCTTACCACTGACCAAATTACACAACATGTTATTATGTACTGCCTCTGTAACAATATTAAAAGACTGCAACTCTGGAACATTCTATGTATTAAACTCGGTGCAGTAGAGTATGAAAAGTTCATCAGACTAACTCCCCGTGACCAAATAACAGAGATGTTAACTGGTTTTACAACTCTTGAATTAAGTGATTGTTTAAGGGTTAACTGTTTTAAGTTAATACTAAGATATCTACATAGCATGGTTAAACCATTACTATTATATAAAAAATGCATATTGCACTAGATATGTATGTATACATAATACATAAATACAATGTGAATGTCAGTGCTGCATAGCAACTCAGATAAGGAATTTGGAACTATATATTTCATTAATCTCTCATCTCGGACTACATGTATACTGTATATTGTATGTATATAAAACTATGTATATATTCATGTATATGTTCACTTGTTCACTTTAATTTGTATTTTCCACTGTAATTCATGTATTTGATATGCTCTCTTCATAAGAAGGAATAAAAAGATTGAATTGTTACTCTGACTGGTATCTGACATTAAGATTATGCTAAATGCCCAATATATTCTATAAATAAAAAAAGGTACCCAACGCAAACTCAACTAACATGCAGGACAATGATAAAGAACAAACAGCTTCGATTTAACAAACATTTAATACAGAAATATATCATACGTCTTTCTAAGATGCCATACATTTTAAAACATTGTAACTGAAAATCTACACTTCAATTTTTATGTAACATATTTGGACCGGTCGTGGGAATCTGAATACCTGATATCCAAATTCAATGCCATCTAGGAGCAAGCAATGCAAGCACCTGGTTGCTCGTACCATTGTTATACAATATATACATATGCTTGCATGGCGAGGTCCAGTTTATGCGAGTGACACTTATTACATATCTTACAGTAAGGACATGCTCTACAATCTTCTTCGTATGATTTTTAACATTTTATTATAGAGGTTGTCACGGCACATAACGACCGATATATGTTTAAACAAAGACCTAAACCCAAAGCTAAGCAACTCATATAAGCGTGTGAAGGAAATCTCGTATACCCTCGGCGCTACCGCGATATTGTGAGAAAAAGGTTGTGCCCTTGTACTGAAGTAATTATTGCACGGAGTTGTGTTCCGTCGCCATTCGAAAGCCTACAATGATCATCTACAGCATAAGGTGCACGTGAAGAACATGGTAAACTTCAGCTGACTGTAACTGGTTGCATATGGCGGATACATTAAGTAAAATAATGACTGTTTAAATCCGAGAGTAATCAACATTAGGTCTTAATGAAGAAGGACTGGAAGAGAAATATTTCATGAAGGAAATAGTTCAATCAATGAAAAAAGATAATTTTTGCTAATATTTCGGCAAATATTGCCTATATGACGAAAAAGTGGAAATAATGCTCCAGCGTTTTTGTTTGTACTGCCGCAATATTTTTTAACGTATTTTTCCTCTTCATAAAGACAATAATTTTTGTGGGGACTTCACACTGCAGCATCACGCCGTAAACACCTAGTCACATTATTCTGACACTGGGTAAACCATTCCTGGAAATACCTAAATATATGATGAGCGTCAAGTAAAGGATCTCATTTTTTTTAAGACTTTGGTACTTCGCGGCCGGGGATCGGACCCACGACTTTTCGGAAGCTCTATCCATTTAAATACTAATAAATAAATAAAGTAACTGGCGGCAACCATATTGAATTGGTTATCGGCTTTTGTGATAATTACAATGTGACATTGGGGAATCAGCGATTATGGTAGTTGTCAGTCATAACAAAATGCAACAGTGGAATGAGGGCGGAACTTGCGAGAATTAAATAAATACATAATCTATTGTTAAATATAGGTATTTGTTGGAAATAACATATTTCTGTGAAGTTGCCGTTGAAAAGTGCATTGACTGTGATATGCATTGCTTCGGTCACATCGTGTCCGTACAGTTTCTATTGAGTTTCGTGACGCGTATTTTCTTTGTAGTTTATCTAAGATAGAAAACCGACTCGGCAACGAAAAGGCCTATTGTTTCTGCGTTGAACAAGCCCGACATATTTGAAATCGGCTGAAAATTGTGTCAGATACGAAGTTCAGAATACGACCATGTCAGTTTTCCTATAGATTTTGAACGGAGAGTTACATACCTTTTCTTATTTTATGATATCAATATTTTTTTTTCTTGAATAATATATTTTGAATTGTTACTTTGTATAACGGGGGGGGGGGGGGGGGGGGGGGGCGGTGCTGTGATCCACATGTCCGTGGTTGTATGTCGACCGGGGGTTGTGTGATTATCATGCATCGCGAGTGTGGTTTGAATCCGTCGCAACATAAGTGTTGTTCGAAATGGTACATGTATCATTGTTATGCGACTCCTTTTTATTTCCATTTTATGACTCAAAAAATTAAGATTAGAAAACATGAAATGAAACTTGCGATCTGAATAAAGTCTGCTTACCCGTGTGTTGGGGCGATGATCTCTGTTTTCACGTTCATAAATCCTGCCTGATGTCGATAACCCTGGGTCAGCGCAGATTGTAGAGACCTCAAAGATTATCCTATATTAAGAAACATGTCACTTCAACTGTGGTAATATGTCAAGTATGATATGCTGACGTCGTGTACGCAACGACACTTCATAGGCTTACTGTATACGTAGCCGTATATCAGAAGCAGGCACTGTTAATTTGCATAATTACCACCATTTTAACCATTTTGTATCTCTCCTCGCTCAGTAGCGTATCAATGCAACGCGATTGTGCACATCAAGCCATTACCTACTTAGGTATGAATGGAACATTATGAAACATATCAAAGCACTGAGGGACTGCCGGCCGGTTTATCGTCAACCAAAGAAAGAGTTTGTTTTACTACAAGTAACCAGAGTTGCATGTGCCATATAGTGTCACATGACCTATCAAACCTGCTTAGACATTGAGGTCCTACCGAAAGTCTTTCAGAGCATTGTGCGCTTTGTTTAAGACTGGCGGTCGCCTCTCAGTCGCGTATAAATGCAATATGATTGTGAATAATTCCATAATTGCCATTGATGCCGATCTGAATTTCTGAGCATCGTATGTGTTAAGACGTATATGTTTATATTGTATACGAATACGATCGTGCGATGTTTGTTGACTCGCGGCCGCAAGACTATTAATTTACTCTGAACTGTGATTCCCTTCTCATCGTTCTCGTAACATTTCGGACACGTTACATTCGGCAGATAGCCGAGATTATCCGTTTGTATACTTTCCCTATTTTTAAATTAAAATTAATTGTGGGAAGGAACAAACAACCAATATTTCCGTGCGTTCAGTGACAGCTACCGTTTCCTAACAATAGCTATCAATTGCTGTTTGGTACCCAGCTTTCAATCTTTAGACCATTTCACACCGAAGTGAGACGTAAACCTACGTAGATCAACGAGCATTTCCCGAACATCAAATCTACATGTTTAGTGTATAATTCTATACATAGTTCATTGAGAAACACGCTAGCGTCAAAGAATCTGGCCGTGCGTGATTTTCCGTCATTGTGGGGAAATGATATAATATCCGTTTCGCTGCTCTACTGATACTTGCTTCTTCAAGTAACGCACTAATACTTTGAGAACAAGCATATAAAAGTTTTGAGATGGTCCCTATATCTGACGTTCACACCCAATGGTTTTCTTACTGGCTGGTGAAGGTTGTTTCAGAATAAAACGATCCGCAGATAAAACTAAAGACGTTAAACTAAATTTTAAATATCGGAAATCATAATTATTATCAAAGACAATTTCAAGAAAAGACTAGAGACATATCTTTATATATTTTTTCTTTACAAAATTACATCATGTATATAAAGACAGGCACGGCAAAACGTCTAACAATGCTCATCAATTAAAAACCGTATCAGGAACCGTGCCGGCTCTTGTCGGCTTGGAATAATCACACAATTGAGAATTTTCTCCAGTCACTGAGTCTTTTAAAATCAGCGAATCATACCGGGAATAGGCGATACACTGGTGAAATTGTCTACTAGTATTCAACCGCTCACGTTAGCGACTGTTACGTTCTTTGAACACGTTACAGAAACACATGTGCTCGAAATATAATGAAAAAGTCATCAAATGGATTTTCAATTTCCACATTTAGCGTTGATGTTGCGACATAGCGGCAGTTCAATTTTTTACGACATTTGGCGTTACAGGTGCGACATATAATGTCAGTAGGTTTTTGCGACATTTAGCGTTTGTTGCGACATTTAGCGTCAGCCTTGCGACATATAACGTCAAGCGCGACATTTAGCGCTAGTGTGACATTTAACGTTGCTTATTGTCAATGTTTGTGTATGAAATTTGCATTTCGTGAACAGTTTTGCATATCTGTAGATCCAAATTTGTTCCTTTTTTTTTTCTTGCATTTAAAACACTGTTTGGTTTTGCTGGCTACAGTTCAACATGTTATCTGCCACAATTCTTGCTTTGGACACGCTTGTCTGATGCAGTCATTACAAAGCAGCATTTTCAGGTTCGTTCGATGTTCTCCTATGTCAACCTGTTAAATATACGTACATTTTTTCAGAAGCAAAAGCTTCCAAACAGCATATTAAATAGTATTTATAGGTATAGCTAAGACGGGGTTTACTGTTGTTGCACAACTCTGAATATAGGACTAAGCTCTGACTGTTAGACGCTGTCAAACAGGTCACGACCCTAGTTACCCATCAATAGTAGTGAGTCTCATTTTCTTCAGAAGCAAAAGCTTCTAAAGTCAGACAGTGGACTTTCTACTTACAATCACATTAACGCCACATATCCATACATATGCGTTAAAAATAGTACCACTGTTTGTAGAAGTCAACATTGCAGTTTTGATAAAAGTTAAATATATTGCAGGATTTTGAAAGCATTAGGTATAATCACAATTTCTGTTCAAATAAAACTGTAAAAGAAGCAAGTTCATCCGCAGTTTCATTCATTAAACTATTTATAAATAACCTTTATTCGTTACATATGTACGGCTGCGGAATTAGCTCAGTTGGTAAGAGCGTCGTTCAGTATTTTGTCCTTGCAAGGGGTCAAGAATTCTAGTCCAGCTGAGACCGTTTTTTTATTTGTTTGTTTGTTGTTTTTTTGTTGTTGTTTTTTGCAATACTTATTTTTTCATATTTTTGGGTTATATATTTAGAATTGTTTACTTCTAGTTTTTATGCTTCTATTATTTTGCGTTTGTTAACCTTTTGATTTAAATCATAGACCCTGATATTCAGTAAAAAAAATCGACCTCTCTATATATAAATTATATGAGGGTCATGCGCATAGACAGGTTTGGTTATAAGGTCAAAACAGTGGAAATGAGAGTGGGCAGTATGTTTAATGTAAGCTGCCAATTGAAACATTTTGCTTTTAATCTTTTCTTGTTAGAGTCTCAAATGACTGTAGTGACTCTAGTCGCATCTGTATGTCACAACTAGAAAGTACTTTAGTTTATACAATGGCCAATCTTACTTACCAAGAACAATAACTCTAAATGCTTCATCTCTATTACTTGTATGGTGAAATTATGTTTTTATAGAACATATTTTGAAATCTATTGAAGGCATGGATATCATTCTTTACACATGGGAAGGAAGTGAAGTAACAAAGAACAATAGAACCACTTTTCCTTATCCATTTTTGTTTAATTTGACAGAGACAATAAATAAAATAATCTATCTTACCTGCTGTTTTAATAAGATTTAACTTCCTTGGTTTTTTACATGATACCACAAAAATAATATTAAAGGAATTTACATTATAAATCACACATTTTAACTTTCGCTTCTGACAGTGCTCTCAGTGCTTTGATTCTTGTAAGGGTCCTTTAAGAATACATGTACTTTCTGCATGTTCTTGAATAGTTTTCCAGAATTCCGATATGTTTGAACCACTCCAGTTGAGATATCAGTTGCGAAAATTATATGATACTACCAAAAAGTGACTGTCCACAAATTAAATGTCCATGAGCAATTCAATTTTGACACTATGTAATAATTTTGGGCATATAGAATGGCAGATAGTATTGTATTCTGTTTATTTAACAAACCATTAAGCATGCTGCTATTGAAAATACAGGTACAATGAACAGCGCTAAGTGATAATGCTGAGAGACGTGAGGCAGACTGGCTAGACTTATCAGGTGTACCCTATATAGTGCTTAAGGGAAAGAACAGTGGTCAGCTTACTCTTAAAAACATGTATGGAGGACCTATATGTATTATTATGTATCAAGGCAATTTTTTAAAAAAAAGTCATTAGCTACCAAAGCTCAACATCTCGTATCTGAATATAGCTTTGACAAATTTATGAGATTATAATTGTTCAAAACCATACCTATATAACTCTCACTTTGGTCCCAAAACAGTAAATGTCTATGAAATACACTACACTCGCTTAAGGTGCGAAGGTGATGACAAAATCATGGACCAAACAGGGGAGACAAACACCTGATTTTTATAAAAATGACAAACACCTGATTTTTATCGACATTTTATAATCAGAGCGAGATAGTGTTCTGACTGTATACGTTTTCTTATATGGTGGTGGTGGTAGATACGCTGGTTTGTTTTCTTATATGGTGGTGGCAGATACCTGGGTTGAATTTTTATGTTGTGGTAAAAAATGTTGGTAGTGGTGGTGATGGAATTGTGGTGTTTACAATAAGGTTTTTTGGGGTGGTGGTAATGAGGTGGTGGTGGTGGTTACATAACATATGTTGGTAGCAGAACACTGGTTGGAATCTTATGTTGTGTAATACTGCAGGTGGTGGGGTGGTTAATTGGTAGCAGATACACTGGTTGGAATCTTATGTTGTGGTAATACTGCAGGTGGTGGTGGTGGTTACATAACATATGTTGGTAGAAGATACACTGGTTGGATTTCTTATGTTGTGTTTCTTATGTTGTGGTAATACTGCATGTGGTGGTGGTGATGGTGGTGGTGGTGGTTACATAACATATGTTGGTAGCAGATACACTGGTTGGATTTCTTATGTTGGGGTAATACTGCATGTGGTGGTGGTGGTGGTGGTGGTTACATAACATATGTTGGTAGCAGATACACTGGTTGGATTTCTTATCTTGGGGTAATACTGCACGTGGTGGTGGTGGTTACATAACATATGTTGGTAGCAGATACACTGGTTGGATTTCTTATCTTGGGCTATACTGCACGTGGTGGTGGTGGTGGTTACATATGTTGGTAGCAGATACACTGGTTGGATTTTGATGTTGTGGTAATACTGCATGTGGTGGTGGTGGTGGTGGTGGTTACATAACATATGTTGGTAGCAGATACACTGGTTGGATTCTTATGTTGTGGTAATACTGCACGTGGTGGTGTTTACAAACATATGGTTGTGGTGGTGGTTACACTTTTACAAATGTTGGTAGTGGTAGATACGCGGGTTGGTTTTCTTATATGGCGATGGTGGTGATTCAAGATTCGAGATTTTATTCATTCATTCCAGAAGGTCAATGACCCTTGTGGACATACAAAATATATTGACAAATGCCAATTTCTAATATCTTTGCAATATCTACTACCAGTTTTTTTTTCAAAATGTTATTTTTAACTCCAACAATCTTTACTATCATACTGAATAAACATTTAAGAGACAGCAATTCAAATAATACCTATTTTTGTAAAGTGTATAGAAAGACCAACGACTACAGAATGTCTAACACCACAGTACCTTTGAATCATCTTTTAAATCTATAAATATAAGTAAATGTAAAACCCCACAAACTTGTTACCCTAACGAAACGAAATTTAGGATAACGTATGGACTCTATGCTATATGCATCATATATAAAACTTATTTTCATATAGTATACACGTTCAGCATTATTCACAATACTAATACTGCAACTCTTTACACAACATCTAATATCGTAATTAGGATGACGAAAAATAAGTAAATTTAAGCAAAGTTAATCCTCTTAAAAACTAACGAAACGAAATTTAGGATAAGATGGGTTTATTAAATATGTTTTATAAAAAATAGCAATTACTAAAATGTGTTCACGTTAAAATTACTCACAAATAATTGATTTTGTATAACTTCAAAAGCTTTACAAACGAAAGTAATCGATCTTATTTTTCGGAGATGTTAGTGGAAACAAACAACTTTTTTTTCGCTTTACCCATGCACAATATATACTCGTGGCTAGTGCTCTCGGCGTGACATGCTAAATTTGGTGCCGGTTGTCAGGCCACTCTGATATTTATGAATTTTCAACCATAACCACACCTGCAACAATCCAATGCAACTTTAGACCTGGATATGATAGAGACCCATACTTGGTCTTATTCTGTTGCTATATTGTATCCTGCCAAATACAAGGGACTCTACTGTACAGTCCCTGAACATACGTATGCCTAGTCCTATGGGGTCACATTGAATGGTTTTCAATCTGTAGTCGAATTTATGAATTGCTATTGCATATTTCAACCATATACAGTAACACCCACAACAATCAAGTATAACTTTTGATCTTGATATATGATAGAGACTCATACATGATCTTATTCTGTAGCTATTGTATCCTGTGCGACGTACTGGTTGGTCAAAGTCATAAAAAAATGGTACTTTATAGCTCCATTGCTTGGCGCTCAGCATATAAAGGTAGTTGCAGGACTTGACTTGACTATTTGAGTTTACCGTCGCTTCGACAGTATTTCAGTCATATAGCGACGTCCAGCTAATCACAGGTGGAGGAAGACCCCGAATGCACGGCTCCAGGCTTTTACCGTCGCTGCGATAGTATTTCAATCATATAGCGACGTCCAGCTAATTACAGCTGGAGGAAGACCCCGAGTACACAGAGGTACCCGGGTAGAACCACGACCTACCGCAAGCCAGCTGGAAGGCTTCCTCACGTGAAAAATCCGAAGTCCCTACCGGGATTCGAACTCACAACGGTAAGGGGCTGAGAGATTTGTAGTTCACGACTGTAACCGCTCGACCACGGCGGCTCCAATGTACGGAGGCATCCGGGTAGGACCACCTACCTACCGCAAGCCAGCTGGAAGGTTTCCTCACATGAAAATCCGAAATATCCTGACGGAATTCGAACCCAGCGACTTTACCTTCTCAGCCACGGAGGCCCCAGCTGCAGGACTGGTTGGTCCGTAGTCAGGATAATGTGACTGGGTGTGGTATCATGCCATATGTCTATGGCGTGATACTGCAGTGTGGCAGCACTATATCGATCTGTCTCAAGTAGACATCGTCTCCAAATGACTGAAATACTGTCGGTGGGACGTTTAACCAAACAAACTAAGTAACATTGTATCCTGCTATATCGATCAGACAAAAACGTTCCTGTGAAACACAACAACATGTATTCTTTGTAAGGTGCTTGAACATATTGTAGCTTCAAATTTAACAAAGCACTTCAATAAGCA
>CM037791.1:32662459-32697167 GCA_021229015.1 Solen grandis
ACTCTGGCAAATTCGAAAACAGGGCCAAGAATCATTTGTTCATGCATGAGAATGTCAAGGACGCCATTTTCTGTAAACAGTGCTTTTCGTCTGCATGGTGGTAAATATCAAGTCATTTTAAAAGGGGGTACAAACTTTTAGCAATTGCCAAAAATTTTCATGCGTGAGCACCACATTTTTAGGGATAGTTTGCAAGTATAGGGAGTTACTAAAGCAGAAACACTTTGTTTAAAGCCCTTCTATTTGCAGATAATTTTTGCCAGAGTGACAAAATGTGGTGTTTGTGGTCTCGGCCCACAGTAGATTTTTGCCTTCAGCAGGATGAATCACAGCTTCTTGTACTGCCTGACCACTGTAAATGTCACAATTTTATTGTAGATTTGCAATGCAATGACTAATATGTTATCAATAAATGGTGTCTTTTTTTTTCCAGGTTTTGTATTTCGGAGTCAGGAATTTTGTACATCTTGCTCGTGGGACGTAGTCAACAAAAAGTTGGATTTTAGTGTGGAGTGCTACCTAAGCGAGATCCCATCAGCGTTATTTACAAACATGTCTTTCATTCCCGTCACCCCCGAGAGTCATTTTCCTATTCAGAATTTGCCATATGGAATATTCTCTACTCAGGATAATGTAAGTATTTGTGACAAAAAAGAGTATGAATAAGAAATGCATAGCAATTGAAGACCTAATTGAAAATTGGGACATGATCGGTCGCGAAAATAGGTGAAAATACAGAAATATATTTATCTATTCGGTGATGTATTTTGTAATCATGTGTTAATCATTCTTGTGTTTGTTTAGTAATCACTTCTCAAAATAACAGCTTCTGATATTGAAGTATTCTTATGTTGAGCTCTTTTTTTTTTTCGCAATGTATCACATGTGAAGGTCATTACAATTAACCAATCAAATCGCTACATCCGACACACACCTCTCTCCATCTCTCTTCTCTCACTCCCTCTTTTCAACTTTTTTGGCGTAAGGTTAGAGCTGTCTAACCTCACGTTTGACCTACTTAGAGCTGATGACCTTAGACACAGACATATGCAGCATATGGTGAATTTGTCTATGCCTTAGACATTGTCGAGTGAGTATTCCTACACTCATGGAGAAAAAAGTTGTACGCACTATTGTCCGTTGTGTAAAACCCAGTATCGGGATAACAGATTCAGAAATATGTAGAAGTCCCCTGACCAAATTATTGTCTTTCTTGAAAGTTGAGAAAAGACCGAAAAAATTATGCAAACTAAATGCACAAACTAAGGGTGAAATGTCAAATCTCTATATGCTTTATTCATGACATTCTTAAGAGAATTCAGCTTGTGTTGGCATTTAGAGACATATATTGATAGGACACTCACTCCGACAGTGTTCTTTCATCATTAGAATTTGTTTTAACTTTTGAAGTGAGATAATTAACTTTGAAATAAATATACTCTTTTGATATTTTTTTTTTTTTTATCGATTTTTTTTATAATCTAAGATTATGAAGTTACTTCACATTGAATAAATTACAGACATATGCAGCACAGATGCAGGGTTTAATATATACATTTTCATTTTGGGGACATTTGTTCCCTCGAATATTTGATTTAGGGGTCATTTGAAATTTTATGGGGACATGCTTGCAGCTATGTAAAAAAATAATAAAAATATAACTGTTTAGTTCAGGACGATCGGCATTGCCCGTTTTTCGAGTTTTCTTTTGAAAAGAAAAAACTTAAGATTCCGCTGCGTCATTGTTGCAGCATTTGCGATGGTCCGAATGATATTGCTATGCAACAACTATCCATCATTGGTTAGGACTAAGTTGTACAAAACGTATAGGAACATCAGACAAATTTATAAAGGGAGAATTTTTCTGTGATAAAATGTATCCAAATATATAAAAGGGCGATATATGGTGAGAAAAAATCAAAGAAAGTCTAGTTTTCATAAATAAAAACATGCTTCCATGCACGTAAACAGACAGCCTAATATTCGGGACGACAACGACGTGAGGTCATGGTTTTATGCAATGCCGGCAGTCCGGGTTCTATTTAAAGAAACGGAAAGAATAAAATGAACACGCATCTGGAATGTCACATGTTGTTTCCAGAATAAAGGAATCACATGTAGTAGATTTAAACTGACAGCTGTTTGATATCAAAGGAATGTGTCTTATATTTAGAACCTGGTTTTGAAAATGTGTCATTGACGGCGCACTAGCATTCAACGTGGGGGTCATTTTAGATTATTTTGCGTTAAAACGCACAATTTTGTGCGTCATTGAAAACTCTGCAGATGTGAATTGTAGCGAAATAACTTTTATTGTGGAAAAAAAACAGGAGTACGAGATTTGAATGAAGTTTTGCTGAGACACTTTACATCTTGCAGACACTCATCAGACAGATGCTTTACAATATCATGCAGTTATAGAAGAGATATGTGATCAAATCAAAGACATGCATACATTTAGTTTCCTTCACGCATCTATTGCCTCAGATTGATATTAATGTACAAGGTGTTTGAGGGGTTAATTCCAGCACTGCCAACATCAGATTTTGTGAAATTCACCAGACCGAAAAGAACAATAAAAACAAAAAAAATTAATTGCTACGAAACATCAAATATATTAGAAAAACGCATTTTCTATTAATAGATTAAGTTTAAAGTAAAATACTTATGTCAGAAAAACAAATAATCAGAATAACATGTATGTTGTTTTTTTCTATACCCTACAAAGAAATAACTAAAAAATCAAAATGATGTGAATTATTATGGAACAACAAAACCTACCAATATCATATTTTTTGCACTAATAATTCCTATAATATTATTTTGAATTAACCTTGCCAATTTGAAACATGTTAATTATAACTTAATCAGTGTCATTATTAACTAATTGCTAAAAAAACCAGACCATTTTGTAAGCGTCAGTTCACATCTTGAAGTGATTGGCTATTGCCTCGAAGTTGACAATATGTCACACCCAGGGCCATAAATCATGCCCGTCAGTTAGGCACCTCTCCGATACTCACCCCCCCCGGATCAATTAACCCGGGTAACCCTTTTATTATCCCCTGATTGATCTCAAACAGGATATTACATAATCATACCAAACAAGCAATATTTATATATAATTTGAAAACATGGTCTCTGTGGAAACCCATTGCATTATTAACATAAATCATATTTTTGATATGACCAGGACATTTATGTCGATATTATCATATTTTCTTTTAAGAATACATCCTGATATGACATTTCTTTCATTATGGCAAGCTGCCTCCTCCATATCAGTATTCAGTACATTTAGTGCCAGTTTTATTAAGTCTAAAGAATATATCTATGCACAATAGTATTTTTAGCTAGGAAAAAGTCTTAGGAAATATAGGTTACAATGTGTTTTGGGAAGCAATTTCAAATTCTAGAATGAGGTAATATCTTCATATCATAGTGATTTTTGTTGTGGTTGCATGAAAAATATTCATATTTGCAGGTTAATATTTTTGCTTTATTTTTGTTTTTATAAACACATTTCAGCCGAAACCAAGAATTGGTGTTGCTATTGGTGACCAGATACTGGACCTCAGTGCGGTGAAGAATCTCTTTGATGGACCAATATTGAGGAACCAGCTAGAGGTGTTTGATGAGGTGAGAATTTAGACTGTGACTTGTGATGGAAACCAGCTTATGTCACCCATTGCCACATTTTAGTTCTAGTTTAAAGACAGACTTTGTATTAGTCATTACTTCTCACTGTTGTTTGTGCCATACCATACCATTACAGTGACAAAGTCACACAACCTGTTAATGCTTCAGAGTGTCAGAGCCTTGCCATTAATGGGAGGAAGATTTCAAGGAAAATACTTACATTGATTAGTTACAATAATCTTGATGAATAACTTTTATTGTCCAGTCTGGCTGTGGAGATAAAGCTACCACAATGTCTGTTGTATTGTGTTATTTCGTCAATTCATCCAGATTTGCTTGTTGGGTCTTAACTTAGACATGAATTGTAGGATATTCAAGTAACTTGGCAGTAATTTTGCTTCTGTTTTCCCAGGCTCAAAGGTCAAGGTCACACTTAGAGTTGCAAGGTCATGCTGCTGGATTTGCTTGTCCAGCTATAACTTTGATATTAATCATAGGCTTTTCATAAAAACTGGTGGTAGAGATATTGCCAGTAAGGAAAAGTCCTTGTGTTGTTACATCAAGTTTAAATAGCAGAAACATATACTCTTGGGGTTTACTTAAGGATTTGACTTTCACTTGTCCAGGGGGCAAGTTACTTTGAACATCATCTTCTAGCCCTCATTGAAAACAGGCAGGCCGGGCTACCTTTTTTGAAAAATCACTTGCCCACAGTGATTTTAACCCGGCACGGGCAAGTGGGTGTCCACTTAAGAAAACCCCTGCTGTTTCCTTTTAGTTAGCTGATTTAAACATTTCATTTGTGTTTTTTGTGTCATCTGTCCACCCCACTTTTTCCGCCACACTTCAGCAGGTGACACATGTGTTCCAAAGAACACACTTGTTGTTATATTGCTGGCAGTCTCCGATATATCTAGTTAGAAAAAGTCGGTGAAAATATAATTCACCACATGTTATGGAAAACATTATGAAATATTAAAATGAGATATCTTCTTATCATAATGATTTTTGCAGTCATTTTCCCCTCAGTTAGATAAATTGTTGCACACAAGAATGAGTCCCTAGCACCAAGGTCAAGGTTAATCTTAATAAAAGGTCATAATTTGCTTGTTAGGGTTGTAAAATTAGACATGATTCACAGAATCACAGAATTTTCTAATGATTTGACAGTAATGTTTTCATTTATGCTTTAAAGTGTCCTGCACAAGAATTGGGATCCTACCTTTAAGTTCAAGGTCACACTTAGAGGTGAAAGGTCATGGTGCTGGATTTGCTTGTCCAGGCTGTAACTTATCTCTTAGTCAAAGCCCCACTTAGAGGAGTAAGTTACATATAAAGCTGCAGGATCAACATGTTGCCATTGGGCATCTTGTTGTATCCTCAAGTGTACAGTTCTGACGCTCCTAAGAAAAAAATGTGGTCTTTTTTAATTTAACATAAACAAAAAATATAATTTTCCTTTGTATGGAAAAACTAAGTCATTTATTCATAATCTTATATTGTTTTCAAGTGGCTGGCATCGTTTTTTCAACGAAAAATCACTAGTGGTCATGTCTGTATAATTCAGTGAGGCTGACTTGAGAGTACAATGAAACGACGCATCTGATTGGGTTTTCATTTAATCATTGTAGCATGCATTTAAAAATTAAATTTTCGTGTCAGAAATAATGTACGAGGGAATGTTGGTTGCATGTATTTTTTCTATTTCATTGTTTCACTGAAAATATGCCAGATGAGAAAAAGTACTTATTGAAAAGGAGGTTTTGCAGGTGTGTTGTATAAAGTATACCAAATAATAACCCTGCATCAATAACTCGCCACATTTTGGCTTTCTAACGCTAAAAGGGATGTTGACAAACAAAACTTGTAAGAATGATGTCACACGGAATCCATTTAATAAAAATCGAGGTCAAAACAAAAAAGGCGTCGGAATAGTGATGCGTCGGAATGGAGTACCGTACGATAATACATGTACATGGCATTTCTCCCAAAAGTTTTCAATCAAAAGAGCCAAGTTTTAATGTTAAATCTGTAATTAAACAAGCTTAATTCCTGTGAATGATAGGCATGAAGTGTTTTAAAGAAAAATATCTTAATATAAATTAGCAATGACTATTATCTGTAGATAAAGACTTAATCTGATTAATGATTGCCTAGGACAGGTAATGTTTCCAGTTTTTAGCTGTAAACAGAAAAGCCCTGCCTTGTCCATTTGTATCTTTGTTAACTGCTCAAACACTATCACAAACAAAACCATGTGTCCCTCTGTATAAACAAGGTCAACCCTTGAGTTATTCCAGTGTAGCCACTGTATAACCTGTTACCTGTATCTGAATACAGCTGTAAACACTGGGCAGGCCCATATCCAGACAAGAAGGTTGAATGTAAAAGACCCACATCAGTTATGTGATGCTTGTAATACATCAGCTATATATATTAGAAATGAATGTAATTAAATGTAGTTTATTTTGGCAGGTATAACAGTGTTACAGATTGGCAAAAAGGACAAGAACAAGAAACAAATCTTCCTCTTTCCTTTCGCAATGTGAGCTAGTAATTGTTGAAATAAAGCTAGCTTGTGATAGCAACACTAACTGAGTACATGATAACCTGGTTATTTTGAAGATGTTTTATCATATATTCCACAGTTTTGTATTATAATTATATAGGCCTTTACTTTTCAGATGTTTGGGAAGTGACCATTTTTTATTTGGGAAAATTAAAGAAGGAGAAAAGGTTCTGTTCTCACAAACTGAAATATTAAATATCACATAGCAGGGATGTTCGTTATTATACCTGCATCTGCCTCAGGAGTGGGAGATTGTGGGTTCAATCCCTGGCTACGACATACCAAAGTTATAAAAAATGGTACTGTTATATCTCCCTTGCTTGGCGCTCAGCATATAACGGTAGTTGCAGGACTGGTTGGCCCGTAGTCAGGATAATATGACTGGGTGTGGTATCATGCCATATGTCTACGGCGTGATACTGCAGTGTGGCAGCACTATGTCTGTCTCAAGTAGGCATTGTCTCCAAATGACTGAAATACTGTTGGTGGGACATTAAAACCAACAGACAAACATTATTATAACTGCATTATCAATCAAATTTTATCCACATGTAGAGGTAAATACGGCTGAAAATTATTCCTCTGTTGATTTAGAGCGTCAGTCGGTATCTCTTATCCTGAGATGATATAGAAACTATTAAATGAAGTAGAGTTCATTTCTGAGAATGCAGGCTCACTTGATACAGTTAACGATCTTTCATTTCATTATATGAACATTCTGCACATGTTAATATGTGTAAGAACATTCCAACAGTAGAACACCAACAGTTGCTTTATGTTGAGTTCATTTTAAACAATATGATCATGCATTGTTTATCTGCTACTCTGGGTTTATGTTTGTATTTTCAGTCGAGCCTCAACGGCCTGATGGGTCTAGGGCGGCCAGCATGGAAGGAGGCGCGAGAATGTATTCAGAAATACTTATCTGCTGATGAACCCACACTGCGGGATAACGCAGCTCTTCGAGAAAAGTAGGTTGCACTTAGATTTTATTGTCTTTATCAGAATATACAAAGGGGGGACAAACTAGTGTTGCATGGCAGACAGCATACCAAATGAATCCAATAGTATTTACACACTTAACATCATGTTGGTTGTCTATAGCCAGATGACACTGGAAACTTTAATCATCTCAGAAACTGATGTCAAGTAAACAGAGTTAGAACAGGCTGCTCCTTATTTATAATGGGTGAAGTAAAATAAACTCAGCTTACAATGAATTTGAAGGGATCACAACATTCTATTTACTATAGCTAGGTCTTATAAACATACCAGAACTAGTTCCTTATGTGAAAAGCTTGTATAGTGAACTAACATTATATAACAAAGGCTTATGAAATACACTTAAAATGACATATATATTATCATGTATACAAATACATGTACTGAAATTTATTAAAGAAACTAATTATAGACAAAGTACTTTTTGGAATGGCATAATAATCATGCTATTTTTGGTAATGTTTTATTCCTTATGACAAGTATTGAATTCAAACCTTCAATTTCACCTGGTTTATGTATGTATTGACATCAAATACAGGTTATATTACTGACATTACAAAGTATGCAATACAAGGATTCAACATGTCATAAGACCGTGAACAACAAACAGTAAGGTTGAGGTTATATATATGTACTGTCAGTATTTACTTTATCTCTTTGGTCTCTTCTTATAGAACCACCAGATGCACACACCCATAAAGATGGGAAAAAATCATGACCTGAAAATTTGTATTCCATAACTGGGAATTGGCTATTGAGTATACCTGAACAATTGATGTTTACTGTATATATATTCCTGACAGTAAAATATGTTTTTAGACTGTGACTAATAAAACATCTTTCCTAAGTCTCTAGTATCAGTCAGTTTTCCTATATAACCAAAATTGAAAGCATTAGAATTTTTCTTTACTGAAATATTTGATCACAATTCCTTATACACATGTACATAGATGTACTCATGTAACCATTACCTCAGATCTCCTACAAGAAATTCCTAAATTAAGGATTATATCTCCAAACAGTGGGGACATCAGTGATTATTATACCCCCACAAATGAAATTTGGGGGGGTATATAGGAGTCACCCTGTCCGTCGGTCCGTCGGTCCGGCGGTTGGTCTACAGATATTTGTCCGGAGCATTTCTCCAAAACTACTGTACCTATGTTGATGAAACTTCATAGGTAGATAGACCTTGATGAGAGGAAGTGCAGTGCATAAGAACCATAACTCTGCATGTATTTTGAAAGGAGTTATTGCCCTTTGTCATTTTTAATATTTTGATTTTGTCCGGACCATAACTCCAATACTAAAGTAGCTAGGTTGATGAAACTTCATATGTAGATTGATCTTGATGAGAGGAAGTGCAGTGCACAAGAACCATAACTCTGCATGCATTTTGAAAGGAGTTATTGCCCTTTGTCATTTTTAATCTTTTGATTTTGTCTGGAGCATAACTCCAATACTAAAGTAGCTAGGTTGATGAAACTTCATATGTAGATTGATCTTGATGAGAGGAAGTGCAGTGCATAAAAACCATTACTCTGCATGTATTTTGAAAGGAGTTATTCCCCTTTGTTAATTTTTGTCTTTTGATTTTGTCCGGAGCATTTCTCCAAAACTACTGTACTTATGTTGATCAAACTTCATATGTAGATAGACCTTGATGAGAGGAAGTGCAGTGCCTAAGAACCATAACTCTGCATGTATTTTGAAAGGAGTTATTGCCCTTTGTCATTTTTAATCTTTTGATTTTGTCCGGACCATAACTCCAATACTAAAGTAGCTAGGTTGATGAAACTTCATATGTAGATTGATCTTGATGAGAGGAAGTGCAGTGCAAAAGAACCATAACTCTGCATGTATTTTGAAAGGAGTTATTGCCCTTTGTCATTTTTAATCTTTTGATTTTGTCCGGACCATAACTCCAATACTAAAGTAGCTAGGTTGATGAAACTTCATATGTAGATTGATCTTGATGAGAGGAAGTGCAGTGCATAAGAAAACCACAATGTAAATTCTTAAAGACAGGTTTTTGCAAACAATAAATATGGAGAAAACCACAATGTAAATTTAATGCATTTTATTCTCCTCACTACAGATCTTGGGGCAAATTGTTTTCTTCTGTGTGTCTGTATGTGTGTCTCTCTGTCTATCTGTCTGTCTGTCAAAACTTTTTAGCATTGTCCAAAACTTTTGAACCATTGCTCACACTAACTTTAAACCTTACATACATGTAGTCTTTCACTCACGCAAACTTTTGAAACTGTATTCCTACACATGACAGACTTCCGGTGTGGGTATTGATCACCTTTAGTGATAATATTTTTTTTTGGTATGCTTATAAGCCCAAATCCTATGTGTAAACATTCGTTTTATGTGTCATGTGAATACATCCTGTGTCAAAGATGCGGGTGGGGGTATGAATCACCTTCAGTGATAGTTCTAGTTTTTAATAATCAGTCAGATGGTGAAATCTTGAATCTGGTAGCTTTTGAAAAATCTGTTAGGCTGATGATACTCAGGTGAGTGAACTAGGGCCACCATGGTCAGCGGGTGGGCGGGCGTAAACAATTTCTTCTGTACGCAACTCCTCCTACATTTTTCAACGGATTTGGCCCAAACTTTTACAGAAGCATTATTACATAGTGGCCTGGCGCACATTGTCAGGGTTTTGTGGTTCAACTATTTTTGATGCAGTTATGGCCCTTTTCCAAGTAATTATAGGGAAATATTCTTCTGTGCGCAACTCCTCCTACATTTTTCAACGGATTTGGCCCAAACTTTTTCAGAAGCATTATTACATAGTGACCTGGCGCATATTGTCAGGGTTTTGTGGTTCGACTATTTTTGATGCAGTTATGGCCCTTTTCCCCTTAACGGATGTAATATAAAGGGAAATATTCTTTCGTGCACAACTTCTACATTTCTTAATAAATTTTGTCCATACTTTAACAGAAGTACCTTCACTAAGTCACCCTGGAGAATATTACCTTTGTTTTGCAGTTTGACCTTTTTTGATGGAATTAGGCCCCTTTGATAAAATTCCTTGTCCGGAGTATAACTCCTACATTATAAGAGGTATTGAACATCTCATTGAGGCGGAATGCAGTGCATAGGAACCTCACTCTGTGGTTCATAATTTTGGAGTTACATGTTTGCCCGTTCGTAAAAATTCCTGATATGGAGCATAACACCTTAATTTTAAGATATATTAGTAATGATTGGTTTTGCAGTTTGACCATTTTTGATGGAGCTATGGCCCTTAGTTATTTTTTTGCATTAGATTTAATAGACATTGAGCACAAAATTATTTGACTGATGCAAATAATCTGTACTGGGACGAAACATTATGAAAAGAAAACCTGGTTTTGTGACAATTCCTGTCACTTGTTTTAGTCATTTTTAGCTCGACTATTCGAAGAATATGAGAGCTATTGTAGTCGCCCTTGCGTCGACATTGGTGTTGCAGCTTTTGGTTAAAGTTTTGCGTGCAAGCTACTTTCCAGTTTGCATGTCAATAACCATTTATGGTATTGACTTGAAAGTTTATAAATATGTTCAGGGGCATCATACAACCAAGGTAGATAACTCTTGCCTGAATTAATATGAATTATGGCCCCTTTTTAACTTAGAAATTTTGGTTAAAGTTTTGCATGCAATAGAAAATTTGGTTCAAGTTTTGCATGCAAGTTACTATCCAGTTTGAATCTCAATAACCATTCATGGTATTTAATTGAAAGTTTATGAATATGTATAGGAGTATCATACTTTCATGGTAGATAACTCTTGATAGAATATGTTACAAATTATGGCCCCTTTTTAACTCAGAAATTTTGGTTAAAGTTTTGCATGCAAGGTACTTTCATACTAATATCTCAGTATCCAGGCATGCAATTGGTTTGAAACATCTTTAATATGTTTAGGGGTATCATACTTTCACAGTAGATAACTCTTGATGGAATATGTTACAAATTATGGCCCCTTTTTAACTTAGAAATTTTAGTTAAAGTTTTGCATGCAAGGTACTTTCATGCTAATATCACAGTATCCTGGCATGCAATTGATTTGAAACATCTTTAATATGTTTAGGGGTATCTTTTTTTTAAATTAAAATGTTTAGGGGTATCATACTATAAAGGAATATATCACCCTGATGGAATATAATAAAAATTATGGCCCCCTTTTAACTTAAAATTCTGGTTAAATTTAACTACTATCCAGCTTATATTTCAAAAATTGCTTGTGGAATTGACTAAAAAGTTAAGGAGTGTCTTCAGGGGCATCAGAAAACCAAGGTGGATAACTTTTGGACTGAATTTTATGCAAATTATGGCCCTTTCTAACGTGGATATTTGGTTAAAGTTTTGCATGTACAGTGTTATTATGCTTATGTCTCAGTAACTAGGCATGGGATTGATTTTAGACTTCATAAAAATATTAAGGGGTATCAGACTATCAAGGTATATCATTTTTGACTATTATTATGTACAGGGTATGTGAAGGGCAAGAATTGAAATGGATTTCTTTTGATTTACCTACAAGCATTTTGAATAGTCGAGCGTGCTGTCCTCTGACAGCTCTTGTTTCCATATATTTCAGTACTGATGGAAATAATACAGTGGAAATACACCAGGATGAGTTAGCGGCCCTGATGTTGAATCCTATGTATATATACAAGGGTTGTTCAAAAGTAAATAGGACTGTGGTGATACCATTCACATCTTTTAATTTACCTACATGATTTTACAAGTAATATACATCGCAACTTATCCTCTAAATACAGAGAAAATATCAATAACAAATGATAACAACTAAAAAATCTATGACAATCACAAATAACCAAGGTTCTGCAACCTGGCGCACAAAAAAATATCACTCATGACGCCGCATTCAGCTACACACATAACTACCCCTTCCCTGTGTATTTTCCCGTTTTTACCATATTTAAATCTTGTGCCAGCTAAAAACCAGTGATCTGTTCACACTATTCTCAAGCTTTGTTTCCTTGATTTTTAAGACGATTAAGAAAGAGTATCGCCCAATATGCTGACAAAATTTGACAAGTGGCGAATTCTTAACTTTTCATTTGATGGCATGTTTGCACATTTAAAGTTATCACCAGTATATTCAAATCTTGTTTACTTTGGCATCTAACGTCTAAATGATGCCAAATCTGTACATGACATCACTTATATATAATGAAACATGTTGGCAGAATATGAATAAAAGCAAACAACAAATAATGAAAAAATTAGGAGAAAAATGGCGCTTCAACAACTGACTTAATGCACTGTGCCGGGTGCGTGTTACCATGGTTATTCAATTGTAAAGTGTGCGTGCGTATAGTCAAAAAATATAATGGAATTATGACAAAAATGTAGAAAACATATTCCAATTGCCGTACATATGAAAATATCTAAAATCTAAGAAGATGCAAGATCCTCAGTCCTATCTATTTTTGAACAACCCTCGGATTATGATAGTGAAATCATTATTTTTAGAATGATTGAGCTATGTACTTGTATGTTTCCAGAGCTTTTGTAGGACAGGCCCATGCCACGATGCATGTCCCAGCCAAGATTGGGGACTACACAGACTTCTATTCTTCTAAAAACCATGCTCACAACGTTGGCTGCATGTTCCGTGGGCCGGACAACGCATTGATGCCAAACTGGTGAGACCCTTGTGTTGCATTTGGGGATGTACAACAAATTTAAAATCAGATGCTTTATGTAGACTGACTATCCAGTGGTCAAGTGTTCGGATGTTAGATGTAGACTGACTATCCTGATGGCCAAGTGTTCAGATGCTAGATTTACACTGAGTATCCTGTGGTCAAGTGATAAGATGCTAGATGTAGACTTACAATCCTGGTGGTCAAGTGTTCAGATGCTATATGTCGACTGACTATCCTGGTGGTCGATGTTCAGATGAGATGTAGACTGACTATCCTGGTCAAGTGTTCAGATGCTAGATGTAGACTGACTATCTTGATGGTCAAGTGTTCAGATGCTAGATGTAGTTTGACCATCCTGATGGTCAAGTGTTCAGATGCTAGATGTAGGCTGGCTATCCAGTGGTCAAGTGTTCAGATGCTAGATGTAGACTGACTATCCTGGTGGTCAAGTGTTCAGATGCTAGATGTAGACTGACTATCCTGGTGGTCAAGTGTTCAGATGCTAGATGTAGACTGACTATCCAGTGGTCAAGTTTTCAGATGCTAGATGTAGTTTGACTATCCTGGTGGTCAAGTGTTCAGATGCTAGATATAGACTGACTATCCTGATGGTCAAGTGTTCAGATGCTAGATGTAGACTGACTATCCTGATGGTCAAGTGTTCAGATGCTAGATGTAGACTGACTATCCTGGTGGTCAAGTTTTCAGATGCTTGATTTAGACTGACTATCCTGGAGGTCAAGGTCAAATGTTCAGATGTTAGATGTAGACTATCCTGGTGGTCAAGTGTTCCGATGCTAGATGTAGTTTGACTATCCTGGTGGTCAAGTGTTCAGATGCTAGATGTAGACTGACTATCTTGATGGTAGATGTAGGCTGGCCGGTGGTCAATGTTCAGATGCTAGATGTAGATGCTATCCTGGTGTTTAGTGTTAAGATGCTAGATGTAGACTGACTATCCAGTGGTCAAGTGTTCAGATGCTAGATGTAGACTGACTATCCAGTGGTCAAGTTTTCAGATGCTAGATGTAGTTTGACTATCCTGGTAGTCAAGTGTTCAGATGCTAGATATAGACTGACTATCCTGATGGTCAAGTGTTCAGATGCTATATGTCGACTGACTATCCTGGTGTTTGAGTGTTAAGATGCTAGATGTAGACTGACTATCCAGTGGTCAAGTGTTCAGATGCTAGATGTAGACTGACTATCCTGATGGTCAAGTGTTCAGATGCTAGATGTAGACTGACTATCCTGATGGTCAAGTGTTAAGATGCTAGATGTAGACTGACTATCCTGATGGTCAAGTGTTCAGATCTGACTATCCTGATGGTCAAGTGTTCAGATGCTAGATGTAGACTGACTATCCTGATGGTCAAGTGTTAAGATGCTAGATTTAGACTGACTATCCTGGTGGTCAAGTGTTCAGATGCTAGATGATTACTGACTAACCTGGTGGTCAAGTGCAGGAAGTGATACTTACAGCTAGTAATCTATTTTCCATCATTTTTACTATAAATTCAAATTATGTGTAGATAATACACCAGGATGGGTCAGCAAGAGTGATAGAAAACAGTTGATGTTTAATACAATTGAGAATCTGTTCAATCAGATAGGGTATAATCAATAACTTTCCCATTAATAATCGCTTGGTCCAGTGGTAAAATTCAAGCGCAGCGCTTAATTATACACTGTCACATGAACTTCATGAAGTAGTGTTCACCACAGCTTTATATTGCTGGAGCAATTAATAGGTTATACTTAGTTCTGGCCTTAATGTTTAAAAGGTGATATTTAAAGGTTTTCCTATGGAAACCTGGGTAAAATCAAGAGATTCCAGATTGATGTACAGTGTACACTTAACAGACAACACATATGGTATAATATTGCTGAATGGATATATGTAAAACGATTATTGTGGCTTTTTACTAAAGTAATTGATTGTCAGCAACTAGAGACAATTGGAGCATCACTAGTCCAAAATGTTTGATAGTATGTTGTAGGATGAGATTGTTCTTGTCTCAGTGGGAATCTCACTGTGATGTCTCATTATATCAACTGTGAATGCAGGCATAATCCTTGATATTTGCTTTGGTTTTATGATATTCATGTAGTGTAAAGTACAGTCTTTCCAATATGACATTTATCCAAATAGCTAAATCAAGAAAAAAAACTGTTATCAAAAGAAAATCATAGATTGCAAAACCAGTACATACTTGTTATTATTATGCCAAAGTTGCCAGTCACAGGAGAGTGTGATAAATATGTCAGCTAGTTTTAGATAAATAAATAGACACCAGTCATATTTCTGTATTCAGGACTTACATCCCTGTGGGTTATCATGGGCGAGCCTCATCTGTTGTGGTATCTGGCACTCCCATCCGACGACCAAATGGCCAGACCCGCCCTGATGATTGTAAGTTTTGTATTTATACCAGGTTAAAAGTCATAAGTTTTAATGCAATGTTCTGCCAAGGATTTTGAAATTAGGGGACAAACGTCCCATTATTTTTAAAAATATGGGGACATTTTCAAAATCAAGGGGACAAAGAACATTAACAGCCTCTTAACTCATCAGATATGAGTAAAGGTTACATTTTGAATCTTACAACCTTCACACAATTGATCCAGTTCATTTTGCATATTTGTGGTCACCAGACTCTGCATGTGGACTAAGTGTAGTAGTCTTAACATTAATATTTTTCAAGGTAAATATATTTCTTTTGTTGTGTTTATAACAGATTACAAGTCATATATTTTTCTTTCACATTATAATTTAACCATAAGAAATTTCAAAGCCAACTGTGTTGGAATGTTTGAGCAGATTTATGCTTGGTGTCGGATGAAATTGCTTTTGTTTGATCTTTCATTATGTGTGTTTTAGGAGGGGACAAAGATATTAATTGGTTTGGAGAAGCATAACTTCCTTCAGACTTGCTTTTATTTGCGTCACTTTCAGCTGATAGTTTATTTACAAAGTAACTTATTATTGTTCAATGTTTTATTCACAACTGGTGAAGCCATATTCGTTACGGACAATACGCAATTGTATCAAACAAAGTCATTGGTCGAGAACTCCGACCAATCACTGACTGCTTTCAAGCAAGTCAATCAAAATCAATGTTACAACATAGTATGCTGCTTACAGTAGTTTAAGGTTTTGTCCAAGTCAATTTCGTATGCAACATATGTTGCACTAGGAGCAATTTGTATGTGACATTTTTATTTTTTTTGCGATAATCGATAATGTCGCAAAATCACATTCTTGGCAGAACACTGTTAATGCATAGTTTATATAGATCCTGAACATCTTATGCTCTTCTGAAGAGGTATCAATAAAAATAAATTAAAAAAGATATCTAGGGGAAGTTTATTATAAAACAAAACTTCAATTTGAAGGTTATCTTATAAAGTGTCTTTATGGTTGTTGTTGACAATGATTTTGTTATGTCTGTCTAGCTAAACCCCCCCAGTTCACAACCTGTAAACTGTTTGACTTTGAGCTTGAGATGGCATTTCTGACTGGGCCTGGAACCAAGCTGGGGGAACCAATACCCATTGACAAGGCAGAGGACCACATCTTTGGCATGGTGCTCATGAATGATTGGTCAGGTATGTGTACACAGATCTGTCTCGCTTACTTGAGAACCTTAAACTAAATGAGGAAAAAAAGCATGTTTTTTTTTTTTTTTCAATATGAAATGCTTCTTGAGTCAATAAAAAGTTTTTGTGTCCACCTGCTGTAAGCACAGACAGATTGACGGACAAACAGACAACGGAAAAGTGATCCCTGTGATTTTACATTGGCTTAAATAGGAAAATCCAGAAAAATCTTCTTCTCAGAAAACACAAGGCCTGAAGTTTAGATATTTATTGTGTATTACAGTACAACGCCGCTATATCGCAGACTGCTATTTCGCGTTGACCAATATATCGCGGTTGATCTATGGACCCCAAAAATATATCGCGTTATTTTCATAGGCTTACCGCAAAACTAATCTATCTCCTTCTATATCTAAATGTATTTAAAAGAGTTTTGCAGTCAGTATTTAACATGCTAATGCACTGACATGCGGAAGTGATAACAATTAAACACCCCAGGTGGTAAGCTGTTGTGTTTGGGGGCAGGTGATGATTATGCAGTCGAGTGTTAATGTTTGGCAACAATGCAGGTTTGTCGGTATAATTATCCAACCACAGTAATCAGCATTTAATTGGTATGGACATCAGTACCAATCAGAAACTCAATAAAATACACAAACATTGTCTAAAATCCACTGCTTAACCTTGATAATGGTATTTTTATTTATTATGTTAGCGTACATAATTTAACCATGGATTAAAAAGTCCCGGAAAATAGCCAATCCTTTTTCACCGGAAGTAAACAATAAATGATAATTAGATCAGCGTTTCATTTAAACATTAACAGGGCTCCTCATATCGATACACTATAAAAAGTACACTTCAGCTTAATTTCAAATAGCAATAAATTGTAGTGGAATGGCAATTTTCACATTGACATTGTTTTGATAAACAATGGACGACGTATAATTTATTATAATGAGATATGCTGGAGAGTAACGTAACTGCTTCACATCACCATACCGTACACACTGCTCTCTGAACCTGAATCATAGGCAATTACAGTATAAAAAAACAACAACAAAAAAACAACAGAATCAATGATTATGGAATTATTTAAAATAACTAAATAACTCTTTAAATAAAATAATGTTTATTGCTTTATATTTATTGCTTTATATTCGGGGTTTTCAAGAATTTACGACTATCAAAAATACACATCTTGCATTCTCAAACCTACTACGTGCTCCAATATATAGAGAATAATAGGTTGGTGTTGGATAAGGATAAGTTTATCTTGCGAGGCCAAGAAAATATAAACCGCGAGCCTTGGCGAGCGGTTTATTTTTTCTTTGCCGAGCAGGATAAACTTATCTTTATCCAACACTAACCTAGTATTCTATTTATCCTATCATTCTAACTAATAATCTGATAATTTTAAATAAGACACGAAAATAAAAGAAAAAAATATGGATTCTCCCAACTATCTGTCCTTTACAAGGATCCTAAAAACCGATTTTTTACCGGTTTTGACCGATTTTGATCTCAATCGACCGGTTCAGATTTCAAAAAGTACCAAAAAAATCGGTCGAAAAAAAATCCATAATCCTCGTCTAAAACTTTCAAAATCGGTCCAAACGGTTCATAATAGTCTCTCTTACACACCAATTGACCTACTTCTTGAATTTCCGGTGTGCCCTCGGGGCAGGTGTCAGTGGGAGTCAGGCAGGGACACCCGTCTAGGTCATTATTGGGCAGTTAAGATGAATGGATTGACGGTTTGTACTTAGCGGTTATTTGGACGGTGCCGTGTAATTATCTATGCCGTAATAATGGACCATTGCTTGTTTGCAAACTGTAACCGGTCGACTTTTAAATGCGGTAATTAATGACAATATCAAAGGCTAATCAAAATGTTTGATCTCCTTAGTAATTTGTAATTTGTAAGAACAAAATAAAAGAATTAAAAAAAACTGATAACTGTTTGGTGTTATTACTCAACTTTATATTTGGTATATAAGGGGATGGTATCAGTGACAAGGCTGCATTTCGTTGAAATGGCTCAGCGCAATTTACTTGCGATGTTTAAAAAATCAAATGACCGGCTTGGCAACCCGGCTCATGATGATAAAGAAAACGGGAGTGGTGACCCAGTAAAAAGTACATTTCAAATTTATTGATTCGTTAGAGTCATATACAGACCGTCATATACATGCACTTCCGGTAAACAAACTTTCGATTTCGTAGAGGTAAATATTGCAGAAAAATACGTTATTATGCCAACAGGATGCTGAAATATAATAAAAGATCTATTTTCACACTGCAAATGATTCAGGGTATGTTGATTGAAAATATCAATGTTATTTTTTTTCGGGGGGGGGTACGGAACGGAATTGTTGTAAAGGGGGGGGGGGGGATTTTGCCGTCGACCGGTTGCGATTCCAAAATTTTAGGATCCCTGGTCCTTTAGTATTCTTCCGCGTGTGCAAGCAAACAAACCGTTCTGCGTACACACCTAAGTAGTCCCAGGATTTAAAAACGGTTATAACAATTCACGAACTTTTCGAAACTTTTTATTAAGCATATGCATTAAGCATTTTCAACTTTCAAATACTCGACAAGAAAAAATATATTTAAAAAGAATAGTATCTTACACGGTTGAGCCCAATACACAAAACACATTTGAACTCAAGAAAGTAGTTCCGATGACGTCAGAGTATATAAAATTTCACGAATGAGTATAGAGCTAAGTTTATTTGATAGGCAGTTTATACCACGATGTGAGTCTGATGATAGGATAAAACGCGGTATTTGGGCTTGGACCCCAAGAACCGCGATATAGCGGCGTTGTACTGAATTGCCTTATGGACATCTACCAAATTTGTTCAAATCGTGGCCCTGGGATCAAAATCAGCCCTGCCCTTGGGGTCACTTGATTTTACATAGACTTATATGGAAAAGAACTAAAAAAATCTTGTGTGTTATCGCCTTATGGACATCTACCAAGTTTGTTCAAATCATGACCCTGGGATCAAAATTGATTTAACATAGACTTACATAGGAAAGATTTTGAAAAGATGTCCTTGTCAGAAACCACAAGAACATGGGTTTAGATATTTGGTATGTAACATGGCCTTGAGGACCTGAACTAAGTTTTCAAATCATGGCTCTTGGTTCTTGGGGTCACCTGATTTTTTACAGTTTCTGTTTTCAATTAAGATTATTTGCTGTTTTATAAAAGGCAATGAAGGCATTATTAATCAGGTGAGCGATTCAGGGCCATCATGGCCCTCTTGGTGTATAGTTTTATCAAATGATAGACAACACATTGAAGTTTATTAAATATAGTTCAAAATTTTCTCTTAGGGATAAAGACAGACAATTTTAGGATCAAAATGGAGAGTTGTGTGCATTATGGAAAACCCTGTAAGTACAGCTAGTATAGCTATTCATAGTTTGCGGATCTTAACTCTTAAATATTATTAAACGTTTTACTATATCTGTGTAAGAAGGAATGTAATGGATCTGCACTGTTTTAGTTTAAGAGAAAGTTGTGTACTTTATCTTGCAGCACGGGATATACAGAAGTGGGAGTATGTTCCCCTGGGGCCGTTCCTGGGTAAAAACCTGGGCACAACAGTGTCACCATGGGTCGTTACCATGGAAGCCCTCAAGCCCTTCACCATTCCCAATGTAAAACAGGATCCCAAACCACTACCCTACCTGGCCCATGAGGATGACTACAACTTTGACATTCAACTTGAGGTGGCCTTGAAATGTAAGTCTGCTTGCATGCGAGAACTGCTGTGGAAAAGTTCTGTATGTTAACCCTTAACCTGCTGAATTTCTCAAATAGACTTAGCCAGCATCTTTTTTGGAACTGTGCATTATCAATTTTAGGGATGAAAACTTGTAGTTGGTCAGCCAACAGTAAAGAGCCAGGCCAGCCTGGCTTTTTCAGCAGGGTAAGAGTTAATGGTCTGCTCTTGTGTTCTCAACAAGAGCTAGCCACTGATCAGTATGCCTGTTTACCCAAATTTGTAGATATATTCACTTTACAGTGGATACTGCTCCTAGGGAACCAGATGACTTGTTATGGTCAGACTTTTGTCTGTTCAGTGATTATTTCTTTGAAATGCTGCTGTTTTCCGGTTTTTTGGTTTGGGTCGACAATTATTTCTTTGGAATCAGGTTAATCCAACTCTTCATGAGAATGGGTGCAAAGTTATTTTTCCACTTCTGGGGGGAAGGGGTCCGGGGCCATGGGGTGGGGGGGGGGGGGGGAGTGTGCAAACGGGTTAAAAGGGGAATTTTTCAACTAAGTATAATGTAAATGTTTTGTTGTATTTTGATTTTATTAATGATGTTATATTGCATAAAAGAATAATAAGAACAACAATCTAACATGTTTTGAACAGTTTTATTAAGAATATAACATTTAAAAAAGAAACTTTTCAACAGTGAGTCCATGCACACAATATGGTATGTAAACTGTCATAATCATGGAGGGGGCGGGGAATGAAACAAGAGGGCCATGATGGCCCTGAATCGCTCACCTGAGTACCATTGCTTCAACTGATGTCAAGGTTTTTAAACAGACAAGGATTCTGATATAACTTAATCTAAAACATTTTACCCCTGACAATACTACACACCAAATATCTAAGCAATGGGCCATATGGTTTCAGAGAAGACTTGGGTGCAGGGTCATTTATCACCGTAGGGCCAAGACTTTGAAAATCTTTGTAATGAACCATTAGATGCTACTACATACCAAAAATCTTAGCTCTAGGCCTTATTGATTCATAGAAGAAGATTTTTTAAGATTTTCCTATTTAACTCTATGTAAAACAAGTGACCCCTGGTGTGGGGTTATTTATCACCATTGGGCTATGATTTGTACAATCTTGGTAGTGGCCCATAAGATGATGCTACATACCAAATATCTAAGCTCTAGGCCTTATGGATTCATAGAAGAAGATTTTTTAAGATTTTCCTATTAACTCTTGTAAAACAAGTGACCCCTGGTGCGGGGTCATTTATCACCATAGGGCTATGATTTGTACAATCTTGGTAGTGGCCCATAAGATGATGCTTCATACCAAATATCTAAGCTCTAGGCCTTATGCATTCATGGAAGAAGATTTTTTAAGATTTTCCTATATAACTCTATGTAAAACAAGTGACCAATGGTGCGGGGTCATTTATCACCATAGGGCTATGATTTGTACAATCTTGGTAGTGGCCCATAAGATGATGCTTCATACCAAATATCTAAGCTCTAGGCCTTATGCATTAATGGAAGAAGATTTTTTAAGATTTTCCTATATAACTCTATATAAAACAAGTGACCTCTAGTGTGGGGTCATTTATCACCATAGGGCTATGATTTGTACAATCTTGGTAGTGGCCCATAAGATGATGCTACATACCAAATATCTAAGCTCTAGGCCTTATGGATTCATGAAGAAGATTTTTTAAGATTTTTCTATATAACTCTATGTAAAACAAGTGACCCCTGGTGCGGGGTCATTTATCACCATAGGGCTATGATTTGTACAATCTTGGTAGTGGCCCATAAGATGATGCTACATACCAAATATCTAAGCTCTAGGCCTTATGCATTCATAGAAGAAGATTTTTTAAGATTTTTCCATATAACTCTATGTAAAACAAGTGACCCCTGGTGCGGGGTCATTTATCACCATAGGGCTATGATTTATACAATCTTGGTAGTGGCCCATAAGATGATGCTACATACCAAATATCTAAGCTCTAGGCCTTGCAGTTTTGCAGAAGAAGATTTTCAAAGTTTGCATTTTTAAAATCTATTTTTAGCTCCTGTGACCTAATTATGCAATGGACCAGAACCATTTATACAACTTTAGTAGAGCTTCATCCAAGGAACATTCCTGCAAAATATTTTTCAAATTGGCCAAGCGGTTTAGGAGGAGATGTTGTTTGAAGCAATTGTTGACGCCGGACGCACGCACGGACGCACGCACGGACGCACGCACGGACGACGGACGACGGACGCCGGACAATAGGCGATCAGAAAAGCTCACCTTGAGCACGTTGTGCTCATGTGAGCTAAAAATAGGGGAGTGGGGATATATATTCCAGACAGGGGGAATGCCGCCTATATTCTCCAAATATTTTGACAAAAAAAAAAAATAGCGGTGCTTGTATTATTTGTTGTTTTTGGGGTTTTTTTTCATCTTTTTGTTTCCTATCAGTACCTTTGAGAAGAAACACTAAAATACTTTCATTTAGTTACAATCCAACTGACCTGACCTTAACATTTTACCTCAGATAGGCTTGTTTTGAGGCATTGACAAACAAAGCAGACCCTGATCAGAGAGCTCCTGAAATGGTCTTCTCTTTTTGCTGTGTCATATTTTAAGTTCAGTTTATAAACATTCATCAAGTCATAAATTGTACATTATTTAAAGGGTTAACAAAATGTAATATGGCAGGATGGAGTGTTAAACTGTGTGTTTACTACAGGTGAGGGCCTGGCACAGCCAAAGACAATCACTCGCAGCAACTTCAAGTACATGTACTGGACAATGAAGCAACAGCTTGCCCACCACACCATCACCGGCTGTAACATCAACCCTGGTGATCTTATGGGCTCCGGCACCATTTCCGGAGAGGTGAGGTGTTACCAGACCCTTACATAGCAGCTGGGTGGTGAAGTGTCTGTCCTGGAACAGGGAGGTCATCGATTGATCTACAATAGTTCTGCAGTTTATCTTTGTTGCTAGTATAGTTTCCTTTTGATGCTGTGTGTAAGGGAAGCACCAGGATTGGCTGTGAGTGAGGCAATACTATTTCTCCCATCACAGTGAGACAAAACTATTTCTCCCAAACTGACTGGTTTATCACAGTGAGGCAATACTATTTCTCCCATCACAGTGAAGCAATACTATTTCTCCCAAACTGACTGGTTTATCACAGTGAGGCAATACTATTTCTCCCAAACTGGCTGGTTTATCACAGTGAAGCAATACTATTTCTCCCAAACTGACTGGTTTATCACAGTGAAGCAATACTATTTCTCCCAAACTGACTGGTTTATCACAGTGAAGCAATACTATTTCTCCCAAACTAGCTGGTTTATCACAGTGAAGCAATACTATTTCTCCCAAACTAGCTGGTTTATCACATTGAAGCAATACTATTTCTCCCAAACTGACTGGTTTATCACAGTGAAGCAATACTTTTTCTCCCAAACTAGCTGGTTTATCACATTGAAGCAATACTATTTCTCCCAAACTAGCTGGTTTATCACATTGAAGCAATACTATTTCTCCCAAACGGACTGGTTTATCACAGTGAAGCAATACTATTTCTCCCAAACTGACTGGTTTATCACATTGAAGCAATACTATTTCTCCCAAACTGACTGGTTTATCACATTGAAGCAATACTATTTCTCCCAAACTGACTGGTTTATCACATTGAAGCAATACTATTTCTCCCAAACGGACTGGTTTATCACAGTGAAGCAATACTATTTCTCCCAAACTGACTGGTTTATCACAGTGAAGCAATACTATTTCTCCCAAACGGACTGGTTTATCACAGTGACGCAATACTATTTCTCCCAAACGGACTGGTTTATCACATTGAAGCAATACTATTTCTCCCAAACTGACTGGTTTATCACAGTGAAGCAATACTATTTCTCCCAAACGGACTGGTTTATCACAGTGACGCAATACTATTTCTCCCAAACGGACTGGTTTATCACATTGAAGCAATACTATTTCTCCCAAACGGACTGGTTTATCACATTGAAGCAATACTATTTCTCCCAAACTGACTGGTTTATCACATTGAAGCAATACTATTTCTCCCAAACTGACTGGTTTATCACAGTGACGCAATACTATTTCTCCCAAACGGACTGGTTTATCACAGTGACGCAATACTATTTCTCCCAAACGGACTGGTTTATCACAGTGAGGCAATACTATTTCTCCCAAACGGACTGGTTTATCACAGTGAGGCAATACTATTTCTCCCAAACGGACTGGTTTATCACAGTGAGGCAATACTATTTCTCCCAAACGGACTGGTTTATCACAGTGAAGCAATACTATTTCTCCCAAACGGACTGGTTTATCACAGTGAAGCAATACTATTTCTCCCAAACTGACTGGTTTATCACAGTGAGGCAATACTATTTCTCCCAAACTGACTGGTTTATCACAGTGATGCAATACTATTTCTCCCAAACTGACTGGTTTATCACAGTGAAGCAATACTATTTCTCCCAAACGGACTGGTTTATCACAGTGAAGCAATACTATTTCTCCCAAACGGACTGGTTTATCACAGTGAGGCAATACTATTTCTCCCAAACTGACTGGTTTATCACAGTGAGGCAATACTATTTCTCCCAAACTGACTGGTTTATCACAGTGAGCAATACTATTTCTCCCAAACTGACTGGTTTATCACAGTGAGGCAATACTATTTCTCCCAAACTGACTGGTTTATCACAGTGAGGCAATTCTATTTCTCCCAAACTGACTGGTTTATCACAGTGACGCAATACTATTTCTCCAAAACTGACTGGTTTATCACAGTGAAGCAATTCTATTTCTCCCAAACTGGCTTGTTTTCACAGTGAAGCAATACTATTTCCAAAACTGAAGGCTATCTGTGTTTCTTTTCTATATGCTGAACTTTTTTTTTCTTAGATGGACTGAGATGAAAAACAAAAAGAACTTTTGAAGGAATTATATCTTTTTGTCTCCAAAGATATTGAGTGACATGTCTAGTTTTCCTTATTCATTATTCTGCATACATCCTTCTAATTGATTACCTTTTTATTCCACATCTTTGCGTAATATTATGCCTTCACTATTTTTAATCTGCCTCACTGTGGAAGGGAGTGTTTTGACACAATCCACCTAAAGGCAATGTATTCAGACCATTGGAGGGAAGATATCCTAATCTTCCCAAGCACAGATTACTTACTTAACCAAAGACACTGGTGGCTGGTGCTGGGGTGTAATTGTAAGAAATTTTCAGAAATAAATTAGTTCACATACTTGAAAGGATATACAGTCTTAAGCAGTCCGTCAAGGGACCAAAAGAAAGTGACCGTTTAATAGAGGAGGCTGCTGAATGAAGGTTTAATATATAATTAAATGCTATAGTTTGGTAGTATTAAAATTGACCGCTAAATGCAGGCTGACTACTTAATGCAGGTGGCTGCTAATACAGGTTTAGCTGTATTAAGTCTGACAAGGGTTTCAAGATGTTGGTATGGGGATATGATCAGCATATAAGGCAGGTCTGTAGGTTTACCTTACATACCAGCCAGTGTGTTGGTACCAGAGAAAATAACTAACCCAGTGGTTATGTAAAATGTTTTATACTTAACCAGTTTTAACCCCAAAAGTTGAGGAGTTAAGTTGAAACTTGTGACTTACATTAAGAATTAAAAACATCATCAAAAGTATATTTGCCAAGTGTTGAGGGTTCAAAAAGTCACATTTTAGTGTTTTTATGCAAAATTGGCTAAATTTCAATAAAAAACAGTTTTAGTTAAAAAAAAGAAAATTGGTCAGGTATACATTTTTTTTTTTACATTTTTAGCTCACCTGAGCACAAAGTGCTCAAGGTGAGCTTTTGTGATCGCCCTTTGTCCGTCGTCGTCCGTCGTCAACAATTTGCTTTAAACGACATCTCCTCTGAAACCGCTGGACAGAATTTAATGAAACTTGGCAGGAATGTTCCTTGGGTAAGGCTCTACAAAAGATGCTAAAATAAAGTTGATCCATGAAGAACTCTGGTTGCCATGGCAACAAAAAGAAAAATAAATTGAAAACTTTAAAAATCATCTCCTTCAAAACTACTGGCCAGATTTCAAAATAATTTGGTACAGATGTTCCTTGGGTCAACCTCTACCAAAGTTGCGGAAATTATTACGATCCGTAAAAAAACATGGCCGCCAGGGGCGGGGCTTATTTGCCTTATATGTATATAGAGAAATCTTTAAACAACATCTCCTCTGAAACCACTGGACAGAATTTGATTAAACTTGGCAGGGATGATCCTTGGGTCAACCTTCACAAAAGTTGCTAAAATAAACTTGATCCATGTAGAACTCTGGTTGCCATGGCAACAAAAAAAAAAGAAAAGAAGAAAACTTTAAAAATTATCTTCTTCAAAACTACTGGCCATATTTTAAAATAAATTGGTACAGAAGTTCCTTGGGCCAACCTCTACCAAAGTTGCTAAAATTATTCTGATCCGTAAAAAAACATGGCCGCCAGGGGCAGGGCTTATTTGCCTTATATGTATATAGAGAAACCTTTAAACAACATCTCCTCTGAAACCATTGGACAGATTTAGATTAAACTTGGCAGGGATGATCCTTGGGTCAACCTTCACAAAAGTTGCTAAAATAAACTTGATCCATGTAGAACTCTGGTTGCCATGGCAACAAAAAGAAAAAAAACGAAAACTTTAAAAATCATCTTCTTCAAAACTACTGGCCAGATTTTAATATAAATTAGTACAGATGTTCCTTGGGTCAACCTCTACCAAAGTTGCTAAAATTATTCCGATCCGTAAAAAAACATGGCCGCCAGGGGCGGGGCTTATTTGCCTTATATGTATATAGAGAAACCTTTAAACAACATCTCCTCTGAAACCGCTGGACAAAATTTGATTAAAATTGGCAGGGATGATCCTTGGGTCAACCTTCACAAAAGTTGCTAAAATAAACTTGATCCATGTAGAACTCTGGTTGCCATGGCAACAAAAAAAAAAAGAAAAGAAAACTTTAAAAATTATCTTCTTCAAAACTACTGGCCAGATTTTAAAATAAATTGGTACAGATGTTCCTTGGGCCAACCTCTACCAAAGTTGCTAAAATTATTCCAATCCGTAAAAAAACATGGCCGCCAGGGGCGGGGCTTATTTGCCTTATATGTATATAGAGAAACCTTTAAACAACATCTCCTCTGAAACCGCTGGACAGAATTTGATTAAACTTGGCAGGGATGATCCTTGGGTCAACCTTCACAAAAGTTGCTAAAATAAACTTGATCCATGTAGAACTCTGGTTGCCATGGCAACAAAAAAAAAGAAAAAAAGAAGAAAACTTTAAAAATTATCATCTTCAAAACTACTGGCCAGATTTTAAAATAAATTGGTACAGATGTTCCTTGGGCCAACCTCTACCAAAGTTGCTAAAATTATTCCGATCCGTAAAAAAACATGGCCGCCAGGGGCGGGGCTTATTTGCCTTATATGTATATAGGGAAAACTTTAAACAACATCTCCTCTGAAACCACTGGACAGAATTTGATTTAACTTGGCAGGGATGATCCTTGGGTCAACCTTCACAAAAGTTGCTAAAATAAACTTGATCCATGTAGAACTCTGGTTGCCATGGCAACAAAAAGAAAAAAAAATGATAACTTTAAGAATCATCTTCTTCAAAACTACTGGCCAGATTTTAAAATAAATTGGTACAGATGTTCCTTGGGTCAACCTCTACCAAAGTTGCTGAAATTATTCCGATCTGTAAAAAAACATGGCCGCCAGGGGCGGGGCTTATTTGCCTTATATGTATATAGAGAAACCTTTAAACAACATCTCCTCTGAAACCACTGGACAGATTTAGATTAAACTTGGCAGGGATGATCCTTGGGTCAACCTTCACAAAAGTTGCTAAAATAAACTTGATCCATGTAGAACTCTGGTTGCCATGGCAACAAAAAGAAAAAAAATGAAAACTTTAAAAATCATCTTCTTCAAAACTACTGGCCAGATTTTAAAATAAATTGGTACAGATGTTCCTTGGGTCAACCTCTACCAAAGTTGCTAAAAAATTTCCGATCTGTAAAAAACATGGCTGCCAGGGGCGGGGCTTATTTGCCTTATATGTATATAGGGAAAACTTTAATCAACATTTCCTCTGAAACCAACGGACAGAATTTGATTAAATTTGGCAGGAATGATCCTTGGGTCAACCTTCACAAAAGTTGCTAAAATAAACTTGATCCATATAGAACTCTGGTTGCCATGGCAACAAAAAGAAAAAAAATATGAAAACTTTAAAAATCATCTTCTTCAAAACTACTGGCCAGATTTTAAAATAAATTGGTACAGATGTTCCTTGGGTCAACCTATTTATCTCAGGTGAGCGATTTAGGGCCATCATGGGCCTCTTGTTAGAAAGCCTTAATATCAGAGAATTGAACCTAAAAAAATAAAGGAAATCTGTCAGTTGAAATATTTTATCAAGAAAAATACAAATAGCTTTTTGTGTCACCTGCTGTAAGCAGAATTGACACATAGGGATCACCTTTCCGTCATCTGGCCATCACAGTTATAAATGTTCTCTTTTACTCCAATTTGCTTGCGTGCTGTAACGCCCTTAAGGTTCCAGGCCATGGTCGGGCAGTCACTGACAATCACAGTCATTTCATGTTGCACACTTATAGCTGGTCCAAGATAGGGTTTGAATGCTGTGCATAATGTCTGTGTAGATCTGATAACTGGTCCAAGATATGGTTTGAACACCCTGTCTGTGTAGATCTGATAACTGGTGCAAGATATGGTTTGAACACCCTGAATGTTGTCTGTGCAGATCTGATAACTGGTCCAAGATATGGTTTGAACACCCTGTCTGTGTAGATCTGATAACTGGTCCAAGATAAAGTTTGAACACCCTGTCTGTGTAGATCTGATAACTGGTGCAAGATATGGTTTGAACACCCTGTCTTTGTAGATCTGATAACTGGTCCAAGATATGGTTTGAACGCCCTGTCTGTGCAGATCTGATAACTGGTGCAAGATATGGTTTGAACACCCTGTCTTTGTAGATCTGATAACTGGTCCAAGATATGGTTTGAACACCCTGTCTGTGTAGATCTGATAACTGGTGCAAGATATGATTTGAATCCCATGTATATTGATTTTGTAGACAGAGGATTCCTACGGCAGCATGTTGGAACTGTGCTGGAAGGGGACACGATCTATTGACCTTGGAAGTGGTTTGACAAGGAAATTTTTACAAGATGGAGACGAGGTCATTATGACAGGTTAGTAGGTGATGCTTGACAATCAGGGATTAAAAATGATTTTTTTTTCTTTTTTAATTATTTTCTGTGAAATTTTAAATCTTCAATTAAATTTAGTTTTTCCTCTCTAAGTCTATATAAAATAAAGTGACCCCAGGGGCGGGGCCAATTTTGACCCCAGGGCTTGGTGAATGTCCACTAGGCCATGTTATACAGCAAGTAAACTCCAGGCCTTATGGTTTCTGACAAGATTTTTCTAGTTTTTCCTATGTAAGTTTATGTAAAATCAAGTGACCCCTGGGGCAGGACCAATTTTGACCTCAGAGCCATGATGTGAACAAACATGGTAAATGTCCACTAGGCCATGTTACATATCAAGTATCTAAACTCCAGGCCTTGTAGTTCCAGACAAGAAGATTTTTCTATTTTTTCACATACTTGGTAGAGGTCCACTATACAATGCTACACATCAAATTTATAAGCATTTGGCCCTGCAGTTTAGCAGAAGAAAATTTTCCAAGTTTGTATTTTAAAATCTATTTTTAGCTCCTGTGACCAACCGGTACATTTTCAACCAATCGAAACATTTTGAACAATTTGTATAGAGGACCTCATTAGGATCAATATTTTGAAATTGGGTCAAAATCCAGTCAGTGGTTTAGGAGGTGATGTTTAATGGAAATTGTTGACCACACACGGACGCCTGACACAAGCCCACCCTAATAGCTCACCATGAGCACATTGTGCTTAGGTTAGCTAAAAAAAGAGGCTGTCGCAGAGTTTGCAATTCTTTACATACTCTATATAGAAAATTTCAAAAACCATCTCCTCTGAAACCATTGGTTTAAATTTTATTTCATTCTGGCACAGATGGACATCTAATTTTGTTTTACTATAGTTGTGAAAATGAAGTTGATCCCTTAAAAAATTTGGCAAATACTAGCAAATATTTGATTCTTACCAACTCATGCCAGCTGGGCATCAGAGTCGCAGAGACGTATTTCCTTGCCTTCTTTACTACAGTAAATCTATGACTGAAATACTGTCAGTTGGATGTTATTAAAACTGAACAAGGAAAACAAAAGGTAATTGCAGTATGGAAAATTTTACAATTTAGCCTGTAAGTTATCATCAGGTACACCAGCTGACTTCTTCAGTTTCACTTCATGACATCATGCTGTGGGAAAATAGGCTAACAAATCGTCGAAATACAATAGTTAATAAATTATAGACCAATGAAAAACCACCCAATAAATGCAATACTTTTTAACATAGATGATTGAAAGTCATTTAAACAATAAAAAACAGTTTGCGCCCGGCAGCTATATAAAATGGTCTATGTAATTGGTTTTAAAAACATGATGGGACCAGCATGATGGGAAGTGGCGTAATTTGACACACCTTGAAATGCCAAAATCCAGCTGTAAAATTCCTTGGCCTTTTTCGTTGATGGTGGTTTTAATGAAAATGGATGATATCAGGGGAACAATTTTCTTCTCTTACAGTGTTAAATAACTTCAATACCAATAATTGAAATTCTTCACCTTAAATATATATTTCAATTTCAGGTTACTGTGAGGGAGACGGATATAGGGTTGGATTTGGCACGTGTACAGGAAAAGTGTTACCAGCCCACCCCCTGTAGTGGTGGTGTAGTAACTGGCCCATCTCTGTAGTAGTGATGGAGGTGGGTCAAGTGAAGAAGAAGCCTCACAGACTACGAACATCTAACGTGTTAGAGATGACTGCCAAAATACACCCATTATTCCTTAATTTCTGCAATTTGTACATGGTGCAGTTATTTTACCAGTAAAACAGATGGTGTTACTTTTCTGGTTTATACAATAGGAAGTGATATAATAAAACTGAATGCAAATATTCATGATTGAAAATCTTGAGAATGCATGATGGGAATACATGGTGGGAATACATGTATTTGCAACAAGAATCCATGTGATTTGGATTCAGAATATTTGTACAAGGTTTTTAATGAAACTGAATTGTATTTTGACAGGCTGGAAAAGGTTTTTGCAGTTTTAAGCAAAATGCTTTTGGTGATTGGGACCTGAAATAGCAAGGCATATAATGTAATGACTGTGTGTGCATTTGTCTGAATGTTTTTGATGATATTGTAATCCCGACGGGAGTGTTAAGCTCAGTATAACCATTGTTCTCTGTTTAAGACTTTGTTACAACTTTCCTACTGCAACTTCAGTTTGCATAGTTCTAATAACAGCATACAATTTTCTTTGCATGAACCAGCCTCCAAAAACATAAGCAGCTGAAAAATTCCAAGAGGTGTAACCTGATATGCTGGGGTTATACTGCAGGACCTTGGACCTTTAGATAAATGACCATGTGACTGCAGGGCTAGCTATGTGTTAGAGTTAAGATCAAAATATAAAGAATTAAATCAGTATGTCCATCATCAAATGGATATTATCCTTAAACAAAATTTGATCTTTGAAATAATCTATCCCTGTGACCTGACTCTTGAAACAAGGAGTTTTATTTTTCATTTTCAATACTTGAGTATTATAATTTTGAGACATATTTTTATGTATAATATAGGTTTGGTCCTTGTTAATATGTGTGTATGTGCTGTTTTATCAGTGGGAAGGCTGTGTAGTCTGTGTTTTCATCTCAAGGTTTTCAGTTTATATCAAGATGTCAGATTTTTAGCTCACCTGAGCACTTGTGCTCTGGTGAGCTTTTGTGATCGCCTTATGTCCGTCGTCTGTCGTCAACAATTGCTTGTGAACACTCTAGAGGCCACAGTTTTGGCCCAATCTTCATGAAAGTTGGTCAGGATGTTTGTCTACATGATATCTCGGATGAGTTCGAAATTGGGTCATGTGGGGTCAAAAACTATGTCACCAGGTCAAATCCTAGAAAAACCTTGTGAACACTCTACAGGCCACAGTTTTGACCCAATCTTCATGAAACTTGGTGTGAATGTTTGTCTACATGATAGCTCAGATGAGTTCGAAATTGGGTCATGTGGGGTCAAGAACTAGGTCACCAGGTCAAATCTTAGAAAAACCTTGTGAACACTCTAGAGGCCACAGTTTTGGCCCAATCTTCATGAAACTTGGTCAGGATGTTTGTCTACATATCTTGGATAAGTTCGAAATTGGGTCATGTGGGGTCAAAAACTAGGTCACCAGGTCAAATCTTAGAAAAACCTCGTGAACACTCTACAGGCCTACATTTTTGTCCCAGTCTTCATTAAACTTGATATGAATGATGACTGCATGAATTCCCAGTTGAGTGCAAATTCAGGTAGGATCAATATGTAGGTCACTTAGTCAAATGTTAGAAAAACACTTTAGATGCCAGATTTTTTTTTCATTATGCCTAACACAGCCATCTTACTCAGGTGAGCGACACAGGGCCATCTTTGCCCTCTTGTTTTACAAACAGCTTTAGTCCAACTATCTACCCTAGTCAACAAATAAGCTGTTGTAGATTTGTATGTTACAGCAGCAGAATGGGATTCACATTCTTGTTGAGGGTGTGTCTCAATGCATTTATGCTTGACTAATGTAAATCTTTTATTTTCTTGTTTGTAAGTAACTTTTTACACCAGACACAGTGATGTAATTATTTTGTTTTGCAGAATACTCTTGATATCATTCCTGGTGAATTTTCCCCAAATTTGCCAAGTCAACAAACATAATGATGAATCTCAGATCTCAAAATATCTATATAAGACAATAAACACAACAAATTAATGATGTTTTGTCATTCACTGTTACCCATTTTAAGATCATTGTGAAACACTATGTCCAAGTATATCTATTTACCTTTTTTAGCTCACCTGAGCACTTGTGCTCAGGGTGAGCTTTTGTGATCGCCTTTTGTCCGTTGTGCAGTGTGTGTCGTCTGTCGTCAACAATTGCTTGTGAACACTCTACAGGTCACAGTTTTGGCCCAATCTTCATGAAACTTGGTCAGAATGTTTGTTTACATCAAATCTCGGATGAATTCAAAACTTGGCAACATAGGGTCAAAAAGTAGGTCACTTGGTCAAATGTTAGAAAAACACTTTAGATGCCAGATTTTTTGTCATTATGCCTAACACAGCAATCTTACTCAGGTGAGCGACACAGGGCCATCTTGGCTCTCTTGTTTATGTTTATTTACCTATTTTAGAGTCAGTAAAGAACAAATTTTGAGCACTTCAAGTGAAACAAAGTTTCTTGACCATTTAAATATGATTATCATATATTAATTTTATATATCTATAAATTAAGATAAGGATATAATTTAAGGTCAAAATTGCATGTAGGTCTTTGTTACTTTATAGGGCCAGGTAAATGTATAGCCAAATATTCTAAAATATAAGAAAACCAGAGTTATAAGTAGGCAATTGTCTGCAAGAATTGTGAAAACTTTGACAGATGGTGGTGATTCATGGATATACCAGTGCCATACAATAGCCAGTGCAAGGTGTAAACATGATGAACCAATATTGTAACACTTTTTATGAAAAATTTGTGGTCCATGCAGACCACAGATAGCATGACCAGGGGTGAAAAGTTAATAAAACTATCACTTGCCTTCCCAAAATTAGAGATAGTAAAATTAAGAAAATTTCAAAGAAATGTTTTGGATTTTCACTGGCCTCTCATGAATTTTCACTTGACAGGACGAGTGGTACACCCCCTTGTCATTGTTTTATAGAGCAGCCAAATATTTTACCCCACATTTATAGTTTTTTAGGGCAAAACTTATTTTGTAAATATCCTGACAAAAGGAATTAGCATATGTATTATTTGCAAATGTTTTATTACACAATTCTTTTATTATGCTCCCTGAAGATTTCGGAGAGGATATAGTTGCCTCTTCATCTGTATCAGTTTTGCCATCACTATTTCTAAGCAACTACTAGAGTTGAATTCAAGGATACTTAGTGAGAAGCTTCATTAACAGGAGTTGTGCACATAAGCACAAAGTTACGGCTTAATGATTCTCAGGCTGTCAACTGAGTTTTGATCAAAACAGGCCGTCAACTGAAAAAGTTCTGTTGCTTTTGTAGAGACTTGGATATGTAGAGACTCAGATTAAAAATTTTTTTGTATAGAATTACTGTTTGATCAGATTTTTCATGACAGATGTTTCTCTAGTATCTCCAAGACCGTGTAATTACTATTTCATGACACACTAATCAGAACTTCATAATAT
>CM037791.1:32697267-32745159 GCA_021229015.1 Solen grandis
ATTGAATTTTTTCCCTATATGTTCTCGAAGTTTTATCAAGGGAAAACAGGCCGGGGAAACATACGCATAGCTTCCGCGAAATATTTTTTCCTCCGAGGAATCCCCTAGGCTTCGGTGATGTCTCAAAGGTTCGGCGACCTTTCTGTGGCACATTCCAGATCTTTTTTTGGTGATAGAATCTCAGAATAAGCGCCAAATAATTCGACTTTTTTGGTCAACCTTAGACTAAGGGTAGACTTTTGGGGGTCAAAAAAGCCATGGGACATCCCTGGGGGCATCACTAAAAAACCCCAAAAGTCCTTGGTTCTTGCTCTTAATTCCATCACCAATTCTCATAATCTCCATAATCTTCCCCGAGACACATAGGATGGTTCGATACGATACATCCCCTAATCTGCGGGATATTCCCCCCGATGGTGTTTCAAATTCGGTGAAGCTCCGAGGCACCTTCCCCGATCATCGGAGGAATTTCCCGAGCATCGGGAGCCATCCCCGATAATACAAGGCCATTCGTACCATAGCCGATCCAAACATCAGTGAAGGTTTCAACGGACCAATCCCGAAGCTTCTCATATGGGACTCCTCCGTCTTTTTGGTTCAAACATTTGATGCCATTGGGAGAAAATTTGTGTATTTCCACATCGCCGATGATTTTTCTCCATTGGGACCTAGGCACTAGATATATGATGTTCAAGTTTAAAAAAAAAAAAAAAAAAAAAAAAAATCACTTTCATCCCCAGATACCCTTCAGAATGCATCTCCGCAACACATCTCCACAACACTAAAAAAAAATTCCGGACCCCACTAGCACTCCCACTAGCACTCACATCACATTTAGATTATGCCCCCCCCCCCCGGAAAAATTCTGGATCCGGGCCTGCCTTATATGCTGAGCGCCAAGCAAGGGAGCAAGTACCATTTTTTTTACGACTTTGGTATGTCGCGGCCTGTAAACAAAATGGTCCATGGAACAGTAATACTTATAAAAGTGATTATGATTATCCACATAAACACCCGTGAGATCACAGTCAATTTATTATTTATTTTTTGTCAAGAATTCCTGCACGAGGTTTAACCTCTAGCGTAGCCTAAGTTCGACTCTCTCTCACCCTCAAAGAAACCAACAATTATAAACAAAGATCAATTTACATTTTAATATCTATCGGCTGAATTAGCTTAAACTGCAACATATTAAGGTTTATTGATTGATTTATTATATTTAAGTAAATTAATCGTAGATATAGACACAAAAATTTAGTGCCGTCCCCTGCGACTTCTGCAGCCCTGCAGTGGCAGCATAGACTTTGTCATACTTTTTTTTATTCATTTATGATGTATCAACTTCTAAATTTATTCTTTAATTCATTGTTCAAACATAATTTACTAATTTTACAATTATTTCTAATTCTATTTAAAAAATGACAGTTGATTCCTTTTTAGCAGTCAGAATTAAGTATTAAAAACTTGATCATGAGTAGATCTAGTATTCGCACATCCTCTTTATAACCGTAGAAAAAAATATGGAGCCAAAATATTTTATAAAATAAAAAGAAAGTTCTTCACTCTCCTTCACCATGGGATTTTTATTTTTCAATGTGATGTGAAATAAATAAAAAGTTATAAATGTATATAACCCCTTTGTGTTCGTCCTTCTATGTTACAGTGATCCGGATCCGGTGGATCCGCTGGTTACACATGGTCCTAAAGATCTAGTTGTTTCTGGTTCAGACTCAAAATGGCCGCAATGAATACTGCGCCGACAGAAGAGCTTGTTTTGGGCGACAAAGGTATACATTTTCAACGTCCAAAACCAAATCACTTGTGAATTAAAATGAAATAAATTTAATAATTGAAATATTGATTGTACATTTCATTATTATTTCTTTACCATTTGATTTTATTAAGTAGAGCCGTACTGTTTTCTGTCCATTATGCAGTTCTCACCAGCGTATGAAGTCATTGCAAGAAAAATGAACAAAACAATCCCTCACCTTTATTTAAAGATATTCTCGAATGCATAAATATATTCCCTCATATTGTTATAAATGTCAATGCTAACAGAAAATAAATTTAAAAAAATCAAAATAAGAACTGCCAAAAATATTTCCTAAATAGTCTTTAGTTCTCGTTAGTGAACTCAAATGAGTGTCATAGTATCCTCGAGTACACAGTTATGACGCACCTAAGAAAAAATCGTGGTCTTTTTTTAATTTAACATAAACAAAAAGTATAATTTTCCTTTGCATGGTAAAATTAATTCATAGGCTTACATGGTTTTCAAGTGGCTGGCATCGTTTTTGCAACGAAAAATCACTAGTGTGCATGTCTGTATAATTCAGTGAGGCTGACTTGAGAGTACAATGAAATGACGCATCCGATTGGGTTTTCATTTAATCATTGTAGCATGCTATTAAAAATTGAATTTTCGTGTCAGAAATAATGTATGAGGGAATGTTGGTTGCATGTATTCTTTCTATTTCATTGTTTCACTGAAAGTATGCCAGATGAGAAAAAGTACTTATTGAAAAGGAGTTTTTGCAGGTGTTTTGTATAAAGTACACAAAATAATAGCCCTGCATCAATAACTCGCCACATTTTGGCTTTTTAACGCTAAAAGGGATGTTGACAAACAAAACTTGTAAGAATGATGTCACACGGGATCCATTTAATAAAAACCGAGGTCAAAACAAAAAAGGCATCTAAATAGTGATGCGTCGTAATAGAGTACCGTACGATAAGGTATGGTGGACATAAGAGACACACTTTGTAAACAACAGTTCAATGAAGTTCTTGGTTCTATTTAACAGCACAGATCAGTGTTTTTATTTTAAGATGATCCAAATGAGAACAAGTTAAGTAAAGGGTACAAAATTACAATTGATGTTTTTCCTTAACTTTGTATCATACAGTAATCTTTTTTGACGCCTTTTGTGTTTTGACATTGTATTTTTTATTTTGGATTCCATGTGATGTCATTCTTACATGTTTTGTTTTTCAGCATCTCTTTTAGCGCTTGAAAGCCAAATGTGGCGAGTTAATGATTCAGGAATATTATTTGATGTACTGTATACAACACACCTGCAAAACCTCCTTTTCAATAAGTACTTTTTATGCTGCCCGAAGGGAGAGCATATAGTTGCTGCTTTGTCCGTCCGTCTTGTCCATCCGTCATAATTTTGTCTGGAGCATAACAAAAACTATGAGAGGTATTGACAAGAAACTTCATAGGTAGATAGATCTCAATGAGGAGAAGTGCAGTGTACAAGAACCACAATTCTGTTTTGCATAATATTGGAGTTATTGCCCTTTGTTGTTTTTCGTACATCAATTTTGTTCAGATCATAGCACAAAAACTATAAGAGGTATTGACATGAAACTTCATAGGTAAAGAGACCTTAATGAGGAGAAGTGCAGTGTACAAGAACCATAACTCTGTTTTGCATAATATTGGAGTCATTGCCCTTAGTTATTTTTCATACTTAAATTTTGTCCGGAGCATGACACAAAAACTATAGGAGATATTGCCATGAAACTTGATAGGTAGATAGATCTCAATGAGGAGAAATGCAGTGTAAAGGATCACAATTCTTTTCTTTTCTTTTTTTTGTTTTTTGCACAATTTTGGAGTTATTTCCTTTTGTTATGTAGCATTTATTCGGGGAGCATCCTTCGGTTCTACTGATTCTCTTGTTCTCATCTAGCATATTTTCAGTGAAGCAATACAATAAAAAAAGCTGTGCAACCAACATTCCCTAGTACATTATTTCTGACACGAAAATTCTTTTTTTATTTACATGCTACAATGATTATGTATAAAAAAAACAATCAGATGTGTTGCTTCATGATTGTACCCTCAAGTCAGCCTCACTGAATTATACTGACATGCACAATTATTTTTATTGGAAAAATGATGTCAACCACTTGAAAACATTGTAAAAGCAGGAATAAATGATTTAGTTTTGCCATACAATGGAAAATGATTTTTTTGTTTGCTAAATTAAAAAAGACCACTATTTTTTCTTAGGTGTGTCAGAACTGTGTACTCGAGGATACCCCTTCATATAGTTTCTTCAATTTTGGGGTACATGGCCAAATTTGGCGGTAAAAAACCCTCTTCAGGGGGTAAATGGCCACAAGTATGAATATTGCTATCAGATTTATAACAACTATGGTTCTAAATAAGTAAACTGACATCTGTAAATAGGATTGTTGAGAAATGTATTGATAATCAAACATGCACAATTTTAAGAACAGATGTTAGTTTACACGAATCAGTCATTTGTCTGCTAGCTGAGATTAATCAGTAGATTTAACAGTTGAAACAATAGACTAAACTTAATTCTTAATATATTGATTGTACATTTCATTATAAATTATGTCTCTACCATTTATATTTATTAAGTAGATAGAGCCATATTCTGGAGTATCCATGGTTTAATTTTTTTTTTTTCTTTTTTGAAAGAACATGTTATAAAATCGGTACTCCCTTCGGAAGCTCCTGCGCCTTAGATTTAATTATTTACAGTGATGTTACTGGTGTATTATAAACTTTCCAACCCATACCAGTATAGATTTTTGTTCTATATCCTATTGCAAAGACAAAGTTTTTGATTTTAAGCTCACCTGAGCAAGCTCAGGGTGAGCTATTGTGATCCCGTGAGTGTCCGTCATCCGTCGTGCGTCATCAACAATTTTTAGTGTTTACACTCTATCACCTTTATTTCTTGAGCAATCATCTTCAAACTTTATGGCAATGCTTATGACCATAAGGTTTCGATTGAGTTCGATTATGGCTGAGATCAGTTGATTAGGTCAGGAGTTATGCCCCTTTTAATATTAAAAAAATGCCATATTTCACATTGTTTACACTCTAGCATCTTCATCTTTTGAGCAATCATCTTCAAACTTTATGGCAATGCTTATGACCATAAGGTTCGATTGAGTTCGATTATGGCTGAGATCAGTTGATTAGGTCAGGAGTTATGCCCCTTTTAATATTAAAAAAAATGCCAGATTTCACTTTGTTTACACCTTAGCATCTTCATCTTTTGAGCAATCATCTTCAAACTTTATGGCAATGCTTATGACCATATGGTCTCGATTGAGTTCGATTATGGCTGAGATCAGTCAGTTAGGTCAGGAGTTATGCCCCTTTTAATATAAAAAAATGCCAGATTTCACGTTGTTTACACTCTAGCATCTTCATCTTTTGAGCAATCATCTTCAAACTTTATGGCAATGCTTATGACCATAATGTCTCGATTGAGTTCGATTAAAGCTGAAATCTGTTGATTAGGTCAGGAGTTATGCCCCTTTTAATATAAAAAAAAAAATGCCAGATTTCACTTTGATTACACTCTAGCATCTTCATTTTTTAACAATCTTTTTTAAACTTTAAGATAATGTTTATGCTCATAATCTTGCAATTGGGTTCAATTATAACTGATATTGACTAGTTAATTTAGGAGTTATGCCCTTTTCACCATAAAAAAAGCCAGATTTCACTTTTACACTTAGGCATCTTAATTTCTTAAGCAATCATCTTTCTCAGGTGAGCGATCAAGGGCCATCTTGGCCCTCTTGTTTTTTTTATTTTTTACTGTTCTGTGCTACCCTTATTCTTTATTGAAATCTTCTCACACTTGCCTCAATGAAAATATAACTGGAGATTTAAATAGAGATTAACTGTTCCCTATTACATTGCCCAGTGGGTATTGAAGACACAGGCTTGTAGACAAGTAGCTCTTTTTACCAATTTCTTCCACTATTAAAATTACAAACCATGACAGTCACATGTCCTTCTATCAGGCACAACTTTTTACTTGGTGACATACATGATACATGTAGTTTTGAGAACGATGACTGAATTCAATTATGTTCCTACTTGTAATGAAACTTGTCACTTTTCACTATAAATTTCCAGCCCCAGGAGAGGTACAGGCACAGCCCCAAGCTGTTCTACAAGTCAGCATACCAACCAGTCTACCAGAGAAGATACTGGCAGTCTCGTTACAGGATCAAGTTCTCCCTTCACCTGGCATCCAGCTTGCAGCAGTCAGTGGTATTGCATCAGATGTGAAGGTGAAACAACAGCAGCCAGTGTGCTTGATCTGTAAAAAGACCTTTAAAAACACAAGGACTTTGAAAACACATATGATCGGGCATCAGAACATGCGTCCATATGCCTGTAACTATTGTCCACGGAGTTTTAGTCAGAAAAGAGTTTTGGATGAACACTTGTGTTCGCACACAGGGATAAAGTGTGATATATGCTCCAAAATATTTGCACAGAGATGTACACTAAACAGGCATATGAAACTCCACAAAGGTTCAGGAGAGGAGGGAGTGAAGAGTGAGCACATTGAAGACGTTGATGGAGATAACTCTGAAATGTCAGACCCTAGTGAAAGTAGTGAGATTTGTGTGGCATCCACAGAAAATAACATAACTGACTCAGAAGAAATTCAAAAAGATACCAAAAGTTCATAAAATGATTTTATAAATTTGCATACAAAGTAATAGCCATTGAATAACATAATGATTACTATGAAGCAATTGTTAAGTGCTTTTTCTTCATTATTGTAATTTGTATACAGTTTTATAACCTTAACTGTTTGGCACTAAAGGGTATCTTTACCTTATTAAAACTTGGGATAACCTCATAAGAGGATTACGGTACATCAGACAACCTGTGCTTGATATCAACTGTGCAGGGTTTAATATATACATTTTCATTTTGGGGACATGTGTCCCCTCGAATATTTGTTTAAGGGGTCATTTGAAATTTTAGGGGGACATGCTTGCAGCTAGGTAATAATAATAATAAAACTTAATACCTGCACTGTGTCTGTTATATAAAACCTGTGTAAATGGAAACATTGGAAAATAAAATAACTGTTTAGTTCAGGACGATCGTCATTGTCCGTTTCCGAGTTCTCTTTTGAAAAGAAAAACTTAAGATTCCGCTGCGTCATTGTTGCAGCATTTGCGATGATCCGAATGACGTTGCTATGCAACAACTCTCCATCATTGGTTGGGACTATGTTATACAGAACGTATCGGAACATCAGACTAATTTATAAAGGGAGAATTTTTCTGTGATAAAATTTATCCAAATATATAAAAGGGCCATATATGGTGAGAAACAATCAAAGTAAGTCTAGTTTTCATAAATAAAAACATGCTTCCATGCACGTTAACAGACAGCCTAATATTCGGGACGACAAAGACGTGTGGTCATCGTTTTATGCAAGGCCGGCAGTCCGGGTTCTATTTTAAGAAACGGAAAGTCCCATATCCTGATCTGTTATTTAGAGCTAAGCAGAAAAAATAAAATGAACATGCATCTGGAACGTCACATGTTGTTTCCAGAATAAAGGAAACACATATAGTAGGTTTAAACTGACAGCTATTTGATATCAATCGAATGTGTTGTATTTAGAACCTGGTTTTGAAAATGCATCATTGACGGCGCACTAGCATTCAACATGGGGGTCTTTTCAGATTATTTTGCGTCAAAACGCACAATATTGTGCGTCATCGAAAACCCTGAACTGTGTAAAAATGCAGGATCATTAAATCTACAATGACTGAAGGATATCAGCGTCAAGTCTCATTGAGACTGCATAGTTTCAGTAATATGTATAGAATAGAATTATATGTTTCCATGGAAAAGGAACATTTTCTGAATTAAATTGAAAAGAAAGATGGAGGCAAAATGTAATTTAAGTTATTCAATAATTGACTTATTGTTAATGCTTATGAAAGTACTAAAAAAAACTACTATGCAATTTGCATGGTCTTTATTGTTATGCCCCCCTTCGAAGAAGAGGGGGTATATTGCTTTGCTCATGTCGGTCGGTCCATCGGTAGACCAGACCTTGTCCGAGTGATAACTTAAGTTCTATTTGACCTTTAAGTCTCAAACTTCATGTGGTTGTTGCTCATGATTAGTAGATGACCCCTAACATGTTGTTATGTATAATACCAGACCTTGTCCGAGTGATAACTTAAGTTCTATTTGACCTTTAAGTCTCAAACTTCATGTGGTTGTTGCTCATGATTAGTAGATGACCCCTATTGATTTTGGTGTCATTACCTCAAAGGTCAAGGTCACATGTTGTGTATGTATAATACCAGACCTTGTCCGAGTGATAACTTGAAGTTCTATTTGACCTTTAAGTCTCAAACTTCATGTGGTTGTTGCTTATGATTAGTAGATGACCCCTTTCAAGGTCACAAGGTTGCATTTGTATATATGTTTGATGACTTGGCCTTGTCCAAATAAAATTTTAGTCCTATTTCAGACTATATGTGGTTGTTCCTTATAATGAGTAGATGACCTCTATTGATTTGGGTGTCAACATCCAAAGGTCAAGTTCACAATGTCACATGTTGATATATTTTCATTATATAAATGTCTTGCCCAAGTGATAACTTCTATTTTATTTTTACTCTTAAGGTCCTAACCTCATGTAGTTGTTGCTTATAAATGTAGAAAACCCTGTTTTCAAATTAATAAGTTGGATTCTTATAAATATTTTGTACGATTTAAGCACTGTCTGACTAATAACTCAAAATCACTTTTTACTTAATAGTAATTAATAAAGAAGACCTCTATGGACTTAAGGGGTCAGTACATTGTGTTAAGGAAGCATTGTCCAGCTGAAAACCTTTGCTTCAAATATTTTACAGTTGTTGCATATCAATAGGAATGACAATGTTCTTTCACTTAAACCTTTGTGGACTTGTGTAAATATTTCTCCAGCCCATTCAGGAAATGTTTAGTTCCACATTTTAGCACATTATATTTTCACTCAAATTTTTGAAGTTTGAGAATTTTTTGTGACAAGCCAACATTATGAAGGCAAACTCCTTGCATGTAATATAGCTATATACAGTCCATTCGCGATGGTACGAAGTAGCCCCGGGAAACGCATTTATTTCGTTCCATCGCGTATTTCGTTCCATCGCTTCATTCATATTGACGATTGAGAATCCCTTTATGTATGTGCTCACTCGTTTGTTTATGTCGTGTTTAAGTATGTATTGCCGAAAACCATGTACTGTCGTAAAGATTTAGTGTCGTTTTATGTTTAGTGTGATGTTGTTTCATTATTTGATTAATCTTTGTAACAAACAAACAAACTCGCTTGTAAGCTTCGTGCCAGTTTACAACAAACAACGTCACGGATGGCGTGCTAATAGGCTGATTACAGACAATATAATGGCGGACGCGTGTAAGCGACAGGTGTCACTTGGGTAGGTGTGAAAACTGACCGACACTTCGTTCGAACGGGTCATTAATCAGTTGTTAATTAGCAAATCAGACCACATACATACTTTGCTCCAGTGCATCTTTCGTTCCATCCTATTCGTTCCATCGCATCTTTTTTACATTGAATAAAGAACAAATATTGCCGGGACTTGGCAATTACTTCGCATTACACCGTCATTTCGCTCCATCGCATTTCGTTCCATCGTGAATAGACTGTATATATTTTGGCATATGAGGGGGGCATATATGTTTCACAAACATTTCTTGTTGACATTTATTTTACCAGCATTGCATGGACACTAATGGTAGTCAGAGAATCCTCAAATTTGATTCACTACTACCTGATCTGAGGCATATGTAGTCTTCAGACTATATAACATGTTAACATCCTAAACAAAAGGAGTAACAAAGCCAGCCTTAAAGGTAAGACTAAGACCATCTAAAAACAGTTTACATTCATACAGAGTAATTTTGCAACAACTGCACATTTCAGACATACTAAAATATATAATTTTGATTATTTTATTTAACACAGTTGTTCAGAGAAATAATGCTGCATTGCATCACTTGAAAATCCTGATATTTATACATTATTCAACCTGTGATTGTGTTTAGTCCTGTTGTAAAGCTTGTTGTGTATACCACCACCTGCTATCAAAAAAGAAAAGGGATAGGTAACAGTTACAGGTGGCACTTATAGAAGAGGACCATTTCAGCAGTCTTCTCGGACCTGTTTCACTAAACTTTATACGAGTTATAATTTATCCATAAATGTGAGGATGTTGTAGATGTTTTGTTTTTTTTCCTTTCCCAAAGGTGATGAGTTTTTGAAATATGTGCATAGCTTTGGTATCATTGGTGGAGTTTGGTAAAGAATTAGCATTCACATCAAAGCTACAATAGATCAAGCATTGGCTCAGGCAAGGGTGTTCATGATGATGCCATAATGTGTACTGTTATTTTTATGTGTATATATGTGCGATTCAATGTATGCAGGAGTTGCAAAAGATCACATTGTTTGCCTAAGGTGCAGATGGATGTTTGTATTGATCTATCAGTACTGCTTTTTAGGTTAGTAGAGCACAAGGTTTGAGCTTACCAGAGCACATCGTGGTGAGCTATTGTGATCACCTTGCGTCCATCGTCATGCGTCCTGAACCTCTCCTCTGAAACCACTAGAATTTGGTGAAACTTGGCATGAAAGATCCGTAGGTGAATCCTCACAAAAGTTGCTAAAATAAAATTGATCCATGCATAATTTGGTTGCCATGACAACAAACAGCATTTTATTTAAACGAGGGCCATAATGGCCCTGGATTGCTAACCTGGTATCATTAGGCTATGTAAAATCAAGTGACCCCTGGGGCAGGGCCAATTTTGACCCCAGGGCCATAATTTGAGCACACTGGTACAGGTCTATTAGGCTGTGTTACATACCAAATATCTAAACTCCAGGCCTTGTGGTTTCTGAGAAGATTTTTCAAGTTTTTAGCTCACCTGAGCAAAGCTCAGAGTGAGCTATTGTGATCCCGTGAGCGTCCGTCGTGCGGTGTCAACAATTTTTAGTGTTTACACTCTATCACCTTTATTTCTTAAGCAATCATCTTCAAACTTTATGGCAATGCTTATGACCATAAGGTCTCAATTGAGTTCGATTATGGCTGAGATCGGTCAATTAGGTCAGAAGTTATGCCCCTTTTAATATTCAAAAAATGCCATATTTCACGTTGTTTACACTCTAGCATCTTCATTTTTTGAGCAATCATCTTAAAACTTTATGGCAATGCTTATGACCATAAGGTCTCATTGAGTTGATTATGGCTGAGATCGTATTAGGTCAGAGTATGCCCCTTTAAATATAAAAAATGCCATATTTCACGTTGTTTACACTCTAGCATCTTCATCTTTTGAGCAATCATCTTCAAACTTTATTACAATGTTCATGACCATAGGGTCTCGATTGAGTTCGATTAATGCTGAGATCATTCAATTAGTTCAGAAGTTATGCCCCTTTTAATCTTAAAAAAATGTCATATTTCACTTTGTTTACACTCTAGTATCTTCATCTTTTAAGCAATCATCTTCAAACTTTATGACAATGCTTATGACCATAAGGTCTCAATTGAGTTCGATTATGGATGAGATCCGTCTATTAGGTTGGGAGTTATGCCCCTTTTAATATAAAAAATGCCATATTTCACGTCGTTTACACTCTAGCAGCTTCCTTTTTTTAGCAATCATCTTCAAACTTTATGACATTGTTAATGACCATAATGTCTCGATTGAGTTCAATTGTGGCTGAGATGGGCCATTTAGGTCAGGAGTTATGCCCCTTTTAATACAAAAAATGTAAGATTTCACTTTGTTTAATCTCTACCAACTTCATTTTTTTAACAATCTTTTTTAAACTTTTAGACAATGTTTATGCCCATAATCTCACAATCGGGTTCAATTATAACTGATATTGACTTGTAAATTTAGGAGGTATGCCCATTTCACCATATAAAAAGCCAGATTTCACTTTTACACTTAAGCATCTTTATTTCTTAAGCAATCATCTTTCTCAGGTGAGCGACCAAGGGCCATCTTGGCCCTCTTGTTTCCTTTATTGGCCTTTGTTAAATCAAGTGACCCCTGGGGCAGGGCCAATTTTGACCCTTCAGTGATGATGTGAACAAGTTTGGTAGATGTCAACTAGGCCATGTTACATACCAAATATCTTAACTCCAGGCCTTGTGGTTTCTGACAGGAGGATTTTTCTTTTCTTTCCCTAAATAAGCCTATGTAAAATCAGGTGACCCCTTTGGCTGGGCAAATTTTGATCCAAGGGCCAAGGGCCATGATTTGAACAAACTTGGTAGTAATCTACTAGACAATGCTACACCCTAAATATCTAAACTCAAGGCCTTGTGGTTTCTCAGAAGAAGATTTTTTCTATTTTTTGTTCTATTAGCCTGTTAAATCAAGTGACCCCTGGGGCTTGGCCAATTTTTGGATTTGAACAAACTTGGTAAAGATCCACTAGACAATGCTACACACCAAATACTTAACTTGTGGTTTCTGAGAAGAAGATTTTTCATTTGTTTTTCCTATATTGGCCTATGTAAAATCAGGTGACCCCTATGGTGGGGCCAAATTTGACCCCAGGGCCATGATTTGAACAAACTTGGTAGTGATCTACTAGACGATGCTGCACACCAAATATCTTAACTCCAGGTTTTCCTATTTGTCTATGTAAAAAAAAAAGTGATCCCTAGGACAGGACCAAATATCTAAGTTCTAGGCCTTGTGGTTTCAGGGAAGATTTTTAGCTCACTTGAGCACTTGTGCTGTGACCACTTTTTGTCATCCGTCATCTGTCGTCCGTTGTCAATAATTGCTTGTGAACACTCTAGAGGCCACAGTTTTAGCCCAATCTTCAATAGATTCGGTCAGGATGTTCGTCTACATGATATCTCAGATGAGTTCAAAATTGGGTCATGTGGGGTCAAAAACTAGGTCACCAGGTCAAATCTTAGAAAAACCTTGTGAACACTTTAGAGACCACAGTTTTAGACTAACCTTAATGTACTTGGTCAGAATGTTTGTTTACATCAAATCTCAGATGAATTCAGAACTGGGCAACAAAGGGTCAAAAAGTAGGTCACCAGGGCACATTTTAAAAAAATCTTGTGAAAACTCTAAGAGGCCTACATTTTTGTCCCAGTGTTCATTAAACTTGATATGAATGATGACTGCATGAATTCCCAGTTGAGTGCAAATTCAGGTAGGATCAAAATGTAGGTCACTTAGTCAAATGTTAGAAAATGTTAGAAAAACACTTTAGATGCCAGATTTTTTGTCATTATGCCTAACACAGCATTCTTACTCAGGTGAGCGACACAGGGCCATCTTGGCTCTCTTGTTTATGTTTATTTACCCCTTGTAGAGTGAAACTTTTTCTTACCTTAAAAAAGGTGGCTTAATCTACAATACTTAAGTGGTATTTTATTTGCTTGCAGGGATGATTTCCTAGAACTTGATATTCTTCCTCGAATTGACATTTAGTTTTTCTCGCCAGAAGATAAAGATGACAAATATGGCTTTATTGAAAATAAAGCAATAATCCTTTTTTATGAAAAAAATATATACATGTTATATTCGTACACTATATTACTTTATACTTTTCAAATGCGTTGTACATGTATATAATTAATTTCAAAGTTGCATAAACACTTAAAAAAGGTAACTGAACCAAGATGATATTGCACATTTTTAGCCCAGTCCACTATTGCTTTGCAGGGATACCATCGACAATCCTTTTAAGTCATCAGGGTGCGCCAGATGCTCGAGATTTTGAATGTGGAAACTTCAAATGATCGATAGTTTTTGAAGGCAATACAGTCTAGCACTAAAGCAGGAAGTGAAAATCAGCTGTTTGTTAAAACGTCAGCAGCAATGGAATTCAGTACACAGAATTATAAAGAATAGAGTGAAGCCCTATTCTCATGCGTAAATGGTACGCACAGAATGGAATTGTTTAGCGTATTGGTCCATTTTATTTGCGTAAAATACGCAGATACACAGCTTATCTGTTCCTCTGATAAATGATCAACCCATAGTCATCTACCATAGTTGCTTAATTTGATTCCTTGAAAAATGAGGCCCCCATGGGGTTGGCTATTTTATAAAGAAAGTTTAAAAAATCATCATCTCTGAAACCAATAGTCAGAATATAATTTAATTTGGCACAAAGTGTCACCTTAGTCTACCATATTTGATAAACTGTAAGATGAAGTGTGTGTGTACACGCACACACAGTGAAACATGCTTATAACAAATTTCTAGGTCGTTATATCTGAAATTCGTTGTATTGATACAACGAAATTTCGTTAAAATAATTGGATATAGCGCTTTCTGTTAGTAATTGATGCAGTTGGTTCAATATTTTTGCTGTATTAAAACATAAGGATAACTTACATTGTAAAAAACACAAAAGAAATATTGATAAGTTTCATCAATGATGATAATAATTTTAATCAACGGACGCAATTACAAATGTAATTTCGTACACATTTTTTTTCTGTCAATCTGTGCAATAATGCTAATTAATTTTTTCTCAAGAAATCACCGATATTAATTTGCTTGACTGGTAAAGTACTAGGCAGTATTCCAAACTTTAAACCTTTTTGAACTTCAGTAAGAATTTCAAATTTAGTCTCTTAAGTAAAAGCTTTACATTTGAAATCTCCATCCATTTTCATTCAATATAACTTGTTAAAACCTGTATGAATGTAACAACACAACTAACATTAGAAATGAATCGGCTCAAGTCAATGTTCATGGGAATGTTTTTATTCTTAACAAACGAATAATTGTAGCACCTTTTTAGCAAGTTTTACAACTGTTCACGGGTAAATATGTGATAACAAATTGGGCCATCATTTCTATGCATAATCAGTAGCGATGTAGTGGTGATTAACTGCTGAATGCAATTACCTGTCATCTATTGTACTGTCAAAAATAAATCTGCTATACCCGAGTCGATTTGCATTAAAAACGTTTTTTTTTCTCTGTATCTGATTCCAAATTCGTTTTAACCTTGTGACCGGACATATAAAGAAGGAAGGTTGGGGAATTTATTTTCTCTCATTATAACCGTTTTTTTCGTTATAACCGTGTTCGATAAAAGTGAGCTCCACTGTATATATATAATGATATATATCAAGGGAATTGTTTCAAAGTGATTGATTTGGTTCAAAGATGTTTTTTATGTGTGTGTGTGAATAAATCTGTTGGAAATAATAGCCAGCAGTATTGAGCTATTGTGATCCCGTACAGTGTGCGTCGTGCATTACCAACAATTTAGTGTTTACACCCTATCACCTTCATTTCTTAAGCAATCATCTTCAAACTTTAAGACATTGTTTATGATCATAATTTCTCAAATGAGTTTGAATATGGCTGAGATCTGTCATTTAGGTCAGAAGTTATGCCCCTTTTAACATTAAAGAGCCAGATTTCACTTTTACACTCTAGCATCTTCATCTTTTGAGCAATCATCTTCAAACTTTATGGCTATGTTTATGACGATAATGTCTTTATTAAGTTCAATTGTAGCTGAGATTGGCCAATTATGTCAGGAGTTATGCCCCTTTTAACTTACAAAATACAAGAATTCACTTTGTTTACTCTCTACCATCTTCATTTTTTTAAAACAATAATTTTTAACCTTTTGACAATGTAAATGACCATTATCTCGCAATCGGTTTCAATTATAACTGATATTGGCTAGTTAATTTAGGAGTTATGCCCCTTTCAGTATAAGAAAAAGCCAGATTTCACTTTGGTTACACTCTAGCATCTTTATTTCTTAAGCTATCTTCTTACTCAGGTGAGTGATTAAGGGCCATCTTGGCCCTCTTGTTAGAGTTATGCCTGTTTATTACATGGAAAATCATTGAACTTCTACATAAATAACATTATCTTGAACATTTTTATAGTTATTTTATTCTAGTTATTAATTTTATTGAGGAGAGTTTGAAGTGTACATTTGTAAATGTTTTGTTCAAAGCAATTGCATTTCTTCGACACTCTGTAAGATTTTATGCCCCCATCAAAAGTGGGAGGGGGATGGCGTATAGATTTGCCTTTGTCCGTCCATATGTTCATATGTCCGTCCTGAAACTTTGTGACACGCGTAACTCTGAGGTATTTGTACTACACTTGGAACTTCATGGATATATTATTCAGGACATGAACTTGTGCACCTGGGTATTTTCATCAAACCATTGTTGAAGTTGACAGAGTTATGGGCCTTTGTTTTTGAAAATATGGAATTTTATGCTTGTGACGCATGTAACTTTGAAAGTATTTGTACTACAGCGTTGAAACTTCATCGAATATATTACTCAGGACATGAAATTTTTATCGGATCACAATTGACATTGACAGAACTATGGGACTTTGTTTAGGGAAAATACAGAATTTTGATGTTATGGAGTCCTCAACTCCAAAAGTATTTAAATTACAAACTTGAAGCTTCATAGATATATTATTCAGGGCATACATTGTTCATCTGGGCATTTTAATTGCCCAGTTTTTATTGCTGAACTCTCTTCATTTGCCAGAGCCTTTTTTTTCCCATATATTTTTGCAAAAACGAATGTTGCAAATCACAATGAAACAAGGCTTTGTCAGTATAGCAAGCAATATTGTCAGGAGTCCCCACCGATAAAAACCCAACATAAAGAATTTGTGCCAGAATAATGGAAATGGGATATGATCCCAGGATGACTGCACTGGCTTTGCAAGCGTGCATATGGTTGTTGCACCAACACATCTTCATGTATTGACAAACACTTTTGTAAAGTAATGAAAATCCATCCATAGATCCATAGATATGGAAGTTAAAGAACAGACACAAAGATGTAGCCTATGAACACCAAGGACAACTTCTAACAACTCCAGTGACCTTGAATTTTCATGTGTGCCTACGGTTGATATACGTGATACATCTTTGTGTCATAATAAACACAAGTTTAATGAAAATCCATCCATAGATATGGAAGTTACAGAGAGGACATGTAGATATAGCTTATGAATACCAAAGAGAATTTCTAACACCAGTGACATTGACCTTTCAAGGACACATATGGTTGATGTGTGCAACACACCTTTCTATTATGACAAACACTTCTGTAAAGATTTATGAAAATCCATTCATAGATACTGAAGTTAAACTTAAACAGCAGACACGGAGATGTAGCCTATGAACAATGTCTGTGACCTTGACTATTCAAGGTTACATAAGGTTGATGCGGGTGGCACACAATACATTTGTGAAGTTTTATTGAAATCAATCCACAAATGTCCAAGTTATGGAGCGGACACAAAAGCAAGACGGACAGACGAGGCACATGGACAAACGGATGGACGCCCACAAACCTATAGTTCCCAATCAGTTTCAAAAGAAGATAAATGTATTGCTGCCTCTAGATAACTACAAGATTGCAGTTGAAAACTGTCCTTTATGTAGCAGAGCATCTCAATCTTTGAAAGGTGCAGCTATATACATGTGTCTCATCCATTTGGACATCTTTGATGCAGGGTCTGCCAAACTACAAATCTTAAAACATTGTTCCAGCTAGGCCTAGTTGTTCAAATTTTGCTTCAGGAGTGGATGGGGGATATGATCTAGATTATTTATCTAAACCAAGCATTCTGCCGTCTTTGACTACCAAAATGATGAAATGGAAACCAGTCATCAGATTAGTAATATGCATACAAGGCATATTCTTACCGCACTGATAAATCTTGTTTACAGCAATAACAAGAGCTGTCAGAGGACAGCACTTTAGACTGTTCAAAATGCTTGTTGGTAAATAATATCAATCTATTTCAATTCTTGCCCTTCATATACCCTGTATATAATAATAGTCAAAAAAGATATACCTTGATAGTCTAATACCCCTAAATAGGTTTATGAAGTCTAAAATCAATCCCATGCCTAGTTACTGAGACATAAGCATAATAACACTGTGCATGCAAAGCTTTAACCAAGTATCCATGTTAGAAAAGGGCCATAATTTGTATAAAATTCAGTTCAAGAGTTGTTCTTCTTGGTTTTCTGATGCCCCTGAACACACTTCTAAGCTTTTTAGTCAATACCATAATTTCTGAGACATAAGCTGGATAGTAGCTTGCATGCAAAACTTTAACCAAATTTTCTATTGCATGTACAACTTTAACCAAACTTTCTAAGTTAAAAAGGGGCCATAATTCATATCAAATTCAGTTAAGAGTTACCTACCTTGGCTATCTGATGCCCCTGAACATATTTATAAACTGGTTATTGAGATATAAGGTTGATAGTAAATTGCATGCAAAACTTTTACCAAGAGCTGCAACACCAACGCTGACGCAAGGGCGACTACAATAGCTCTCATATTCTTCGAATAGTCGAGCTGAAAAAGTTCTAAAAGCTTCAGTAATGTTTACTCATAAAACATGGATGTTTAAAAATTAATATGAAACTATAAATTAAGATTTTACATCATGACTTGAAATTAAGGCAAACTTAGTACTGAACAATATTTATGATCATAGTGAAGTGAGTAGAGTTTTGCATTGAGATAAGGTTGCATAATACTTCAATAAAATATTTTTAGAAAATATTTAAGGAAGAAAAAAGTCAGATATATTAACATTTTGACAATATTATGAAGTTCTGATTAGGTGTCATGAAATAGTAATTACACGGTTGGAAACATCTGAAAAATATAAACAGCAATTAAAAAATTTTTTAATTTTAGTTGACGGCCTGTTTTGATCAAAACTCAGTTGACAGCCTGAGAATCATTAAGCCGTAATTTTGTGCTTATGTGCACAACTCCTGTTAGTGAAGCTTCTCATTAAGTATCCTTGAATTCAACACTAGTAGTTCCTTAGAAATAGTGAAGGCAAAACTGATACAGATGAAGAGGCAACTATATCCTCTCCGAAATCTTCAGGGAGCATAATAAAAGAATTGTGTAATAAAACATTTGCAAATAATACATATGCTAATTCCTTTTGTCAGGATATTTACAAAATAAGTTTTGCCCTAAAAAACTATAAATGTGGGGTAAAATATTTGGCTGCTCTATAAAACAATGACAAGGGGGTGTACCACTCGTCCCGTCAAGTGAAAACAATGGTGTACCACTCGTCCTGTCAAGTGAAAACAATGGTGTACCACTCGTCCTGTCAAGTGAAAACAATGGTGTACCACTCGTCCTGTCAAGTGAAAATTCATGAGAGGCCAGTGAAAATCCAAAACATTTCTTTGAAATTTTCTTAATTTTACTATCTCTAATTTTGGGAAGGCAAGTGATAGTTTTATTAACTTTTCACCCCTGGTCATGCTATCTGTGGTCTGCATGGACCACAAATTTTTCATAAAAAGTGTTACAATATTGGTTCATCATGTTTACACCTTGCACTGGCTATTGTATGGCACTGGTATATCCATGAATCACCACCATCTGTCAAAGTTTTCACAATTCTTGCAGACAATTGCCTACTTATAACTCTGGTTTTCTTATATTTTAGAATATTTGGCTATACATTTACCTGGCCCTATAAAGTAACAAAGACCTACATGCAATTTTGACCTTAAATTATATCCTTATCTTAATTTATAGATATATAAAATTAATATATGATAATCATATTTAAATGGTCAAGAAACTTTGTTTCACTTGAAGTGCTCAAAATTTGTTCTTTACTGACTCTAAAATAGGTAAATAAACATAAACAAGAGAGCCAAGATGGCCCTGTGTCGCTCACCTGAGTAAGATTGCTGTGTTAGGCATAATGACAAAAAATCTGGCATCTAAAGTGTTTTTCTAACATTTGACCAAGTGACCTACATTTGCACTCAACTGGGAATTCATGCAGTCATCATTCATATCAAGTTGAATAAAAACTGGGACAAAAATGTAGGCCTGTAGAGTGTTCACAAGGTTTTTCTAAGATTTAACCTGGTGACCTAATTTTTGGCCCTAAGTGATCCAAGATATCATGTAGACGAACATCCTGAAAAAATTTCATGAGGACTGGGCCAAAACTGTTGCAACCAAAGTGTTAACAAGGTTTTTCTAAGATTTGACCTGGTGACCTAGTTTTTGAACCCAAATGACCCAATTTCGAACTCATCCAAGAATTCATGTAGACAAACATCCTGACCAAGTTTTATGAAGATTGGGCCAAAACTGTGGCCTCTAGAGTGTTCACAAGCAATTGTTGACGACAGACGACACACACTGCACAACGGACAAAAGGCGATCACAAAAGCTCACCCTGAGCACAAGTGCTCAGGTGAGCTAAAAAAGGTAAATAGATATACTTGGACATAGTGTTTCACAATGATCTTAAAATGGGTAACAGTGAATGACAAAACATCATTAATTTGTTGTGTTTATTGTCTTATATAGATATTTTGAGATCTGAGATTCATCATTATGTTTGTTGACTTGGCAAATTTGGGGAAAATTCACCAGGAATGATATCAAGAGTATTCTGCAAAACAAAATAATTACATCACTGTGTCTGGTGTAAAAAGTTACTTACAAACAAGAAAATAAAAAATTTACATTAGTCAAGCATAAATGCATTGAGACACACCCTCAACAAGAATGTGAATCCCATTCTGCTGCTGTAACATACAAATCTACAACAGCTTATTTGTTGACTAGGGTAGATAGTTGGACTAAAGCTGTTTGTAAAACAAGAGGGCAAAGATGGCCCTGTGTCGCTCACCTGAGTAAGATGGCTGTGTTAGGCATAATGAAAAAAAAATCTGGCATCTAAAGTGTTTTTCTAACATTTGACTAAGTGACCTACATATTGATCCTACCTGAATTTGCACTCAACTGGGAATTCATGCAGTCATCATTCACACCAAGTTTCATGAAGATTGGGTCAAAACTGTGGCCTTAGAGTGTTCACAAGGTTTTTCTAGGATTTGACCTGGTGACATAGTTTTTGACCCCACATGACCCAATTTCGAACTCATCCGAGATATCATGTAGACAAACATCCTGACCAACTTTCATGAAGATTGGGCCAAAACTGTGGCCTCTAGAGTGTTCACAAGCAATTGTTGACGACAGACGACGGACATAAGGCGATCACAAAAGCTCACCAGAGCACAAGTGCTCAGGTGAGCTAAAAATCTGACATCTTGATATAAACTGAAAACCTTGAGATGAAAACACAGACTACACAGCCTTCCCACTGATAAAACAGCACATACACACATATTAACAAGGACCAAACCTATATTATACATAAAAATATGTCTCAAAATTATAATACTCAAGTATTGAAAATGAAAAATAAAACTCCTTGTTTCAAGAGTCAGGTCACAGGGATAGATTATTTCAAAGATCAAATTTTGTTTAAGGATAATATCCATTTGATGATGGACATACTGATTTAATTCTTTATATTTTGATCTTAACTGTAACACATAGCTAGCCCTGCAGTCACATGGCCATTTATCTAAAGGTCCAAGGTCCTGCAGTATAACCCCAGCATATCAGGTTACACCTCTTGGAATTTTTCAGCTGCTTATGTTTTTGGAGGCTGGTTCATGCAAAGAAAATTGTATGCTGTTATTAGAACTATGCAAACTGAAGTTGCAGTAGGAAAGTTGTAACAAAGTCTTAAACAGAGAACAATGGTTATACTGAGCTTAACACTCCCGTCGGGATTACAATATCATCAAAAACATTCAGACAAATGCACACACAGTCATTACATTATATGCCTTGCTATTTCAGGTCCCAATCACCAAAAGCATTTTGCTTAAAACTGCAAAAACCTTTTCCAGCCTGTCAAAATACAATTCAGTTTCATTAAAAACCTTGTACAAATATTCTGAATCCAAATCACATGGATTCTTGTTGCAAATACATGTATTCCCACCATGTATTCCCATCATGCATTCTCAAGATTTTCAATCATGAATATTTGCATTCAGTTTTATTATATCACTTCCTATTGTATAAAGCAGAAAAGTAACACCATCTGTTTTACTGGTAAAATAACTGCACCATGTACAAATTGCAGAAATTAAGGAATAATGGGTGTATTTTGGCAGTCATCTCTAACACATTAGATGTTCGTAGTCTGTGAGGCTTCTTCTTCACTTGACCCACCTCCATCACTACTACAGAGATGGGCTAGTTACTACACCACCACTACAGGGGGTGGGCTGGTAACACTTTTCCTGTACACGTGCCAAATCCAACCCTATATCCGTCTCCCTCACAGTAACCTGAAATTGAAATATATATTTAAGGTGAAGAATTTCAATTATTGGTATTGAAGTTATTTAACACTGTAAGAGAAGAAAATTGTTCCCCTGATATCATCCATTTTCATTAAAACCACCATCAATGAAAAAGGCCAAGGAATTTTACAGCTGGATTTTGTCATTTCAAGGTGTGTCAATTACGCCACTTCCCATCATGTTTTTAAAACCAATTACATAGACCATTTTATATAGCTGCCGGACGCAAACTGTTTTTTATTGTTTAAATGACTTTCAATCATCTATGTTAAAAAGTATTGCATTTATAGGGTGGTTTTTCATTGGTCTATAATTTATTAACTATTTGTATTTTGACGATTTGTTAGCCTATTTTCCCACAGCATGATGTCATGAAGTGAAACTGAAGAAGTCAGCTGGTGTACCTGATGATAACTTACAGGCTAAATTGTAAAATTTTCCATGCTGCAATTACCTTTTGTTTTCCTTGTTCAGTTTTAATAACATCCAACTGACAGTATTTCAGTCATAGATTTACTGTAGTAAAGAAGGCAAGGAAATACGTCTCTGCGACTCTGATGCCCAGCTGGCATGAGTTGGTAAGAATCAAATATTTGCTAGTATTTGCCAAATTTTTTAAGGGATCAACTTCATTTTCACAACTATAGTAAAACAAAATTAGATGTCCATTAGTGCCAAAATGAAATAAAATTTAAACCAATGGTTTCAGAGGAGATGGTTTTTGAAATTTTCTATATAGAGTATGTAAAGAATTGCAAACTCTGCGACAGCCTCTTTTTTTAGCTAACCTAAGCACTATGTGCTCATGGTGAGCTATTAGGGTGGGCTTGTGTCAGGCGTCCGTGTGTGGTCAACAATTTCCATTAAACATCACCTCCTAAACCACTGACTGGATTTTGACCCAATTTCAAAATATTGATCCTAATGAGGTCCTCTATACAAATTGTTCAAAATGTTTCGATTGGTTGAAAATGTACCGGTTGGTCACAGGAGCTAAAAATAGATTTTAAAATACAAACTTGGAAAATTTTCTTCTGCTAAACTGCAGGGCCAAATGCTTATAAATTTGATGTGTAGCATTGTATAGTGGACCTCTACCAAGTATGTGAAAAAATAGAAAAATCTTCTTGTCTGGAACTACAAGGCCTGGAGTTTAGATACTTGGTATGTAACATGGCCTAGTGGACATTTACCATGTTTGTTCACATCATGGCTCTGAGGTCAAAATTGGTCCTGCCCCAGGGGTCACTTGATTTTACATAAACTTACATAGGAAAAACTAGAAAATTTTTGTCAGAAACCACAAGGCCTGTAGTTTACTTGCTGTATAATATGGCCTAGTGGACATTCACCAAGCCCTGGGGTCAAAATTGGCCCCGCCCTGGGGTCACTTTATTTTATATAGACTTAGGAAAAACTAAATTTAATTGAAGATTTAAAATTTCACAGAAAATAATTAAAAAAGAAAAAAAAATCATTTTTAATCCCTGATTGTCAAGCATCACCTACTAACCTGTCATAATGACCTCGTCTCCATCTTGTAAAAATTTCCTTGTCAAACCACTTCCAAGGTCAATAGGTTGTGTCCCCTTCCAGCACAGTTCCAACATGCTGCCGTAGGCATCCTTTGTCTACAAAATCAATATACATGGCATTCAAATTATATCTTGCACCAGTTATCAGATCTACACAGACAACATGCAGGGTGTTCAAACCATATCTTGGACCAGTTATCAGATCTACACAGACAGGGTGTTCAAACCATATCTTGGACCAGTTATCAGATCTACACAGACAGGGTGTTCAAACCATATCTTGGACCAGTTATCAGATCTACACAGACAGGGTGTTCAAACCATATCTTGGACCAGTTTCAGATCTACACAGACAGGGTGTTCAAACCATATCTTGGACCAGTTATCAGATCTACACAGACAGGGTGTTCAAACCATATCTTGGACCAGTTATCAGATCTACACAGACATTATGCACAGCATTCAAACCATATCTTGGACCAGCTATAAGTGTGCAACATGAAATGACTGTGATTGTCAGTGACTGCCCGACCATGGCCTGGTACCTTAAGGGCGTTACAGCACGCAAACAAATTGGAGTAAAAGAGAACATTAATAACTGTGACGGCCAGATGACGGAAAGGTGATCCCTATGTGTCAACTCTGCTTACAGCAGGTGACACAAAAAGCTATTTGTATTTTTCTTGATAAAATGTATACATCACCAATTTTTTTTTTAACTAAAACTGATTTTTATTGAAATTTAGCCAATTTTGCATAAAAACACTAAAATGTGACTTTTTGAACCCTCAACACTTGGCAAATATACTTTTGATGATGTTTTTAATACAAGAATCTTAAAAGCTGGTGTTTCCTTTAACATTCTTATTCTAAAACTAAATGGAACATTCAAAAAAGATTTTTTACCAAAGATAAAATCAGGGGTAACCTGCTGAAAATCCCGAAAATCCTGAACCTCTTAAAAACAAACATCATCAAAGGTTAAACCACTTGATAGAACTGAACCAAATATTTGACAATAATGTTAAATACTGTTATCACCTTGTATCTTAATGCAATTCACTAGTTTCAACTTAACTCCTCAACTTTTGGGGTTAAAACTGGTTAAGTATAAAACATTTTACATAACCACTGGGTTAGTTATTTTCTCCTATCTTAGACTGCTGGTACCAACACACTGGCTGGTTTGTAAGGTAAACCTACAGACCTGCCTTATATGCTGATCATATCCCCATACCAACATCTTGAAACCCTTGTCAGACTTAATACAGCTAAACCTGTATTAGCAGCCACCTGCATTAAGTAGTCAGCCTGCATTTAGCGGTCAATTTTAATACTACCAAACTATCGCATTTAATTATATATTAAACCTTCATTCAGCAGCCTCCTCTATTAAACGGTCACTTTCTCTTGGTCCCTTGACGGACTGCTCAAGACTGTATATCCTTTCAAGTATGTGAACTAATTTATTTCTGAAAATTTCTTACAATTACACTCCAGCACCAGCCACCAGTGTCTTTGGTTAAGTAAGTAATCTGTGCTTGGGAAGATTAGGATCTCTTCCCTCCAATGGTCTGAATACATTGCCTTTAGGTGGATTGTGTCAAAACACTCCCTTCCACAGTGAGGCAGATTCAAAATAGTGAAGGCATAATATTACGTGAAGATGTGGAATAAAAAGGTAATCAATTAGAAGGATGTATGCAGAATAATGAATAAGGAAAACTAGACATGTCACTCAATATCTTTGGAGACAAAAAGATATAATTCCTTCAAAAGTTCTTTTTGTTTTTCATCTCAGTCCATCTAAGAAAAAAAAAGTTCAGCATATAGAAAAGAAACACAGATAGCCTTCAGTTTTGGAAATAGTATTGCCTCACTGTGATAAACCAGCCAATTAGGGAGAAATAGTATTGCTTCACTGTGATAAACCAGTCCGTTTGGGAGAATTTGGGAGAAATAGAATTGCGTCACTGTGATAAACCAGTCAGTTTGGGAGAAATAGTATTGCTTCACTGTGATAAACCAGCTAGTTTGGGAGAAATAGTATTGCTTCACTGTGATAAACCAGCTAGTTTGGGAGAAATAGTATTGCTTCACTGTGATAAACCAGTCTAGTTTGGGAGAAATAGTATTGCTTCACTGTGATAAACCAGTCCGTTTGGGAGAAATAGTATTGCCTGCTTCACTGTGATAAACCAGTCCGTTTGGGAGAAATAGTATTGCCTCACTGTGATAAACCAGCTAGTTTGGGAGAAATAGTATTGCCTCACTGTGATAAACCAGCTAGTTTGGGAGAAATAGTATTGCTTCACTGTGATAAACCAGTCAGTTTGGGAGAAATAGTATTGCCTCACTGTGATAAACCAGTCAGTTTGGGAGAAATAGTATTGCCTCACTGTGATAAACCAGTAGTTTGGGAGAAATAGTATTGCTTCACTGTGATAAACCAGTCCGTTTGGGAGAAATAGTATTGCCTCACTGTGATAAACCAGTCAGTTTGGGAGAAATAGTATTGCCTCACTTTGATAAACCAGTCAGTTTGGGAGAAATAGTATTGCCTCACTGTGATAAACCAGCTAGTTTGGGAGAAATAGAATTGCGTCACTGTGATAAACCAGCCAGTTTGGGAGAAATAGTATTGCCTCACTGTGATAAACCAGCTAGTTTGGGAGAAATAGTATTGCTTCACTGTGATAAACCAGTCAGTTTGGGAGAAATAGTATTGCTTCACTGTGATAAACCAGCTAGTTTGGGAGAAATAGTATTGCTTCACTGTGATAAACCAGCTAGTTTGGGAGAAATAGTATTGCTTCACTGTGATAAACCAGCTAGTTTGGGAGAAATAGTATTGCTTCACTGTGATAAACCAGCTAGTTTGGGAGAAATAGTATTGCTTCACTGTGATAAACCAGCTAGTTTGGGAGAAATAGTATTGCTTCACTGTGATAAACCAGCTAGTTTGGGAGAAATAGAATTGCGTCACTGTGATAAACCAGCTAGTTTGGGAGAAATAGTATTGCTTCACTGTGATAAACCAGTCAGTTTGGGAGAAATAGTATTGCCTCACTGTGACAAACCAGCTAGTTTGGGAGAAATAGTATTGCTTCACTGTGATAAACCAGCTAGTTTGGGAGAAATGGTATTGCTTCACTGTGATAAACCAGTCAGTTTGGGAGAAATGGTATTGCTTCACTGTGATAAACCAGCTAGTTTGGGAGAAATAGTATTGCTTCACTGTGATAAACCAGTCAGTTTGGGAGAAATAGTATTGCTTCACTGTGATAAACCAGTCAGTTTGGGAGAAATAGTATTGCTTCACTGTGATAAACCAGCTAGTTTGGGAGAAATAGTATTGCTTCACTGTGATAAACCAGCTAGTTTGGGAGAAATAGTATTGCTTCACTGTGATAAACCAGCTAGTTTGGGAGAAATAGTATTGCTTCACTGTGATAAACCAGCTAGTTTGGGAGAAATAGTATTGCTTCACTGTGATAAACCAGTCAGTTTGGGAGAAATAGTATTGCTTCACTGTGATAAACCAGCTAGTTTGGGAGAAATAGTATTGCTTCACTGTGATAAACCAGCTAGTTTGGGAGAAATAGTATTGCTTCACTGTGATAAACCAGCTAGTTTGGGAGAAATAGTATTGCTTCACTGTGATAAACCAGTCAGTTTGGGAGAAATAGTATTGCTTCACTGTGATAAACCCGCCAGTTTGGGAGAAATAGTATTGCTTCACTGTGATAAACCCGCCAGTTTGGGAGAAATAGTATTGCTTCACTGTGATAAACCAGTCAGTTTGGGAGAAATAGTATTGCCTCACTATGATGGGAGAAATAGTATTGCCTCACTATGATGGGAGAAATAGTATTGCCTCACTGTGATAAACCAGCCAATCCTGGTGCTTCCCTTACACACAGCATCAAAAGGAAACTATACTAGCAACAAAGATAAACTGCAGAACTATTGTAGATCAATTGATGACCTCCCTGTTCCAGGACAGACACTTCACCACCCAGCTGCTATGTAAGGGTGTGGTAACGCCTCACCTCTCCGGAGATGGTGCCGGAGCCCATAAGATCACCAGGGTTGATGTTACAGCCGGTGATGGTGTGGTGGGCAAGCTGTTGCTTCATTGTCCAGTACATGTACTTGAAGTTGCTGCGAGTGATTGTCTTTGGCTGTGCCAGGCCCTCACCTGTAGTAAACACACAGGTTTAACACTCCATCCTGCCATATTACATTTTGTTAACCCTTTAAATAATGTACAATTTATGACTTTTATAAACTGAACTTAAAATAGGACACAGCAAAAAGAGAAGACCATTTCAGGAGCTGTCTGATCAGGGTCTGCTTTGTTTGTCAATGCCTCAAAACAAGCCTATCTGAGGTAAAATGTTAAGGTCAGGTCAGTTGGATTGTAACTAAATGAAAGTATTTTAGTGTTTCTTCTCAAAGGTACTGATAGGAAACAAAAAGATGAAAAAAAAAACACAAAAAAACAAATAATACAAACACCGCCATTTTTTTTGGTCAAAATATTTGGAGAATATAGGCGGCATTCCCCCTGTCTGGAATATATATCCCCACTCCCCTATATTTTCATTCCCCCCCCCCCCTCCATGATTATGACAGTTTACATACCATATTGTGTGCATGGACTCACTGTTGAAAAGTTTCTTTTTTAAATGTTATATTCTTAATAAAACTGTTCAAAACATGTTAGATTGTTGTTCTTATTATTCTTTTATGCAATATAACAACATCATTAATAAAATCAAAATACAACAAAACATTTACATTATACTTAGTTGAAAAATTCCCCTTTTAACCCGTTTGCACACTCCCCCCCCCCCCCCCCCCCCCCGAAGTGGAAAAATGCACCTATTCTCATGAAGAGTTGGATTAACCTGATTCAAGTAAACACAGTGATTTGTCCTTAACTGTCCACCATTTTACCCCATAGCAGACCATGACAAAGATCAGACCAAATGTAAATCTCTGCCGGAAGAACTTTGTAGTGTATCGTCTCACAAGCAGCAGCATTTCAAAGAAATAATCACTGAACAGACAAAAGTCTGACCATAACAAGTCATCTGGTTCCCTAGGAGCAGTATCGACTGTGAAGTGAATATTGGGTATCCAGGCATACTGATCAGTGGCTAGCTCTTGTTGAGAACACAAGAGCAGACCATTAACTCTTACCCTGCTGAAAAAGCCAGGCTGGCCTGGCTCTTTACTGTTGGCTGACCAACTACAAGTTTTCATCTTGTTATCCCTAAAATTGATAATGCACAGTTCCAAAAAAGATGCTGGCTAAGTCTATTTGAGAAATTCAGCAGGTTATGGGTTAACATACAGAATTTTTCCACAGCAGTTCTCGCATGCAAGCAGACTTACATTTCAAGGCCACCTCAAGTTGAATGTCAAAGTTGTAGTCATCCTCATGGGCCAGGTAGGGTAGTGGTTTGGGATCCTGTTTTACATTGGGAATGGTGAAGGGCTTTAGGGCTTCCATGGTAACGACCCATGGTGACACTGTTGTGCCCAGGTTTTTACCCAGGAACGGCCCCAGGGGAACGTACTCCCACTTCTGTATATCCCGTGCTGCAAGATAAAGTACACAACTTTCTTTTAAACTAAAACAGTACAGATCCATTACCATTCCTTCTTACACAGATATAGTAAAACGTTTAATAATATTTAAGAGTTAAGATCCACAAACTATGAATAGCTATACTAGCTGTACTTACAGGGTTTTCCATAATGCACACAACTCTCCATTTTGATCCTAAATTTGTCTGTCTTTATCCCTAAGAGAAAATTTTGAACTATATTTAATAAACTTCAATGTGTTGTCTATCATTTGATAAAACTATACACCAAGAGGGCCATGATGGCCCTGAATCGCTCACCTGATTAATAATGCCTTCATTGCCTTTTATAAAACAGCAAATAATCTTAATTGAAAACAGAAACTGTAAAAAATCAGGTGACCCCAAGAACCAAGAGCCATGATTTGAAAACTTGTTTCAGGTCCTCAAGGCCATGTTAAATACCAAATATCTAAACCCATGTTCTTGTGGTTTCTGACAAGGACATCTTTTAAAAATCTTTCCTATGTAAGTCTATGTTAAATCAATTTTGATCCCAGGGCCATGATTTGAACAAACTTGGTAGATGTCCATAAGGCGATAACACACAATAAATATCTAAACTCCAAGCCTTGTAGTTTCTGAGTAGAAGATTTTTTTTAGTTCTTTTCCATATAAGTCTATGTAAAATCAAGTGACCCCAAGGGCAGGGCTGATTTTGATCCCAGGGCCATGATTTGAACAAATTTGGTAGATGTCCATAAGGTAATTCAGTACAACGCCGCTATATCGCGGTTCTTGGGGTCCAAGCCCAAATACCGCATTCTATTGGAGCACGTAGTGGGATTGAGAATGCAAGATGTGTATTTGTGATAGTCGTAAATTCTTGAAAACCCCTAATATAAAGCAATAAATATAAAGCAATAAATATAAAGCAATAAACATTATTTTATTTAAAGAGTTATTTAGTTATTTTAAATAATTCCATAATCATTGATTCTGTTTTTTGTTGTTGTTGTTTTTATACTGTAATTGCCGATGATTCAGGTTCAGAGAGCAGTGTGTACGGTATGGTGTTGTGAAGCAGTTACGTAACTCTTCAGCATATCTCATTATAATAAATTATACGTCGTCCATTGTTTATCAAAACAATGTCGGTATGAAAATTGCCATTCCACTACAATTTATTGCTATTTGAAATTAAGCTGAGGTGTACTTTTTATAGTGTATCGATATGAGGAGCTCTGTTAATGTTTAAATGAAACGCTGATCTAATTATCATTTATTGTTTACTTCCGGTGAAAAAGGATTGGCTATTTTCCAGGACTTTTTAATCCATGGTTAAATTATGTATGCTAGCATAATAAATAAAAGTACCATTATTAAGGTTAATTGTGGATTTTAGACAATGTTTGTGTATTTTATCGAGTTTCTGCTTGGTACTGATGTCCATACCAATTAAATGCTGATTACTGTGGTTGGATAATTATACCGACAAACCTGCATTGTTGCCGATCATTAACACTCGAATGCGTAATCATCAACTGCCCCCAAACACAATAGCTTACCACCTGGGGTGTTTAATTGTTATCACTTCCGCATGTCAGTGCATTAGCATGTTAAATACTGACTGCAAAACTCTTTTAAATACATTTAGATATAGAAGGAGATAGATTAGTTTTGCGGTAAGCCTATGAAAATAACGAGATATATTTTTGGGGTCCATAGATCAATCGCGATATATTGGTCAACGCGAAATAGCAGTCTGCGATATAGCGGCGTTGTACTGTAATACACAATAAATATCTAAACTTCAGGCCTTGTGTTTTCTGAGAAGAAGATTTTTCTGGATTTTCCTATTTAAGCCAATGTAAAATCACAGGGATCACTTTTCCGTTGTCTGTTTGTCCGTCAATCTGTCTGTGCTTACAGCAGGTGGACACAAAAACTTTTTATTGACTCAAGAAGCATTTCATATTGAAAAAAACAAAAAAAACATGCTTTTTTTCCTCATTTAGTTTAAGGTTCTCCAGTAAGCGAGACAGATCTGTGTACACATACCTGACCAATCATTCATGAGCACCATGCCAAAGATGTGGTCCTCTGCCTTGTCAATGGGTATTGGTTCCCCCAGCTTGGTCCCAGGCCCAGTCAGAAATGCCATCTCAAGCTCAAAGTCAAACAGTTTACAGGTTGTGAACTGGGGGGGTTTAGCTAGACAGACATAACAAAATCATTGTCAACAACAACCATAAAGACACTTCATAAGATAACCTTCAAATTGAAGTTTTGTTTTATAATAAACTTCTCCTAGATATCTTTTTTAATTTATTTTCATTGATACCTCTTCAGAAGAGCATAAGATTTTCAGGATCTATATAAACTATGCATTAACAGTGTTCTGCCAAGAATGTGATTTTGCGACATTATCGATTATTGCAAAAAAAATAAAAATGTCACATACAAATTGCTCCTAGTGCAACATATGTTGCATACGAAATTGACTTGGACAAAACTTTAAACTACTGTAAGCAGCATACTATGTTGTAACATTGATTTTGATTGACTTGCTTGAAAGCAGTCAGTGATTGGTCGGAGTTCTCGACCAATGACTTTGTTTGATACAATTGCGTATTGTCCGTAAAGAATATGGCTTCACCAGTTGTGAATAAAACATTGAACAATAATAAGTTACTTTGTAAATAAACTATCAGCTGAAAGTGACGCAAATAAAAGCAAGTCTGAAGGAAGTTATGCTTCTCCAAACCAATTAATATCTTTGTCCCCTCCTAAAACACACATAATGAAAGATCAAACAAAAGCAATTTCATCCGACACCAAGCATAAATCTGCTCAAACATTCCAACACAGTTGGCTTTGAAATTTCTTATGGTTAAATTATAATGTGAAAGAAAAATATATGACTTGTAATCTGTTATAAACACAACAAAAGAAATATATTTACCTTGAAAAATATTAATGTTAAGACTACTACCCTTAGTCCACATGCAGAGTCTGGTGACCACAAATATGCAAAATGAACTGGATCAATTGTGTGAAGGTTGTAAGATTCAAAATGTAACCTTTACTCATATCTGATGAGTTAAGAGGCTGTTAATGTTCTTTGTCCCCTTGATTTTGAAAATGTCCCCTAATTTTTAAAAATAATGGGACGTTTGTCCCCTAATTTCAAAATCCTTGGCAGAACATTGCATTAAAACTTATGACTTTTAACCTGGTATAAATACAAAACTTACAATCATCAGGGCGGGTCTGGCCATTTGGTCGTCGGATGGGAGTGCCAGATACCACAACAGATGAGGCTCGCCCATGATAACCCACAGGGATGTAAGTCCTGAATACAGAAATATGACTGGTGTCTATTTATTTATCTAAAACTAGCTGACATATTTATCACACTCTCCTGTGACTGGCAACTTTGGCATAATAATAACAAGTATGTACTGGTTTTGCAATCTATGATTTTCTTTTGATAACAGTTTTTTTTCTTGATTTAGCTATTTGGATAAATGTCATATTGGAAAGACTGTACTTTACACTACATGAATATCATAAAACCAAAGCAAATATCAAGGATTATGCCTGCATTCACAGTTGATATAATGAGACATCACAGTGAGATTCCCACTGAGACAAGAACAATCTCATCCTACAACATACTATCAAACATTTTGGACTAGTGATGCTCCAATTGTCTCTAGTTGCTGACAATCAATTACTTTAGTAAAAAGCCACAATAATCGTTTTACATATATCCATTCAGCAATATTATACCATATGTGTTGTCTGTTAAGTGTACACTGTACATCAATCTGGAATCTCTTGATTTTACCCAGGTTTCCATAGGAAAACCTTTAAATATCACCTTTTAAACATTAAGGCCAGAACTAAGTATAACCTATTAATTGCTCCAGCAATATAAAGCTGTGGTGAACACTACTTCATGAAGTTCATGTGACAGTGTATAATTAAGCGCTGCGCTTGAATTTTACCACTGGACCAAGCGATTATTAATGGGAAAGTTATTGATTATACCCTATCTGATTGAACAGATTCTCAATTGTATTAAACATCAACTGTTTTCTATCACTCTTGCTGACCCATCCTGGTGTATTATCTACACATAATTTGAATTTATAGTAAAAATGATGGAAAATAGATTACTAGCTGTAAGTATCACTTCCTGCACTTGACCACCAGGTTAGTCAGTAATCATCTAGCATCTGAACACTTGACCATCAGGATAGTCAGTCTACATCTAGCATCTGAACACTTGACCATCAGGATAGTCAGTCTACATCTAGCATCTTAACACTTGACCATCAGGATAGTCAGTCTACATCTAGCATCTTAACACTCAAACACCAGGATAGTCAGTCTACATCTAGCATCTTAACACTCAAACACCAGGATAGTCAGTCTACATCTAGCATCTGAACACTTGACCACTGGATAGCCAGCCTACATCTAGCATCTGAACACTTGACCATCAGGATAGTCAAACTACATCTAGCATCTGAACACTTGACCATCAGGATAGCCAGCCTACATCTAGCATCTGAACACTTGACCATCAGGATGGTCAAACTACATCTAGCATCTGAACACTTGACCATCAAGATAGTCAGTCTACATCTAGCATCTGAACACTTGACCACCAGGATAGTCAAACTACATCTAGCATCGGAACACTTGACCACCAGGATATCTACATCTAAAATCTGAACATTTACCTTGACCTCCAGGATGGTCAGTCTACATCAAGCATCTGAACATTTGACCATCAGGATAGTCAGTCTACATCTAGCATCTGAACACTTGACCATCAGGATAGTCAGTCTACATCTAGCATCTTAACACTCGACCACCAGGATAGTCAGTCTACATCTAGCATCTGAACACTCGACCACCAGGATAGTCAGTCGACATATAGCATCTGAACACTTGACCATCAGGATTGTCAGTCTACATCTAGCATCTGAACACTTGACCATCAGGATAGTCAGTCTACATCTAGCATCTGAACACTTGACCATCAGGATAGTCAGTCTACATCTAACATCCGAACACTTGACCACTGGATAGTCAGTCTACATAAAGCATCTGATTTTAAATTTGTTGTACATCCCCAAATGCAACACAAGGGTCTCACCAGTTTGGCATCAATGCGTTGTCCGGCCCACGGAACATGCAGCCAACGTTGTGAGCATGGTTTTTAGAAGAATAGAAGTCTGTGTAGTCCCCAATCTTGGCTGGGACATGCATCGTGGCATGGGCCTGTCCTACAAAAGCTCTGGAAACATACAAGTACATAGCTCAATCATTCTAAAAATAATGATTTCACTATCATAATCCGAGGGTTGTTTCAAAAATAGATAGGACTGAGGATCTTGCATCTTCTTAGATTTTAGATATTTTCATATGTACGGCAATTGGAATATGTTTTCTACATTTTTGTCATAATTCCATTATATTTTTGACTATACGCACGCACACTTTACAATTGAATAACCATGGTAACACGCACCCGGCACAGTGCATTAAGTCAGTTGTTGAAGCGCCATTTTTCTCCTAATTTTTTCATTATTTGTTGTTTGCTTTTATTCATATTCCGCCATTATGTTTCATTATATATAAGTGATGTCATGTACAGATTTGACATCATTTATTAGATGCCAAAGTAAACAAGATTTGAATATACTGGTGATAACTTTAAATGTGCAAACATGCCATCAAATGAAAAGTTAAGAATTCGCCACTTGTCAAATTTTGTCAGCATATTGGGCGATACTCTTTCTTAATCGTCTTAAAAATCAAGGAAACAAAGCTTGAGAATAGTGTGAACAGATCACTGGTTTTTAGCTGGCACAAGATTTAAATATGGTAAAAACGGGAAAATACACAGGGAAGGGGTAGTTATGTGTGTAGCTGAATGCGGCGTCATGAGTGATATTTTTTTGTGCGCCGGGTTGCAGAACCTTGGTTATTTGTGATTGTCATAGATTTTTTAGTTGTTATCATTTGTTATTGATATTTTCTCTGTATTTAGAGGATAAGTTGCGATGTATATTACTTGTAAAATCATGTAGGTAAATTAAAAGATGTGAATGGTATCACCACAGTCCTATTTACTTTTGAACAACCCTTGTATATATACATAGGATTCAACATCAGGGCCGCTAACTCATCCTGGTGTATTTCCACTGTATTATTTCCATCAGTACTGAAATATATGGAAACAAGAGCTGTCAGAGGACAGCACGCTCGACTATTCAAAATGCTTGTAGGTAAATCAAAAGAAATCCATTTCAATTCTTGCCCTTCACATACCCTGTACATAATAATAGTCAAAAATGATATACCTTGATAGTCTGATACCCCTTAATATTTTTATGAAGTCTAAAATCAATCCCATGCCTAGTTACTGAGACATAAGCATAATAACACTGTACATGCAAAACTTTAACCAAATATCCACGTTAGAAAGGGCCATAATTTGCATAAAATTCAGTCCAAAAGTTATCCACCTTGGTTTTCTGATGCCCCTGAAGACACTCCTTAACTTTTTAGTCAATTCCACAAGCAATTTTTGAAATATAAGCTGGATAGTAGTTAAATTTAACCAGAATTTTAAGTTAAAAGGGGGCCATAATTTTTATTATATTCCATCAGGGTGATATATTCCTTTATAGTATGATACCCCTAAACATTTTAACGATGTTTCAAATCAATTGCATGCCTGGATACTGAGATATTAGCATGAAAGTACCTTGCATGCAAAACTTTAACCAAAATTTCTAAGTTAAAAAGGGGCCATAATTCATATTAATTCAGTCAAGAGTTATCTACCTTGGTTGTATGATGCCCCTGAACATATTTATAAACTTTCAAGTAAATACCATAAATGGTTATTGACATGCAAACTGGAAAGTAGCTTGCACGCAAAACTTTAACCAAAAGCTGCAACACCAATGTCGACGCAAGGGCGACTACAATAGCTCTCATATTCTTCGAATAGTCGAGCTAAAAATGACTAAAACAAGTGACAGGAATTGTCACAAAACCAGGTTTTCTTTTCATAATGTTTCGTCCCAGTACAGATTATTTGCATCAGTCAAATAATTTTGTGCTCAATGTCTATTAAATCTAATGCAAAAAAATAACTAAGGGCCATAGCTCCATCAAAAATGGTCAAACTGCAAAACCAATCATTACTAATATATCTTAAAATTAAGGTGTTATGCTCCATATCAGGAATTTTTACGAACGGGCAAACATGTAACTCCAAAATTATGAACCACAGAGTGAGGTTCCTATGCACTGCATTCCGCCTCAATGAGATGTTCAATACCTCTTATAATGTAGGAGTTATACTCCGGACAAGGAATTTTATCAAAGGGGCCTAATTCCATCAAAAGAGGTCAAACTGCAAAACAAAGGTAATATTCTCCAGGGTGACTTAGTGAAGGTACTTCTGTTAAAGTATGGACAAAATTTATTAAGAAATGTAGAAGTTGTGCACGAAAGAATATTTCCCTTTATGTTACATCCGTTAAGGGGCAAAGGGCCATAACTGCATCAAAAATAGTCGAACCACAAAACCCTGACAATATGCGCCAGGTCACTATGTAATAATGCTTCTGAAAAAGTTTGGGCCAAATCCGTTGAAAAATGTAGGAGGAGTTGCGCACAGAAAATATTTCCCTATATATTACATATGTGGTTAAGGGGCAAAGGGCCATAACTGCATCAAAAATAGTTGAACCACAAAACCCTGACAATGTGCGCCAGGCCACTATGTAATAATGCTTCTGTAAAAGTTTGGGCCAAATCTGTTGAAAAATGTAGGAGGAGTTGCGTACAGAAGAAATTGTTTACGCCCGCCCACCCGCTGACCATGGTGGCCCTAGTTCACTCACCTGAGTATCATCAGCCTAACAGATTTTTCAAAAGCTACCAGATTCAAGATTTCACCATCTGACTGATTATTAAAAACTAGAACTATCACTGAAGGTGATTCATACCCCCACCCGCATCTTTGACACAGGATGTATTCACATGACACATAAAACGAATGTTTACACATAGGATTTGGGCTTATAAGCATACCAAAAAAAAATATTATCACTAAAGGTGATCAATACCCACACCGGAAGTCTGTCATGTGTAGGAATACAGTTTCAAAAGTTTGCGTGAGTGAAAGACTACATGTATGTAAGGTTTAAAGTTAGTGTGAGCAATGGTTCAAAAGTTTTGGACAATGCTAAAAAGTTTTGACAGACAGACAGATAGACAGAGAGACACACATACAGACACACAGAAGAAAACAATTTGCCCCCAAGATCTGTAGCTGAGGAGAATAAAAATGCAGTCTAATTATGGTTCACATCCATATTTATTGTTTGCAAAAACCTGTCTTTAAGAATTTACATTGTGGTTTTCTTATGCACTGCACTTCCTCTCATCAAGATCAATCTACATATGAAGTTTCATCAACCTAGCTACTTTAGAGTTATGTTCTTTTGCACTGCACTTCCTCTCATCAAGATCAATCTACATATGAAGTTTCATCAACCTAGCTACTTTAGTATTGGAGTTATGGTCCGGACAAAATCAAAAGATTAAAAATGACAAAGGGCAATAACTCCTTTCAAAATACATGCAGAGTTATGGTTCTTAGGCACTGCACTTCCTCTCATGAAGGTCTATCTACATATGAAGTTTGATCAACATAAGTACAGTAGTTTTGGAGAAATGCTCCGGACAAAATCAAAAGACAAAAATTAACAAAGGGGAATAACTCCTTTCAAAATACATGCAGAGTAATGGTTTTTATGCACTGCACTTCCTCTCATCAAGATCAATCTACATATGAAGTTTCATCAACCTAGCTACTTTAGTATTGGAGTTATGGTCCGGACAAAATCAAAAGATTAAAAATGACAAAGGGCAATAACTCCTTTCAAAATACATGCAGAGTTATGGTTCTTTTGCACTGCACTTCCTCTCATCAAGATCAATCTACATATGAAGTTTCATCAACCTAGTACTTTAGTATTGGAGATGCTCCGACAAAATCAAAAGAAAAAATGACAAAGGGCAATAACTCCTTTCAAAATACATGCAGAGTTATGGTTCTTATGCACTGCACTTCCTCTCATCAAGGTCTATCTACCTATGAAGTTTCATCAACATAGGTACAGTAGTTTTGGAGAAATGCTCCGGACAAATATCTGTAGACCAACCGCCGGACCGACGGACAAGGTGACTCCTATATACCCCCCCAAATTTCATTTGTGGGGGTATAATAATCACTGATGTCCCCACTGTTTGGAGATATAATCCTTAATTTAGGAATTTCTTGTAGGAGATCTGAGGTAATGGTTACATGAGTACATCTATGTACATGTGTATAAGGAATTGTGATCAAATATTTCAGTAAAGAAAAATTCTAATGCTTTCAATTTTGGTTATATAGGAAAACTGACTGATACTAGAGACTTAGGAAAGATGTTTTATTAGTCACAGTCTAAAAACATATTTTACTGTCAGGAATATATATACAGTAAACATCAATTGTTCAGGTATACTCAATAGCCAATTCCCAGTTATGGAATACAAATTTTCAGGTCATGATTTTTTCCCATCTTTATGGGTGTGTGCATCTGGTGGTTCTATAAGAAGAGACCAAAGAGATAAAGTAAATACTGACAGTACATATATATAACCTAAACCTTACTGTTTGTTGTTCACGGTCTTATGACATGTTGAATCCTTGTATTGCATACTTTGTAATGTCAGTAATATAACCTGTATTTGATGTCAATACATACATAAACCAGGTGAAATTGAAGGTTTGAATTCATACTTGTCATAAGGAATAAAACATTACCAAAAATAGCATGATTATTATGCCATTCCAAAAAGTTTTGTCTAATTAGTTTCTTTAATAGTAACATTTCAGTACATGTATTTGTATACATGATAATATATATGTCATTTTAAGTGTATTTCATAAGCCTTTGTTATATAATGTTAGTTCACTATACAAGCTTTTCACATAAGGAACTAGTTCTGGTATGTTTATAAGACCTAGCTATAGTAAATAGAATCTTGTGATCCCTTCAAATTCATTGTAAGCTGAGTTTATTTTACTTCACCCATTATAAATAAGGAGCAGCCTGTTCTAACTCTGTTTACTTGACATCAGTTTCTGAGATGATTAAAGTTTCCAGTGTCATCTGGCTATAGACAATCAACATGATGTTAAGTGTGTAAATACTATTGGATTCATTTGGTATGCTGTCTGCCATGCAACACTAGTTTGTCCCCCCTTTGTATATTCTGATAAAGACAATAAAAAAATCTAAGTGCAACCTACTTTTCTCGAAGAGCTGCGTTATCCCGCAGTGTGGGTTCATCAGCAGATAAGTATTTCTGAATACATTCTCGCGCCTCCTTCCATGCTGGCCGCCCTAGACCCATCAGGCCGTTGAGGCTCGACTGAAAATACAAACATAAACCCAGAGTAGCAGATAAACAATGCATGATCATATTGTTTAAAATGAACTCAACATAAAGCAACTGTTGGTGTTCTACTGTTGGAATGTTCTTACACATATTAACATTTGCAGAATGTTCATATAATGAAATGAAAGATCGTTAACTGTATCAAGTGAGCCTGCATTCTCAGAAATGAACTCTACTTCATTTAATAGTTTCTATATCATCTCAGGATAAGAGATACCGACTGACGCTCTAAATCAACAGAGGAATAATTTTCAGCCGTATTTATCTCTACATGTGGATAAAATTTGATTGATAATGCAGTTATAATAATGTTTGTCTGTTGGTTTTAATGTCCCACCAACAGTATTTCAGTCATTGGAGACAATGCCTACTTGAGACAGACATAGTGCTGCCACACTGCAGTAATCACGCCGTAGACATATGGCATGATACCACACCCAGTCACATTATCCTGACTACGGGCCAACCAGTCCTGCAACTACCGTTATATGCTAAGCGCCAAGCAAGGGAGATATAACAGTACCATTTTTTATAACTTTGGTATGTCGTAGCCAGGGATTGAACCCACAATCTCCCACTCCTGAGGCAGACGCAGGTATAATAACTAACATCCCTGCTATGTGATATTTAATATTTCAGTTTGTGAGAACAGAACCTTTTCTCCTTCTTTAATTTTCCCAAATAAAAAATGGTCACTTCCCAAACATCTGAAAAGTAAAGGCCTATATAATTATAATACAAAACTGTGGAATATATGATAAAACATCTTCAAAATAACCAGGTTATCATGTACTCAGTTAGTGTTGCTATCACAAGCTAGCTTTATTTCAACAATTACTAGCTCACATTGCGAAAGGAAAGAGGAAGATTTGTTTCTTGTTCTTGTCCTTTTTGCCAATCTGTAACACTGTTATACCTGCCAAAATAAACTACATTTAATTACATTCATTTCTAATATATATAGCCGATGTATTACAAGCATCACATAACTGATGTGGGTCTTTTACATTCAACCTTCTTGTCTGGATATGGGCCTGCCCAGTGTTTACAGCTGTATTCAGATACAGGTAACAGGTTATACAGTGGCTACACTGGAATTACTCAAGGGTTGACCTTGTTTATACAGAGGGACACATGGTTTTGTTTGTGATAGTGTTTGAGCAGTTAACAAAGATACAAATGGACAAGGCAGGGCTTATCTGTTTACAGCTAAAAACTGGAAACATTACCTGTCCTAGGCAATCATTAATCAGATTAAGTCTTTATCTACAGATAATAGTCATTGCTAATTTATATTAAGATAATTTTTTTTACAAAACAAAAAAATTTTGATTGAAAACTTTTGGAAGAAATGCCATGTACATGTATTATCGTACGGTACTCTATTCCGACGCATCACTATTCCGACGCCTTTTTTGTTTTGACCTCGATTTTTATTAAATGGATTCCGTGTGACATCATTCTTACAAGTTTTGTTTGTCAACATCCCTTTTAGCGTTAGAAAGCCAAAATGTGGCGAGTTATTGATGCAGGGTTATTATTTGGTATACTTTATACAACACACCTGCAAAACCTCCTTTTCAATAAGTACTTTTTCTCATCTGGCATATTTTCAGTGAAACAATGAAATAGAAAAAATATATGCAACCAACATTCCCTCGTACATTATTTCTGACACGAAAATTTAATTTTTAAATGCATGCTACAATGATTAAATGAAAACCCATCAGATGCGTCGTTTCATTGTACTCTCAAGTCAGCCTCACTGAATTATACAGACATGACCACTAGTGATTTTTCGTTGAAAAAACGATGCCAGCCACTTGAAAACAATATAAGATTATGAATAAATGACTTAGTTTTTCCATACAAAGGAAAATTATATTTTTGTTTATGTTAAATTAAAAAAGACCACATTTTTTTCTTAGGTGCGTCAGAACTGTATACTCGAGGATACAACAAGATGCCCAATGGCAACATGTTGATCCTGCAGCTTTATATGTAACTTACTCCTCTAAGTGGGGCTTTGACTAAGAGATAAGTTACAGCCTGGACAAGCAAATCTAGCACCATGACCTTTCACCTTTAAGTGTGACCTTGAACTTAAAGGTAGGATCCCAATTCTTGTGCAGGACACTTTAAAGCATAAATGAAAACATTACTGTCAAATCATTAGAAAATTCTGTGATTCTGTGAATCATGTCTAATTTTACAACCCTAACAAGCAAATTATGACCTTTTATTAAGATTAACCTGACCTTGGTGCTAGGGACTCATTCTTGTGTGCAACAATTTATCTAACTGAGGGGAAAATGACTGCAAAAATCATTATGATATGAAGATATCTCATTTTAATATTTCATAATGTTTTCCATAACATGTGGTGAATTATATTTTCACCGACTTTTTCTAACTAGATATATCAGAGACTGCCAGCAATATAACAACAAGTGTGTTCTTTGGAACACATGTGTCACCTGCTGAAGTGTGGCGGAAAAAGTGGGGTGGACAGATGACACAAAAAACACAAATGAAATGTTTAAATCAGCTAACTAAAAGGAAACAGCAGGGGTTTTCTTAAGTGGACGCCCACTTGCCCGTGCCGGGTTAAAATCACTGTGGGCAAGTGATTTTTCAAAAAGGTAGCCCGGCCTGCCTGTTTTCAATGAGGGCTAGAAGATGATGTTCAAAGTAACTTGCCCCCTGGACAAGTGAAAGTCAAATCCTTAAGTAAACCCCAAGAGTATATGTTTCTGCTATTTAAACTTGATATAACAACACAAGGACTTTTCCTTACTGGCAATATCTCTACCACCAGTTTTTATGAAAAGCCTATGATCAATATCAAAGTTATAGCTGGACAAGCAAATCCAGCAGCATGACCTTGCAACTCTAAGTGTGACCTTGACCTTTGAGCTGGGAAGACAGAAGCAAAATTACTGCCAAGTTACTTGAATATCCTACAATTCATGTCTAAGTTAAGACCCAACAAGCAAATCTGGATGAATTGACGAAATAACACAATACAACAGACATTGTGGTAACTTTATCTCCACAGCCAGACTGGACAATAAAAGTTATTCATCAAGATTATTGTAACTAATCAATGTAAGTATTTTCCTTGAAATCTTCCTCCCATTAATGGCAAGGCTCTGACACTCTGAAGCATCAACAGGTTGTGTGACTTTGTCACTGTAATGGTATGGTATGGCACAAACAACAGTGAGAAGTAATGACTAATACAAAGTCTGTCTTTAAACTAGAACTAAAATGTGGCAATGGGTGACATAAGCTGGTTTCCATCACAAGTCACAGTCTAAATTCTCACCTCATCAAACACCTCTAGCTGGTTCCTCAATATTGGTCCATCAAAGAGATTCTTCACCGCACTGAGGTCCAGTATCTGGTCACCAATAGCAACACCAATTCTTGGTTTCGGCTGAAATGTGTTTATAAAAACAAAAATAAAGCAAAAATATTAACCTGCAAATATGAATATTTTTCATGCAACCACAACAAAAATCACTATGATATGAAGATATTACCTCATTCTAGAATTTGAAATTGCTTCCCAAAACACATTGTAACCTATATTTCCTAAGACTTTTTCCTAGCTAAAAATACTATTGTGCATAGATATATTCTTTAGACTTAATAAAACTGGCGCTAAATGTACTGAATACTGATATGGATGAGGCAGCTTGCCATAATGAAAGAAATGTCATATCAGGATGTATTCTTAAAAGAAAATATGATATCGACATAAATGTCCTGGTCATATCAAAAATATGATTCACGTTAATAATGCATTGGGTTTCCACGCAGGAAATGTAATGAATACGTATTTTCAAATTATATAAATATTGCTTGTTTGGTATGATTATGTAATATCCTGTTTGAGATCAATCAGGGGATAATAAAAGGGTTACCCTGGTTAATTGATCCGGGTGTGTGTGAGTATCGGAGAGGTGCCTAACTGACGGGCATGATTTATGGCCCTGGGTGTGACATATTGTCAACTTCGAGGCAATAGTCAATCACTTCAAGATGTGAACTGACGCTTACCAAAATGGTCTGGTTTTTCGAGCAATTAGTTAATAATGACACAGATTAAGTTATAATTAACGTGTTTCAAATTGGCAAGGTTAATTCAAAATAATATTATAGGAATTATTAGTGCAAAAAATATGATATTGGTAGGTTTTGTTGTTCCATAATAATTCACATCATTTTGATTTTTTAGTTATTTCTTTGTAGGGTATAGAAAAAAAAAACATACATGTTATTCTGATTATTTGTTTTCCTGAAATAAGTATTTTACTTTAAACTTAATCTATTAATCGAAAATGCGTTTTTCTAATATATTTGATGTTTCGTAGCCATTAATTTTTTTTGTTTTTATTGTTCTTTTCGGTCTGGTGAATTTCACAAAATCTGATGTTGGCAGTGCTGGAATTAACCCCTCAAACACCTTGTACATTAATATCAATCTGAGGCAATAGATGCGTGAAGGAAACTAAATGTATGCATGTCTTTGATTTGATCACATATCTCTTCTATAACTGCATGATATTGTAAAGCATCTGTCTGATGAGTGTCTGCAAGATGTAAAGTGTCTCAGCAAAACCTCATTCAAATCTCGTACTCCTGTTTTTTTTTCCACAAAAAAAAAGTTATTTCGCTACAATTCACATCTGCAGAGTTTTCAATGACGCACAAAATTGTACGTTTTAACGCAAAATAATCTGAAATGATCCCCACGTTGAATGCGCCGTCAATGACGCATTTTCAAAACCAGGTTCTAAATATAAGACACATTCCTTTGATATCAAACAGCTGTCAGTTTAAATCTACTACATGTGATTCCTTTATTCTGGAAACAACATGTGACATTCCAGATGCATGTTCATTTTATTCTTTCCGTTTCTTAAAATAGAACCCGGACTGCCGGCATTGCATAAAACCATGACCTCACGTCGTTGTCGTCCCGAATATTAGGCTGTCTGTTTACGTGCATGGAAGCATGTTTTTAGTTATGAAAACTAGACTTACTTTGATTTTTTCTCACCATATATCGCCCTTTATATATTTTGATACATTTTATCACAGAAAAATTCTCCCTTTATAAATTAGTCTGATGTTCCGATACGTTTTGTACAACTTAGTCCTAACCAATGATGGATAGTTGTTGCAAAGCAATATCATTCAGACCATCACAAATGCTGCAACAAGGACGCAGCGGAATCTTATGTTTTTTTCTTTTCAAAAGAGAACTCGAAAACGGGCAATGCCGATCGTCCTGAACTAAACAGTTATATTACTTTATTTTATTTTCCAAGGTTTCCATTTACACAGGTTTTATATAACAGACACAGTGCAGGCATAAAGTTTTATTATTTTTTTACCTAGCTGCAAGCATGTCCCCTTAAAATTTCAAATGACCCCTAAATCAAATATTCGAGGGGACACATGTCCCCAAAATGAAAATGTATATATTAAACCCTGCATCTGTGCTGCATATGTCTTTAATTTATTCAATGTGAAGTAACTTCATAATCTTAGATTATAAAAAAAATCGATAAAAAAAAAAAAAATATCAAAAGAGTATATTTATTTCAAAGTTAATTGTCTCACTTCAAAAGTTAAAACAAATTCTAATGATGAAAGAACACTGTCCTATCAATATATGTCTCTAAACGCCAACACAAGCTGAATTCTCTTAAGAATGTCATGAATAAAAGCATATAGAGATTTGACATTTCACCCTTAGTTTGTGCATTTAGTTTGCATGATTTTTTCGGTCTTTTCTCAACTTTCAAGTGAGACAATAATTTGGTCAGGGGACTTCTACATATTCCTGAATCTGTTATCCCGATACTGGGTTTTACACAACGGACAATGGTGCGTACAACTTTTTTCTCCATGAGTGTAGGAATACTCACTCGACAATGTCTAAGGCATAGACATATTCACCATATGCTGCATGTCTGTGTCTAAGGTCATCAGCTCTAAGTAGGTCAAACGTGAGGTTAGACAGCTCCAACCTTACGCCAAAAAATTTGAAAAGAGGGAGTGAGAGAAGAGAGATGGAGAGAGGTGTGTGTCGGATGTAGCGATTTGATTGGTTAATTGTAATGACCTTCACATGTGATACATTGCGAAAAAAAAAGAGAGCTAAACACAAGAATACTTCAGAATCAGAAGCTGTTATTTTAAGAAGTGATTACTAAACAAACACAAGAATGATTAACACATGATTACAAAATACATCACCGAATAGATAAATATATTTCCGTATTTTCACCTATTTTCGCGACCGATCATGTCCAAATTTTCAATTAAGTCTTCAATTGCTATGCATTTCTTATTTATACTCTTTCTTTGTCACAAATACTTACATTATCCTGAGTAGAGAATATTCCATATGGCAAATTCTGAATAGGAAAATGACTCTCGGGGATAACGGGAATGAAAGACATGTTTGTAAATAACGCTGATGGGATCTCGCTTAGATAAACACAAGTCAGCAATATAGCGGCAATTACCTCCCCTAGCACAGTGGGACGGATGACTTACGCGGCAAAGAGGGAAAACGCGGACCATTTTCTCGAACGATTAATTTTCTGAAGATAAAATTAATTAGGAGCTTGAACGTCATTTCATCGAACAAACGTAGGCCTGCATTATCCGACAACAGGTTGAAAACCAATCAATGTGGCCACATAAGACTATCTATCTATCTATCTATCTATATATACTGCACAAACTCCCCTTTCGGGTATTACTGGCAGGTGCGCGTCTGTGCAAGGATAAAACTGTTAAAATAAAAATTTTGTTAGGGTGAGAAAATTTTCTGAAAAAAAGGTGAATATGTTAGGTTTAAGATCTGGTAAAAACATCTTTTTGTTGATTCAGGGACGGTCTACTATCTGAAACGAGAGGAGCTTTTGTTTAAATGCTAAAAGATCATTTTGTGAGACTATATTTTCTGGTAAGCTGTTCCAAAGTATCACTGTATAAGGAAAAAAGGAATATTTAAAGTAGCTAGCTGGAGTATGAATTTGCCTGTAAGATAAAGAGTGTAAGTGGCGGGATATCCTCGCTGGTCTTTCAAGATATGCAGGTAATGGGACAGCAACAAGGTTATTTACTATTTTGTAAAACATAAGAAGTCTGGTGACATCACGTCTGTACTGAAGGGTTTGCCAGTCAAGTTCCTTCTGCATGCTGGTGACACTGTCGTAATAAGAATAGTTATTATTAACCCATCGGACTGCTCTGCGTTGTACTTTTTCTATTTTATCTATATATGTCTGTGTATGAGGACTCCAGACTGTAGAGGCATATTCTACTTGAGGTCTAACCAAAGCTTTGTAAGCTGCTTCTTTTACTTCCTTATTCTTTGTCTGGATGTTTCTGTGGAGGAAACCAAGAGTTTTATTAGCAGAAGAAGTAATGTTGTCAATATGTTTATTCCAAGAGAGATCTTTTGATATTGTAACTCCTAAGTATTTGGCATTATCCACTGTTTCTAAAGCTTGTCCATGTAATCTGTAATCAAAGGAAAGTGCTTTCTTCTTTTTAGTAATATTTAAAACAATGCATTTACTGGGATTAAATTCCATTTCCCATTTCTTTTCCCACTGCACCAGCTTGTCGAGGTCTTTCTGAAGTGTAATACAGTCCTGCTTGTTGTTTATAGCTAGGTAAACGGCAGTGTCATCTGCAAATAAACGAACTTGAGAAGTTATGGTATCTGGAAGATCATTTATATATAACAGAAAGAGAAGTGGGCCAAGTACAGATCCCTGAGGTACTCCTGATGTTACTGGGACTTCTGATGAGCATCCTCCCTCCAAAACGACTTTTTGTGTTCTGCCTATGAGAAAAGATTTTATCCACAACAGGGTTGAATTATTGACTCCATGTTCCTGTAATTTGTACAATAACTTTAAGTGGCTGACCTTGTCAAAAGCTTTACTAAAATCTAAAAGAACTAAATCAGTCTGTTGTCCATTAACAAGATTTCTCGCTAGTTGGTCAGTAAGTTGCAGGAGTTGTGTTTCACAGGAACGTTTTTCTCTGAAACCATGCTGTAAGTCATAAAGTATATTA
>CM037791.1:32745259-32795259 GCA_021229015.1 Solen grandis
TTTTAAAATCTATTTTTAGCTCCTGTGACCTAATTATGCAATGGACTGGAACCATCTGAAAACTTTGGTAGACAGTCTGCCAAGGAACTTTCCTGGCCAAGTGGAAATTGGCCAAGTGGTTTAGGAGGAGAAGTTGTTTGAACGAAAAGTTGACGACGGACACATGCACGGACGATGGACGACGGACAACGGGCGATCACAAAAGCTCACCTTGAGCACTTTGTGCTCAGGTGAGCTAAAACAAATATACAGACACCCTTGCATGGTATCTAATGGCTTTATCCTGCAAAGTGATGAATAATGAATCAAACACAAAGTAACAAAACTGTATAGGACTTCTCATTCCCTGAGTTGTGCACAGCTGTAGGTAAACACACACACAATTTACTAATAAGCAGGCAAAGCTGTACTTTCTTTACCCCAATACCAATGAGGCTTCCTTGATTTTTTGTAACGGCTCTTTTCACCGACTTAACATAATATTTCCCTTTTTTGGATGGCATTTTCCTCTTTATAGGATACAGTCAACATCGTACATGCGACCACCTGTATTAAACGACTTTTTTATTAAACGACCGTTATAAATCCCGCCCGAACGTTTTTACTATATCAATTTATCCCATTAAACGACTTTTTTATTATGCGACCAGCGACCACATAAACCAAGTCCCAGCACGTAAGATTATGCACAAAATCAACTTTATTGAGCGACCGTGTTTGATTCCGTTGCTAATTATCGTGTACGCTGGAGCATGTGTACATATTCATCTTTAACACATCCGAACAAACAAACAATTATCCCGATCATAAGTGCTCACCTGAAACCAATTTGTTTTGACCACGCATAACTGCACCATGTACAACTAAATTCTAAATATAGTTCCTGGTTCCCGTTTCAAAAGTTACTATGCATAACATAGGTGAAACCATCCCTCCAAATGCCGAATGCTTCGGATTTTGGTAAAAGAAAATTTGGGAATAAGGTAAATTAATACTTCCGGATGCAATGCGTACCATCAATAATTCGTAAATATAAGTATATACTTTGCGTTTTATGATACTCGACGAGGGCGCACGGTTGAAATAAATTTATCGGGGGTTTCTGGATTTATGTAAGACAGAGACATAAAGAAAGCTCATTGCTAAATAATATTTTTCTTGAAATTGTCCGAATCAATACATGAATTCGATGTCAAATGTTGTGTTTTTCCACCGAATACCAAATGCAAACCTCAGCCAATGATCCAAGGTATTATTCCAACATAACAGCTAAAAAATCGTAAGATATGACAAAAATAAACATGATGATGTTTATTGGTATAAAATAACAAAACATTGTGTAGTATACATCGTATTTATGTTGTAATATAATCTAACGTTATGATACAATTTAGCTAACAGTTTGTATATTTATGACTTGTTTGCCTGGATTTCCAAACAAAATCTATTAAGAGACCATTTCATTAAGCGACCACTTTTTGGCAGTCCCTTGAGCGGTCTGTTAATACAATGTCGACTGTATTTACATCGTCCGTTACTCTTCTTTTTAGAAACCACCATTACTATGGGTGACTAAATTATATGATCGGAACAGATGAAATTCTGAGAATTATTGCACACATACCGGGCATGTTTATAATTTTGTGATATGGGAAGGTTTCAATTTTAATTTTACTTGATACAGACAGTGAGACTGTCTATATGACAAATTCATCAGTCACATGAATTGCACTTTCCCCATTTCAGGTAGTTGTCTTTCTAATTTTCGTCTAAAAAAAGAAATGGGTTTACCACCAACCATACTTTAATAATGGCCAATCAGTTATCAATATGATGTCAACATGTATACATGGAAATGGGTCAGTTTTTAGGAGCAATTTGCCTATTGTAATTATCCATTGAATTTTACATTAAATTACACTGTTTTATACAACCAAACATAGTTTTAGTTGAAAGTCATTTCATACGAGTATTAATGTGTTTATATCAACTTAAACATTCCGCCTTGATTTATGCTGTTCAGTAAACAAGAGGGCCATGATGGCCCTGAATTGCTCACCTGAGTACCATTGCTACAACTGATTACAAGGTTTTTAAACAGACAAGAATTCTGATATAACTCTATCTTAAACATTTTAGCCCTGACTATAATACTACACACCAAATATATAAGCACTGGGCCTTATGGTTTCAGAGGAGAAGACTTATTGCGGGGTCATTTATCTCCAAAGGGCCACCATTTTGAAAATCTTGATAATGAACCATTAGATGATGCTACATACCAAATATCTAAGCTATATGCCTTATGGATTCATAGTAGAAGATTTTTGTTAAAGATTTTCCTATATAACTCTATGTAAAACAAGTGACCCCTGGTGCGGGGGCATTTATCACCATAAGGTCATGATTTGTCCAATCTTGGATATGAACTATAAGATGATGCTACATACCAAATATCTAATCTCTTGGCCTTATGGATTCATAGAAGAATATTTTTAAAGATTTTCCGATATAACTCTATGTAAAACAAGTGACCCCTGGTGCGGGGGCATTTATCACCATAGGTCTATGATTTGAACAATCTTGGTAATGAACCATTAGATGATGCTACATACCAAATATCTAAGCTCTAGGCCTTATGAATTCATAGAAGAAGATTTTTAAAGATTTTCCTATACAACTCTATGTAAAACAAGTGACCCATGGTGCAGGGGCATTTATCACCATAGGGTCATGATTTGTACAATCTTGGTAATGAACCACAAGATGATGCTACATATCAAATATCTAATCTCTAGGCCTTATGGATTCATAGAAGAAGATTTTTAAAGATTTTCCTATATAACTCTATGTAAAACAAGTGACCCCTGGTGCGGGGGCCAGGGTTTCCGATGACGCACAGATTTGTGCGTTTTGTCGCATTTATTTCAACAATGACCCCAAAAAATATCCACAGCGCGTCACCATTGACGCAATATCAGATTCATGATATTATATCTCAGCCGTTGTATAAAAATCAAATTGGCATCAGATTGACGATAGATTGCCTGCCAGTAGTACCCGCATTATATTGATTCGCGTAGGTTTTCCCATTGCAGAAAATAGCATAATATAAATAACGGACCAATCAAATATCGCAACAAGCGTGTTAAAAATAAAGGACCAATCAACGGCGCGTTGTTATGAAGCCGCGTCACAGCGAAACCTGAATTTTTACTTTTCGAAAGGAAATAACGAAAAAGATAGGGGGGGGGTACAATGACAGCGCACCTGGCTCATCGCATGAAGAAAAAAAGGTTGATGACCAATGTACAAGACCTGAGCCTGATGAATCGACATTGCCACCAGCAAAAAAGAAACAAGAGGCCCATGATGGCCCTAAATCGCTCACCTGAGATAAATAGGTTGACCCAAGGAACATCTGTACCAAGTTATTTTAAAATCTGGCCAGTAGTTTTGAAGAAGATGATTTTTAAAGTTTTCATATTTTTTTTCTTTTTGTTGCCATGCCAACCAGAGTTCTATATGGATCAATTTTATTTTAGGAACTTTTGTGAAGGTTGACCCAAGGATCATTCCTGCCAAATTTAATCAAATTCTGTCCAGTGGTTTCAGAGGAGATGTTGTTTAAAGGTTTCTCTATATACATATAAGGCAAATAAGCCCCGCCCCTGGCGGCCATGTTTTTTTACGGATCGGAATAATTTTAGCAACTTTGGTAGAGGTTGACCCAAGGAACATCTGTACCAATTTATTTTAAAATCTGGCCAGTAGTTTTGAAGAAGATGATTTTTAAAGTTTTCATTTTTTTCTTCATTTTTGTTGCCATGGCAACCAGAGTTCTACATGGATCAAGTTTATTTTAGCAACTTTTGTGAAGGTTGACCCAAGGATCATCCCTGCCAAGTTTAATCAAATTCTGTCCAGTGGTTTCAGAGGAGATGTTGTTTAAAGGTTTCTCTATATACATATAAGGCAAATAAGCCCCGCCCCTGGCGGCCATGTTTTTTTACGGATCGGAATAATTTTAGCAACTTTGGTAGAGGTTGACCCAAGGAACATCTGTACCAATTTATTTTAAAATCTGGCCAGTAGTTTTGAAGAAGATGATTTTTAAAGTTTTCATTTTTTTTTCCTTTTTGTTGCCATGGCAACCAGAGTTCTACATGGATCAAGTTTATTTTAGCAACTTTTGTGAAGGTTGACCCAAGGATCATCCCTGCCAAGTTTAATCAAATTCTGTCCAGTGGTTTCAGAGGAGATGTTGTTTAAAGGTTTCTCTATATACATATAAGGCAAATAAGCCCCGCCCCTGGCGGCCATGTTTTTTTACGGATCAGAATAATTTTAGCAACTTTGGTAGAGGTTGACCCAAGGAACATCTGTACCAAATTATTTTGAAATCTGGCTAGTAGTTTTGAAGGAGATGATTTTTAAAGTTTTCAAATTATTTTTCTTTTTGTTGCCATGGCAACCAGAGTTCTTCATGGATCAACTTTATTTTAGCAACTTTTGTAGAGCCTTACCCAAGGAACATTCCTGCCAAGTTTCATTAAATTCTGTCCAGCAGTTTCAGAGGAGATGTCGTTTAAAGAAAATTGTTGACGACGGACGACGGACGACTGACGACGCACGACGGACGACGCACGACGCCGGACGCCGGACGAAGGGCGATCACAAAAGCTCACCTTGAGCACTTTGTGCTCAGGTGAGCTAAAAAGGTTTCCAACGGGGTTTCTGCGACGAAAGGAGAACACGCTTTACTTGGCTGTTTTATGACGAATCGGACCAAACAATGAAGTGCAAGCCCTGTATTGATACAAAACAAACCAACCCCTTCGTAAAAGGCTGCATCAATTTTAGATGAATATATGAAAATAGATGAAAACCTCGGCATTAACGTAGCGATTTTCAATTTCTAAAGTGGGTGGGGTACCGTACATCGGCCCGGCTATACCGACATGCACTGATTTTTTTTTTACCGGAATACGACATCGATAAGCTTTCAGATATAAATAAATTGTAAAATAACTTTATTAGGAATTTATAATTGTAGTATTTTATCACATGTTCGTTTATTACATTACCAATTATAAAATTTAAAACAAGTTACATGCATTGTTGTGGATCCACGGACAAATGAAAATAAACAATTTTAAAACTAAACAGATTAATTTATGAAAAATTTAAATTAAATTAACATGTAACTTGGATATTATGTTTGGTTTAATTTTAGATTTCTATTATTAAATGGTTTTCTATCAAATACGGCATCTGAAACAATTTATATTTCCTCGGGGATAAATCCAGAGTAATTGACAACTAGATCTGCAGATTTTTTTTTATTTAAATGATTTAATCTATGTTGAATTTAAACAAGAGGCCCATGATGGCCCTAAATCGCTCACCTGAGATAAATAGGTTGACCCAAGGAACATCTGTTCCAATTTATTTTAAAATCTGGCCAGTAGTTTTGAAGAAGATGATTTTTAAAGTTTTCATATTTTTTTTCTTTTTGTTGCCATGGCAACCAGAGTTCTACATGGATCAAGTTTATTTTAGCAACTTTTGTGAAGGTTGACCCAAGGATCATCCCTGCCAAGTTTAATCAAATTCTGTCCAATGGTTTCAGAGGAGATGTTGTTTAAGGGTTTCTCTATATACATATAAGGCAAATAAGCCCCGCCCTTGGCGGCCATGTTTTTTTACGGATCGGAATAATTTTAGCAACTTTGGTAGAGGTTGACCCAAGGAACATATGTACCAAATTATTTTGAAATCTGGCCAGTAGTTTTGAAGGAGATGATTTTTAAAGTTTTCAAATAATTTTTCTTTTTGTTGCCATGGCAACCGGAGTTCTTCATGGATCAACTTTATTTTAGCAACTTTTGTAGAGCCTCACCCAAGGAACATTCCTGCCAAGTTTCATTAAATTCTGTCCAGCGGTTTCAGAGGAGATGTCGTTTAAAGCAAATTGTTGACGACGCACGACGACGGACGCCGGACGAAGGGCGATCACAAAAGCTCACCTTGAGCACTTTGTGCTCAGGTGAGCTAAAAAAAAAATAAGTTTAATAATGTAGGTAAAACATGTATGAGTATGATAACAAGAGGGCCATGATGGCCCTGGATCGCTCACCTGATATCATTAGGCTATGTAAAATCAAGTGACCCCTGGGGCAGAGCCAATTTTGACCCCAGGGTCATGATTTGCACAAACTTGGTAGTGATCTACTAGACAATGCTGCACACCAAATATCTAAACCCTAGGCCTTGTGGTTTCTGAGAAGAAGATTTTTCAAGTTTTTCCTATATTAGCCTATGTTAAATCAAGTGACCCCTGGGGGGGCCAATTTTGACCCCAGGGCATTTTGACAACTTGGTAGGATCTAAGACATGCTCAACCAAATATCTAAACCCAGGCCTTGTGGTTTCTGAGAAGAAGATTTTTTCAAGTATTTCCTATATTAGCTTATGTTAAATCAAGTGACCCCTGGGGCAGGGCCAAATTTGACCCCAGGGCCATGATTTGAACAAATTTGGTTGTGATCTACTAGACAGTGCTCACACCAAATATCTAAACCCCTTCTGAGAAGAAGATTTTTTAATTTTCCTATATTAGCTATGTTAAATCAAGTGACCCCTGGGGCGGGCCAATTTTGACCCCAGGGCATGATTTGAACAAATTGGTAGAGATCCACCAGACAATGCTACACACCAAATATCTTAACCGCCTTGTGGTTTCTGAGAAGAAGATTTTTCAAGGTTTTTTCCTATAGTAGCCTATGTTAAATCAAGTGACACCTGGGCGGGGCCAATTTTGACCCCAGGGTCATAATTTTTACAATCTTGGTAGAGAGTCATAAGATCATGCTACATACCAAAAATCAAAAGGCTAGGACTTGTGGTTTCTGAGAAGAAGATTTTTCAAGTTTTTCCTATATTAGCCTATGTAAAATCAGGTGACCCCTGGGGCGGGGCCAAATTTGACCCCAGGGCCATGATTTGAACAAACTTGGTAGTGATCTAATAGACAATGCTGCACACCAAATATCTAAACCCTAGGCCTTGTGGTTTCTGAGAAGAAGATTTTTCAAGTTTTTCCTATATTAGCCTATGTTAAATCAAGTGACCCCTGGGTTGGGCCAGTTTTGACCCCAGGGTCATAATTTGAACAATCTTGGTAGAGATTCATAAGATCATGCTACATACCAAATATCTAAACCCAGGCCTTGTGGTTTCTGAGAAGAAGATTTTTTCAAGTTTTTCCTATATTAGCCTATGTTAAATCAAGTGACCCCTGGGGCGGGGTCAATTTTGACCCCAGGGCCATAATTTGAACAATCTTGGTAGAGAGTCATAAGATCATGCTACATACCAAAAATCAAAAGGCTAGACCTTGTGGTTTCGGAGAAGAAGATTTTTAAAATTTTCATTTTTAAAATCTATTTTTAGCTCCTGTGACCTAGATTTTTGACCAATCAAAATAATTTTAACAACTTTGGAAAAGGGCCCCATAATGAACATTCCTGTGAAGTTTTATCAAAATCCAGTGAGTAGTTTAGAAGGAGATGTTGTTTAAAGAAATTGTTGACGACGACGCACGCACGCACGCACGCACGGACGACGGACGACGGACGACGGACAAAAGGCGATCACAAAAGCTCACCATGAGCACGTTGTGCTCAGGTGAGCTAACAAAAAACAACAAAATCTGAACACTGTCTTTATTGTTTATTTTATTCCTCAATGAAGTTAACTGTAAGCCTGTTTTATCAAAGCTATTTTTATTTTAAAAAAAAATACTGAACACACACATGCACATATACATGCACTAAAATCATGTCCCCCAAAAAATTAGGATGACCCCAAAATTTGAAACAGTAGGGGACATATGTCCCCAAAATAAAACAAGAGGGCCAAGATGGCCCTAAAGACGCTCACCTGAGGACATTTGTGCTGACCAAGTTTGAGGAAGATTGAATCAAAATTGTGGCCTCCAGTGTGTAAACAAGGTTTTTCTAAGATTTGACCTACTGACCTACTTTTCAATCGCTTTTTAGGTCTATTAGATTAATGATCTTCGATAATTTGTTGAAATTTCTGAAGAGAATCGTATACCTACCAAACTGAAACCGGAAATGGAGGGCTGAATAGTTTCCTAATTTTTCATTGGTTAATAATATTATAACCTAAATCGACCGAATGTGTTTTTATTACCAACAATACGATTATCTGTACTTTCATATCTTTCTTAAAGAAAACCTTTATTTAATAATTTCTTAGTCTTTTTATCATTTTATTTAATCGTAGATACTGATTTTAATATAAAACATATATCAAGTATGTAATTTAAAGTAAAAAGTGATTCAATCAAGGGCCAAATTTAAACCATTATCTAGTCATAATCTCTCAAACTAGTAATATTGCAAAATATTTTTTTTATGATTGGTCTATATGAATTCTGTGGGTACGGACCACTAGACAATATTTCACATCAAATCTATAGATTAAGCTCTAGGTCTTTTCCTATGTAACTCTATGTGAAACAAGTGACCACTGGTGCGGGGTCATTTATCACCGTAAGGCTATGATTTGAACAACTGAGGTAATGAACCATTATATGATGCTACATACCAAAAATCTAAGCTCTAGGCCTTCTGGATTTATAGAAGAATATTTTTAATGATTTTCCTATATAACTCTATGTAAAACAAGTGACCCCTGGTGTGGGGGCATTTATCACCATAGGGCTATGATTTGAACAATCTTGGTAATGAACCATTAGATGATGCTACATACCAAATATCTAAGCTCTAGGCCTTATGGATTTATAGAAAAAGATTTTTAAAGATTTTCCTATATAACTCTATGTAAAACAAGTGACCCCTGGTGCGGGGGCATTTATCACCATAGGGCTATGATTTGTACAATCTTGGTAATGGCCCATAAGATGATGCTACATACCAAATATCTAAGCTCTAGGCCTTGCAGTTTTGCAGAAGAAGATTTTCAAAGTTTGAGTTTTTAAAATCTATTTTTAGCTCCTGTGACCTACTTTTTCAACCAATCTGAATAATTTGTACAACTTTGATAGAGGGCATCATAAGGATGATTCCTGTGAAGTTTGGTCAAAATCCCTTCAGCGGTTCAGGAGGAGATGTTCTTTAAAGCAAATTGTTGACGACGGACGGACGCACGCATGCACGGACGACGGACGACGGACAAAAGGTGATCACAATAGCTCACCTTGAGCACTTCGTGCTCAGGTGAGCTAAAAATCAATATTAAACCCTGGGGGGCATTTATCACCGTAGGGCTATGATTTGAACAATCTTGGTAATGAACCACAAGATGATGCTACATATCAAATATCTAATCTCTAGGCCTAATGGATTCATAGAAGAAGATTTTTAAAGATTTTCCTATATAACTCTATGTAAAACAAGTGACCCCTGGTGCGGGGGCATTTATCACCGTAGGACTATGATTTGTACAATCTTGGTAATTGCCCATAAGATGATGCTACATACCAAATATCTAAGCTCTAGGCCCTGCAGTTTTGCAGAAGAAGATTTTCAAAGTTTGCATTTTTAAAATCTATTTTTAGCTCCTGTGACCTACTTTTTTAACCAATCTGAATAATTTGTACAACTTTGATAGAGGGCATCATAAGGATGATTCCTGTGAAGTTTGGTCAAAATCCCTTCAGCGGTTCATGAGGAGATGTTGTTTAAAGCAAATTGTTGATGACGGACGGACGGATGCACGCACGCACGCACGCACGCACAGACTACGGACAAAAGGCGATCACAAAAGCTCACCATGAGCACGTTGTGCTCAGGTGAGCTAAAAAAACACAGGACTAGGACTTTTGCCATAATAATCATGTACAGCAGTTGGGAAATAATTTCTTCATTTTCGAAAATTCAACAATAAAATTGGGAAAAAATAAGCTTCTTTTCAATTGGGAAGTCACCGAATATCGGCCTCAGTTATATAAGGAAAAAAGGCCCTGTAATATTACAGGCAACTTTGTTTTGCGACCAAAATTGCAGTCCAGGCCGGAAGAGAAAGTCCTCTCTTTCAGAGACACTGCAGATATTCTGATATGACTATGCCATGAGCAGTACAGCAATAAGTGGGTATCAAAGGTTCGGAAACCTAGCATTACTTGGTCCAGATCACAAAGTGAAACTAGCTTACCGGTAAGTGTGTACTTGTCCAGGGGAGATAAAGCCCAACGGCAAATTCATTTGAATTGTCCTTTTTGATTGAATGATTAACTGGTGGTAGAGTGTCCGCTTTACTCTAGGTGGTCTGGGGTTCGAATCCCAGCCAAGGCACTTCCTCTGGTGACCACGTCAAACCAGACATATAGAATTGGTACCAGATACACCCTTGACTGGCGCTTGGCAAGATGGGTTGCTATGGGAACTCAAATTACTCAGTACTGGTTCTACCCAGGAACTTGCCTTCCATACAATGGAAATAAGTGTTAGTTAATTGTCAATGCAAGTAAGGTCTGTCAAACAGCTGATAAATCTTACATGATAGTTCTAGTGTTTAAAAGGTGAAGGCAAAAATATCATCCTGTGTTTCTGCTAATAAGTAAAATATCAGCTTTGATAGGTACTACTACTAGGAGGAGGGTTCTGGGTCTTTTCTGATAAGAAAATAATAGCCAACATAACAGTTTTCATACTTTACTATTTTAACCATAATATATTTGTGACTAATTCAACCTGTTTTAGACCATTTCCAGATGTTTGATTTTGCAGTGTGTGTGTACAGTATATACTGTACTTGAAAATACATGGCCCTGAAATATTTCTATTTATCTGACATCTCCTTGAAAAGTGACAACACTTGACTGTTGATTTTTCATTTTTTCATCAACTGAGCAGAAGGGCCTTTACTCTGGAGTTAATGGTGTCTGACTGGTTATTTGAATTTGGCATTATACTATGACAAATTTTGAAATATTTGGGAATCATTTAAGCAATTTGAGAATCAAAATGGGCAATTTAGTATGCAACGTAAAACCCTGCCAGGATGATTCTAAGTGGGCAGTTGTAACCCTCCCTTAAGCTCTATGAACTAGGGGGTTCTTTACATTAAAAATATTGGAGAGAATGAATTAATTTTTGTCCATCTGCCAAACCTCTATCCATTTGAGACCTTTAGGCAACACTGTGATTCTGAAATAAGATCCTTGTGAAATATCCACACCAATGGGTCTACAAGTCTGTTGCCCAGATTCTATAAATGTGTTGCCCAGAAAACAACTTACCACAGGTAAGACACCTCTCTCTCGTATCAGTAGTCTCTGTGTTTGGAGCCATCGAATCTTCAGTCTCTTGAACCTGCATATCTACCGGTACTTGGGTGTCTTCCTCATCAGCAGCAAGCCTCATTCGTTTGTGTGGAGAGGGAGCACTGTACATGTGATCAATCAGGGCAATGCCAAATGTCTGGTTTGAAGACCCCCCAGCCCCAGCCAGCCCTTCCCTGGACAATCCTGCTACATGACTCCTGGTCCTGTCACTAGCCACAGACTCACCACTTGTGCTTATGGTTTCATCATGCAACTCTGGCTCAACCTTTACTGTCTCAAATGTCCATTCCACAGGTTCAATTTGCTGACATGAGGTCTCAACAACAGTGCCTTTTTTCCCTTTTCTCTTCCTACCTTTTCTCTTTGCTGTCTGTCCTGAAATGATAAAGATCCACTCTGAGGTGTTGTATTAAGTTTTTTGCTCATTTCTGTCATTTTCAAGGGCAACTAACTAAAATCAAGCCTATCAATACTTTATTTTGTTCCACATAATTGTTTGTTGTTTCATTTCCAGTCATTATGCAAAGTTTAAAACAAAATTCTATCCAACAGATTTTTCACTATGTTTCAACAAATATGGATACTGTGTTTTTCTTGAAAAAAAAAAGAAAAAAAAAAAGAACATTTCTTTATATTCGCTTATGTGACTGCAGACTAGTATAAAATCTGTTACATAAAATTTATTAAACTTTTACACAGTGAAAGGGAATATTCTACCAAATATCTGGAAATTAAATGAGGTGTTGCTAGCCAATTATTTTGAGTTATCTGCCCTTGAAAATGACATAAAAGAGCAAAAAACTAACTTTCAGGGGCAGATAACTAAACAAGAGCCAGAGGGCTCTAATCCGCTCACCTGAGTAAAGATAAAATGTCCCACCATAAAGTTACAAAAGATAGGTTAAAGATCAAGGTAACAATGCTGCATGCCAAATATCAAAGCTTTCAGGCCATATGATTTCATAGTAGAAAATTTTCTAGATTTTTTCCTTTATTAGCCTATGTTGAAGAAAGAAACCCCATGGGCGGGGCAAATTTTGAGCCCAGGGCCATTATTTGAACAAACTTGGTAAGAGATCATTAGACAATGCACATGCAAATTCAAGCTCCCAACCATAAGGTTCCAAGAAGAAAATTTTCTAGATATATTCCTATATAGCCTATGTTAAAGAAAGTGACCCCAGGGCGGGCCAATTTGACCCCAGGCCATGATTTGAACAAACTTGGTAGAGATCCACTAGACAATGCTACATGCCAAATATCTTAGCTCTAGGCCATACGGTTTCGGAGAGGAAGATTTTTCTAAGTTTTCCCTATATAAGCCTATGTTAAAGAAAGTGACCCCCGGGGCGGGGCCAATTTTGACCCCAGGGCCATGATTTGAACAATCTTGGTAGAGATCCACTAGACAATGCTACATGCCAACTATCTTAGCTCTAGGCCATACGGTTTCGGAGAAGAAGATTTTTCTTGATTTGTTCCAATATTAGCCTATGTTAAAGAAAGTGACCCCCAGGGCGGGGCCAATTTTGACCCCAGGGCCATAATTTGAACAAACTTGGTAGAGATCCACTAGACAATGCTACATGCCAAATATCTAAGCTCTAGGCCATATGGTTCCAGAGAAGAAGATTTTTCTTGATTTGTTCCAATATTAGCCTATGTTAAAGAAAGTGACCCCAAGGGCGGGACCAATTTTGCCCCCAGGGCCATGATTTGAACAATCTTGGTAGAGATCCACTAGACAATGCGTCATGCCAAATATCTTAGCTCTAGGCCATAGTTTCGAGAAGAAGATTTTTCTATTTTCCAATATAAGCTTTGTAAAAAAGTGACCCCCAGGGCGGGGCCAATTTTGACCCCAGGGCCCTAATTTGAACAAACTTGGTAGAGGACCATAAGATGATGCTACATACCAAATATCAAAGCTCTAGGCCATACAGTTTCGAAGAAGAAGATTTTTCTAAGTTTTCCCTATATAAGCCTATGTAAATAAAGTGACCCCCGGGGCGGGGCCAATTTTGACCCCAGGGCCATGATTTGAACAAACTTGGTAGAGATCCACTAGACAATGCTTCATGCCAAATATCTTAGCTCTAGGCCATACAGTTTCGGAGAAGAAGATTTTTCTAAGTTTTCCCAATATAAGCATTTGTAAATAAAGTGACCCCCAGGGCGGGGCCAATTTTGACCCCAGGGCCATAATTTGAACAAACTTGGTAGAGGACCATAAGATGATGCTACATACCAAATATCAAAGCTCTGTGCCTTTTGGTTTCAGAGAAGAAGATTTTTAAAGATTGCAATTATTTTGTCTATTTTTAGCTCCTGTGACCTAGTTATTCAACACACTGAAACCATTTGAACAAACTTGAAAGAGGGTCACCCAAGGGTCATTTGTGTAAAGTTTTATTGAAATCTGCCTGGTAGTTTAGGAGGAGAAGTCGTTTGAATTAAAAAGTTGACGACGCACGACGGACGCCGGAAGACGGACCATCACAATAGCTCACCATGAGCACGTTGTGCTCAGGTGAGCTGAAAAGTAGAATGGAGACAACCATTTTCTATTCCATAGATTGATATCCATCCCAGGTGTTGCATTTAGATCTGCCATGATATCCATCCCAGGTGTTGCATTAAGATCTGCCATGATATCCATCCCAGGTGTTGCATTTAGATCTGCCATTATATCCACCCCATGAATGTGTCATCGCACAAGTAAGCATGAATGTGTCATCGCACAAGTATGCATGAATGTGTCATCACGCAAGTAAGCATTGTCATCGCGCAAGAGAGCGTGAATGTGTCATCACACAAGTAAGCATGAATGTGTCATTGCACAAGTAAGTGTGAATGTGTCATTGCACAAGTAAGCATGAATGTGTTATCGCACAAGTAAGCGGGAATATGTCATCGTACAAGTAAGCGTGAATGTGTCATCACACAAGTAAGCATGAATGTGTCATTGCACAAGTAAGCATGAATGTGTTATCACACAAGTAAGCGGGAATATGTCATCGTACAAGTAAGCGTGAATTTGGCATCACACATGTAAGCATGAATGTGTCAGCGTACAAGTAAGCGTGAATGTGTCAACACAAGTAAGCGTGAATGTGTCATCGCACAAGTAAGCGTGAATGTGTCATCGCACAAGTAAGCGTGAATGTGTCATCGCACAAGTAAGCGTGAATGTGGCATAGCACATGTAAGCATGAATGTGGCATAGCACATGTAAGAATGAATGTGGCATCGCACAAGTAAGCTTGAATGTGGCACAGCACATGTAAGCGTGAATGTGGTATGGCACATGTAAGCACAGGCCTTTTTTTTGCCATTTTGGGATTTTTAATTTTTTTTGGAATTAGGAATTTTTCGCGCGAAAACAACTTTTTTTGGGAAGAATTTAGAACATATAATTCCAAGCCTTAATTATGATTCTCTTTATTTCTTCTTTTTTCAATTATGTTTCTCATTACTGAACATTATTACAATGCCATTTTTCTGGCCTTAGCATCTCTAAAGATGTTGCACATTTGCTCAAGGTCTTCATTCAGTAACTGGCCTGGACCTTCAGCACAGATGGTCATCAGGCTTGAGAGTTTAGGAACAAATTTCAAGGGGGATTTTTCTTGAAATGATATAGGGGTTGCTTTTTCGGAATGGTTTTTTCAGCCGTTTTTTCATTTGTTTTTTTCGGGAGGGTCTACGGGTGCCGGTTGTTCAGGACAATCGGCAGGCACTTTTGAATCAGTTGATGTTGAGGCAGCATTCTCCTCACTTTGTTTTGAAAAATACGAATATAACTTTTTTGTCCCTCTTTATCTTTTTTACGAATGCGTTTTGCGTAGTACTTACTGTTGTGCGACGAAATCTTGACAACGTGAATAGTGCACGCTATAAACCGGGACACACAAGACAATTCTCCGGGAATAAACCTTTTTTCGATATTTACATTTTGAAATGCATTAAAGGTAAAAAGGCAACTAGAATTTGTAAATTATAATGAATTTATCGTTTTAGGGAATCACAAATGGAATGGACTTTAAAAATCGATCGGCAAACAGGCTTTCCCGAAAACCGTGGTTACCGCGTAATAGTGTCTTTACTATTTTCGGAATACGTCTGCCATTTTCATTGTCGTATCGTAAACAAGTTTTGATGGGACTGAACATCTCAATAAATAGGCGATATTTGTTCATTTTTTCTCCTTTTAGGCAGTGGGAATTTTATTCACTCGCATTGGGAATATTTTTATCAAAATTGGGAAAAATACACGTTATTTGTCATTGGGAATGGGTCCGTTTAACGGACCCGTAGATGCGCCAGAAAAAGGCCTGAAGCATGAATGTGGCATAGCACATGTAAGCATGAATGTGGCATCGCACAAGTAAGGTTGAATGTGGCACAGCACATGTAAGCGTGAATGTGGTATGGCACATGTAAGCATGAATGTGGCACAGCACATGTAAGCATGAATGTGGTATGGCACATGTAAGCGTGAATGTGGTATGGCACATGTAAGCCTGAATGTGGTATGGCACATGTAAGCGTGAATGTGGTATGGCACATGTAAGCGTGAATGTGGTATGGCACATGTAAGCGTGAATGTGGTATGGCACATGTAAGCGTGAATGTGGTATGTCATCACAGAAGTAAGCATGGATGTGTCATCGCACAAGCAAGTCTGACATCAAAATAATACAGTGATTCAGATTGGACCCACTTTTCTAAGGACAGTTGTCCTAAATTGTCAGGGTTTTTTTTTAAAGTCATTTGTCCTAAATTACAAAAAAAATCTTCAGACAATTTTGCTATAGCAAAATGATTTATAAGACATTAATGACACTTTCAATTTTACTTTATTTATTCATATTCTTTTTGCTTTGAAATATATCATTCAATATTGTTTCAGAACTTCAGTCAGTTAATTAATTTCCTAGGTAAATATGTTGTTATGACTAGTTTTTGATACCTTGTTCACTCATAGAGGAATGAAATAAATAATTGTTATTCAAGTTAATCTGGAGGGATGCGTTTCTTCAGCTTGAAATTAGCATGTCACTTTAAAGAGCCCACCCAACCCTTAAGCATAAAAAAATCTTACGAATAAAAGACAGAAAAATATATCTTTTTAATTTTATTGACACAAGAAAACAGCAGGTAATAATAAATTATCTAACTTTAAATGGAAATGTGAGATCATTCATACTTCTGGGATTTTGAGGATGATGAGTGAGAGAGAGATTGGACATATAAGGATATTTTGATTGTTTATCAAATTAAATAAACATAGAATTGTAACTTATATGACTTTCTATCTAATCAAAGTCTAAGGCGAATTCAGCAAAATCCAAAAAATCTGACTTGTCAGAATGATTTTCCATTCTATGACAGTCGTGTTCTTATAAATACGATCTAATTTGAAAGTGCTGACAAATCAATTACAAGTATATATATTTTATTCCCCCAATAATAGATCGACATCCTTTTATTCCTTATCTACTCTTTGTTTTTCATTCATCATTGACAGTTTCTTGCCGACATTTTATAACGGCCTGTTTATTTCTTAGAAGACTCGCCGATTTCCAATTTTAACGACACTTGTTTAAACAATCAAATGACCACATCTTGTGGCACGTGATTTATGGTATCTGACAATTCTATTGGTTCTTTTTATGGACAGACTCTATTGTTTTAAAGCAAATAGCACGAGAAGAATATTTGCATAGGTAATTTTCCACTGGATAGAACTTGAATAGCATGAAGAAAAGAAAACGAAACCTGACATGCATCATTCTATTTATTTAGTCATTTTCCTGATTTTATTGGTTGATATATGTTTTTAATTTTAAGGAATCATGTAACTATGAAAAAGAAAGATACTTATACATAAAAACTGGGAAAATATAGATCTTTCCGGTGGTCAAAATTCTCACAACGTACAACTACGAGTCCTACAAACACGCATAAAAACCGGCCTCTCCAAGTATCAAAAATGGTTTCTAATGTAATTACTTTCAGAACAAACACATTTTTTATTATATAGATTGTAATATGATTAAAGTTTCAACATCAACAATGCTATTTAGTCTTTTTTGCCGATAAGGAATTTTTATGCTGTTAAATATAGACTGCATCAATTTGAGTCCCCATGAAGTAACAGGTAATTGAGTCAAAATGCGTCTGTATGAAGTAACAGGTAAATACATACATACATACATATTCTTTATTTGGCATCAAATATTACATTGATAGCCAACGCGTCAGAATGAGTCTCTGTGAAGTAAAGGGTAAATTGTTGAAATTTCACCGTCCAGTACAGGCATTTGTCAGTCACATTGTCTGATGCACTGTATTTTTATCGGCCCGATGGGCATACTTAATTTATTTTTTCCGGTCATCTGTAGCTTTTATCGGCCCTGGACCGAAGGGCGGATCTAATCTGAATCCCTGATAATATGAATCATTATATGAAATGATCAAATGGGACAGAGAGAAGGACAGTTTCATTATTATGGGCCACCCTTAGGAGGCATAAAAAACATCCTGAAAATACATTGAAACATGTCAAAGTTACTATGTGGACATGACCACCAATGCATACCAAATATCAAATCTGTCGGTCTGTATGTTTCTAAGAAATCGCATTTTGAAGTTATGCTTTCTGGTTGCCATGGCAACCAATAGGGGTGTAACGATATACCGGTATACCGGTATATTGCAATATGCCTTGAAAGCGTATCGTAATGCGATACGGAAAGAGCGTACCGGTTTTTTTATTGTATCGCCAGAAATCTGCAGAACCATACTTCATTTTAGATAAATATTTGAATGTTAACGTGAAAATAAACACCACTAAGTCGGCACGGCTCCTTGTTGTTTACCAAAACTCCTTCGCAGTGGTTTGTCTCCGATAGATAGTTAGAGAGCACTCTGTGTTGACGTTTAAATTCCGGTTCCTATTTGCAAAGTTCAGGATAGAACTTTTATGCATAAAATCCTGCCTTTAAGTTTATATTATAATATTCTTATAATCAAACAAATTTGATTTAAACAGACAAGCATAAAACATACAGTAAGATTATTTTATTTCTTCGCCTTGATTAAAAAACAAACAAACAAACACCTATCGAAAATTCATAGGCGCCGGTAAATAAACCACGCTGTATCTAAGCGTCTAAAGCGTCTACCAACGATTTTCCCGCAAAAATGTCAGAAGATGGACTAAGACCACAATTAATTTTACTATATGTTCTATATAAGCATATATGCAAATGACAATTTCTGTAAGGGAAATTGACATCCAAACTTACCCTCATTAGATAGATCTATTCAAGAGAAATAATTCTGTACATTTTAAACATGGGATCACCCGACTACTTTTTGACCTATTTAAGCTTAAATAACATACATATGAATTTAGTGCACCGGTCGGCCATTTCACACCAATTTTCTCAAAAATTCCCCTCTCAGTAATGCTCAAATTTTAAGGTTGTGGTGCAATAAGGCCTCTAAATTGGGCATTTTATGACTATTTTAACTGTGTTCTATAGAATTTGATCCTTTATTGCATGTCTTTCAGTCAAAAACTCACCTTAATTCAGCATTAAATAGGGTCACTATTTTCTGTGTAGGCACATCCGGATACAGGGTAACCAAGGGCAGGTAATTGTGGTCTTAGTCCAGATGATGCCTACGAATATGTGGCGAATCCGAAAGCCAAAAGCAAGGTATGGGAGAATTTCAGTCTCAAAAGGCATCGAAAAAACGGCGACATTGAAACAAACAGCTTTTTGCAAAAAAAAATGTAGAACTGAAGTTAACGACGAATCTAGCCACGCACTTAGAACGGCATCACAAAAACGCGATGACATCGAGTGTCCGACATTGCACCACCGCTTCATCAACAAAGTCAAAATGTCAGTCTGAACCTCAAAAGCAACTAACGTTGTTTGATTGTGCAAAAGACAAATATTCAAAATCAAACCCGAAGGCTTCTTCTATTACCAATGCCATAGGAAGGTTCATGGTAAAAGATCTAAGGCCATACAGTAAAAAAATATGCAGTAAGAGGATGTTAAGTCCTAATAAGTAGTGACAAAGACAGATTTTCAAGAAGCCTTGTTGCCTTAGTTATATTTTTACTTGTTTTTGAAATTAATTTTGACTATGTTTAATAACAGAGGTATCTGTTATACATGTAGCACTACAGTATGAAGTATTAAATATTTTATTATAATCTTCTACTAGCTGAGTCTAGCCTTTAGCCTTGTATTAACAAAACCGCAATATATTGCAATACGTATTGCAATACAGCGTTGGCATATCGCAATATATCGCAATACGGTCTGGCCGTATCATTACACCCCTAGCAACCAAAGTTCTTCATGAAATTCAAGAAAAATTAGCCTAAGGCTAACATAGCTATCATTTTAGTTAAATATGGTGAAAATCCATGGACTAGTTTTGGAAGAGAAGATTTTTCAAGAATTCCTTATAGAGTTCTATACAAAAAACTGGGTGTGGCCATTGGTGTGGCCTTTTGTGACCCCAGGGGCACAAATGTTGCACTGATGTTGAGGCAACATGAGCAGATGCTATGTACCAAATATCAAATCTGTAGGTCTTAATATTCCTGAGAAAAAGCATTTTATAGATGTTCCTTTTTGGTTGCCATGGCATCCAGAGTTTTTCATGGAATTGAAAAAAAAAAAATGGGAATTTGCATTTGGCTATCATAAGTATCATTTTGGTAAAAATTGATGAAAATCCATTTGTTGTTTCAGAGAAGATTGTTGAAATTGTTGATGCACAACTACACAAGTTATGTTTTCTGGTTGCCATGGCAACCAAGATTCTTCATGAAATTCAACAAAAATTAGGAATTAGCCTCAGGCTTACATAAGTATTATTTTAGTGAAATTTGGTGAAAATCCATGAAGTGGTTTCGGAAGAGAAGATTTTTCAAGAATTCCCTATAGAGTTCTATACAAAAATCTGGGTGTGGTCCTTGGGTGTGGCCCATTGTGACCCCAGGGGCAAATCAAACTGGTGTTGAGGTAACATGAGCTGATGCTATGTACCAAATATCAAATCTGTAGGTCTTTATATTTCTGAGAAAAGGCATTTTAAAGATTTTATCTTCTGGTTGCCATGGCATCCAGAGTTTTTCATTGAATTGAAAAAAATTTAGGAAGTTACATTAGCCTATCATAAGTATCATTTTGGCAAAATCTGATGAAAATCCACCTCGTTGTTTCAGAGGAGAAGATTGTTGAGAATGTTGAAACTGTTGCCGCACAATACGCCGCATGACGGACAATCAAGTGATTACAAAAGCTCAACCCTTAGCTTTGCTATGGTGAGCTAAAAAAAATCTCTTTTTAAACCTTTGATCTCTAAGTGTAGCTAACAGACCTCACTCTTGTGCACAATACATCATCTCATGATGGTTAACATATTTGTCAAATAACTAAATCCATCTACGAATGACAATGTTATGGAGCAGACATTTGTGACATCCATCCATCCAGACAGACATAAAGCATGAAATCAAAATGTCTCCCTACCCACAATGCTGGGTGAGACATAACTAGAACTGTCGCCTAAGGGCTTACTAATACCCCCCCGCAAGTGTTTTTGTCAAACATGGCTTTGGAGCATGAAATCAGAATTCTTGTATGCAACACTCCATCTTAATATACAGAGGACATATGTGCCAACTACATGGAAATCTAGTGATCCTTTGTAACACATACCTATGGATATACCTATGTCTATGGATAAATATCATTAAGATTCACTGAAATCTATCAATGGAAGAAAATTGTAAAACAAATACCATCAAAGGGACATATCTTTAAAACAGGGGGGAGGGGGGGGGGGGGGTAACCCAATGTTATATAGAAAAAGCGCTACTACAATGTCTAAGGTTGAATGACAGCAAGTTTCATTGAAATCCCTCCAGTAGTTTAGGAGGAGTAGTCTGCAGAAAATTGTAAAGCAAAAATCATCAAAGGGGCATAACTATAAAAAAGGGAGGTAATCCAATGGGAGGAGTAGTCCGCAGAAGTTTGTAATGCAAAAATCATCAAAGGGGCATAACTTGGAAAATAGGGGAGGTAACCAAATGCTATATAGATAACGCGCTGCTACAATGTCTAAGGATCATTGACAGCAAGTTTCATCAAAATCCTTCCAGTAGTTTAGAAGGAGTAGTCCGCAGAAGTTTGTAATGCAAAAATCATCAAAGGGGCATAACTTGGTAAATAGGGGAGGTAACTCAATGCTATATAGATAACGCGCTGCTACAATGTCTAAGGATCATTGACAGCAAGTATCATTAAAATCCTTCCAGTAGTTTAGGCGGAGTAGTCCGCAGAAGTTTGTAATGCAAAAATCATCAAAGGGACATAACTTGGTAAATAGGGGAGGTAACTCAATGCTATATAGATAACGCGCTAATACAATGTCTAAGGATCATTGCCAGCAAGTTTCATCAAAATCCTTCCAGAAGTTTAGGAGGAGTAGTCCGCAGAATTTTGTGTCTACAGACGGACGGACGGACAGACGGACGGACAGACGGACGGACGGACAACCTGATTCCAGTATACCCCCCCCTAACTTCGTTGCGGGGGGGTATAATGAATTGAAAGTGCTTTGTGATTCATTTTTCTCCCGACCTTTTCTGATCAACTTTACATCAAAATATATTAGGATGAATCTTTTGAGTCCCCAGCAGAAGGGCCTACCTCTCCTGCAGTGGGTGAGGAATGATGCTGTTATGGCACTATTTTCCAGGAATCCCGCAGCCTTTTTGGAGCCGAGATGTGACAACGTGCCATCCCTGAGACTGGCCGTCAGAACAACAGACTCCTCCTCTACATATGTGGACAGTTGCTCCACCTGGAGGTAATTGTAAAAATACAGTGAGATTCTTGACATTTTAGAATAGCATTACATGTATATAGAGACTTGTTATTATGTGCATCACTTTCAGCAGATTGTTTTTTTTTCAAAGTAACTTAAAATCCTTTTATGTTTTATCGCAACCGCCAAAGCCGTGTTGTTTACAGACAATACGCAGTTGTATCAATCAATGCCACTGGTTGAGAACTCCGACCAAGCACTAATGCTGCTTCCAGGCTGAATACAGTAGTTTAAGATTTTGTCTCTGTCAATTTCGTATGCAACATATGTGCACTAGGAGAAATTTGTATGCAACATTTTTAATTTTTAGCAATAATATTGCAAAATCACGACCTTGGCAGAGGCAGGCTGAACATATTCACAGACATAAACATTAAAATTCCTTTTTTCAAATTTCAAACTTTAGTAATTCTGACATCATTTTTTTCAGCCTCATAAAAGAAGGGGGGGAGGGGGTAAATATGAGTTCAAAAACAAGACCTTTTTTAAAACCTAACACTGATCACTGTCTTTTCTTCCTTTTTAAAGTAGAGATGAGTTGCTTGCACATTAACCTGTTTTCATACTGGTTGCAGATCATTTTCCTTACATACTGCATGCAGTGAAGGTTAGATACATACCAGCGACTGGATCTGTGACTTTAACAGCTCGGCCAGTATCACCTTGTAGCCAGGAATGTCTCGGATCAGGTCCAGATCCATTATACTTCTATAACAGTAAACAAGAGCTATCCGTAAGACAGCATGCTCAACTATTCAAATGCCTGTCAATAAAAATAAATATTGCAATTAAAGACAAAATGAGAATCTCTGTATTATCAAAATATACCCAAGAGCAATAAATATAAGCTCTAAGTTTTAAAGCAATATCTTAAAGAGTTCAGTGAAAAAGTGAGTTAGTACAAAAAGATTAATCAAGTCAGAAACCGGGAATAATTATATCAAAATCCAAGATAGAGTTATGTATTCTTGCCATATACAATTTGGGGTGATGGTCATAATTAGGTATTCAAAGTTCAAAACAATACCTCAAACAGTTGAGTGAAAAGATGAGGTGGTGTGAAAACCTTAACCGAGATTCTAAATAAACAAGAGGACCATGATGGCCCTGAATCGCTCACCTGATTATAAATGAGCAACATATGCTGCTTTTTTTCAAATTAACCTACTTTTTTTACCCCACATGACCCAAATTGAACTTTGTCTAAGATTTTTTGTAGACAAACATTCTGACCAGGTTTCATGAAGATTGGGCCAAAAATGCAGCCTCTAGAGTGTTAACAAGGTTTTTCTAAGATATGTCTACATTACCTTCTTTTTGACCCCACTGACCCAATTGAACTTTCAAGATTTTGAACAAACATTCGACCATTTCATGAAGATGGGCAAAAATAAAAAATTTTTAACCCTGTGACCTATTTTTCCCCCCCAAATTCAAACTTCTCCAAGATTTTATGGAGGCAAACATTCTGACCAAGTTTCATGAAGATTGGGCAAAATTGTTGATGACGCACGTCGCACAACGGACGCCAGGCGATCACAAAAGCTCATCTTGAGCACGTTCTCAAGTGAGATAAAAAGGGGCTAATTATTTCAAAATTCATGACAGAGCCTGACCCCAAACACAGGTATGCAATTTCATGTGTGAATTATGAGGGATATCCATGGTAAGAAATTGTAGATAAAAGCAATGTTAAAAAAAGTTTTAGCATTTTTTCTAAGTCCAAAAAGGCCCATAAATATGTAAAATTATTTGGAAGACTTACTGTTCCAGTTTCTACTTGAAGTTTGAGGGACATCCATCGATAAAAAGTGGAGATAATGGCAATGTTAAACATAACTTTAATATTTTTCTAAATCCAAAAAGGGCCATGAATATGCAAAACAAAAAAAATAAAAACGGAAAAATTTTAAGGCAATTTCTCAAAAGGTTCAGTGAAAAAGTAAGCAAGTATAAAAAGAAGATTTTGACTGAACATAACGATATCAATATACTTACCTGGTATAGACTTAGCGACAAGAAGATTTTGACTGAACATAAAGGTATTAATATACTTACCTGGTATAGACTTAGCGACAAGAAGATTTTGACTGAACATAAAGGTTTTAATATACTTACCTGGTATAGACTTAGCGACAAGAAGATTTTGACTGAACATAAAGGTTTTAATATACTTACCTGGTATAGACCTAGCGACAAGAAGATTTTGACTGAACATACAATAATAATAATATACTTAATATACTTAGAGACCTCATTAAATGAAGCAATTTATTTACTGTAGGAATGACATATATCTAGACAAAAATATAGTGCGAAATTCTCAACATTAATTCCCCCATATTGAAGAAGGAAATGCAGGCAAAATTGCTTTCCCTAGGGCCTTTTCTTCATTTGTTCCATTACGGTAAGCAAATACAAAGTCAAACAAGCTGCGAGGACAATACAGTCCAACAAAATTAGCACCCATCAACATGTGAACTGTTCAACACGTGCCGCATGTCATGCTCTAGCTGTACTAATTGGCTTGTGTTAGCTCAAAGTCACCTCTATATTCTATTGCTCCAACTTACGAAGTAAATTAAATTTTATTTTACAAACTAACTTAACCGTTATTTTGAAACAAGAAAGGGGAATGTAAAGGTAGAAAAATATCTCCAAGTCATTAGATATGTATATGTGTGAAAAGATTCTTTGGTGTGTGTAAATATAATAATGCATAATTTCAAAAAAAATAAAAACGATATTGCTAAAAGGAAAATATTTACTTAGATATATATATAACTATTACTGAATATATATTTATTTTTATCTCAATGTAATATAAATGTCAGAACTGATGTTACGGACAAATTAGATTTTCATAGACTACAACAAAGCATTGTCATAAACTGTATGTTTTAATACATTCATGATTTTAATTCAATTTTGATTCAAAATCAATCTTGATTATTTAACTTTTCCTGTTATATGTGTATTACCCGCAACTTATCTCCCCTTATATTTTTTTCTTGCCGCTGAATACGACTGATAAAGGTACAAATTACCTAAGACACATAATATTGATAATTAAACAATTTGGTAACTAATAAATATATATTTTGCATTGTGTATTATGTTTTTGATTGATTAGTACTTTTTAAATCATATATTTGGAAAAAAGGTCTCTTGTCGCTTCTTGTCACTGGAATTCTTCATGAAGCTATTTAGGGAGACCGCTCTAAAGTCATATACTGCATATACCCCCCCCCCCCCAAAAAAAAACACACACAAAACAAAAATGGACCTCAGTGATTCAGATTGGCATCGGCCATTGGCAATTTGCCGAAAAAAATAATAAATTGCAGATTTTTTCCCAAGAGGTAAGACAGATCTGCCGATAAAATTCTCATTTATGGGACAAAATGGCCGATCGTTTTTTCAGAAATTATGACATCAACACTGATTGAAAATTGTTCAGTACGAAAAATAAATACTACTTGACGTACAATCCGAGTCGGTTGATTTAAACTTTAAAGCACTTTTATGTCGATTAGTCTGGTTTCCAACCAGTACAATAGCAGAGTAACCTAGCAGTGTAGAATGCAGGGAACCAGACTGAATCAAAATGGCGTCCAAGAAACGTAAACATGACGAAAGTCAAAGACTTTTATTTGCAGTTGGTGTTTCTCGCCCTGAATAAGTTGCCGAAACGGATTTGATACAAATACCATCGCAAGTTTCCGACAGAATGGCTGTCGAAGTTCAAATGGTTCAGATTTGATAAATGAGTGAGTCAAAACGTACTCAAACCAAAACGACCCACTTTTTGAGGTCAAAACGTACCCAATTTTGAGGTCGAAACGTATCCAAGTAATTTTTTCTTATTATTTACTTTTTTTCATTTCATTATTGACATTTTCATACAATATTTTAGTCAGGTTATAATTTATGATTTTGTTTATTATTATTTTTACATGAGCAACATTCTTTTTTTAAAATCCTTTGTTGATGTTTACTTATTTATATCAGGTCCTGGATATATCAAAATATTAATATCAATATTCTCAAAAAAAAAAAAAATATAATTGATACTTTTAATTTTTAAATAAAATATTTTTGATTATGTATAAAACTAAATGTAAATTTTATTCAATAAATGATTACCGGTACCTTTGATCTCTACAATTGTGTTTTTCAGCTTCTTTTCTTCATTTAATTATAAACACCTTTAATTGATACAGATTAAACATTTTGATCAATTATTTTGTACAATTCTCTTTAAAAAATGAAATACATTAATGATGAACATTACATTAAAACATATTAATTGTACATTAAAAACAAAATACAATCATAAAAATAATTTAACTTGGGTACGTTTTGACCTATTAGTTGGGTACATTTTGACCAGCAGGTGAGACACTCACCCCTGCAAGGAACAGACTCGCCCCAGAACATCAAGATATGTTGTTGAGAATTAGAATTCATTCTGCATATTATGATATGATTATGAACAATGAATTTCCTTATGAGAGGATATTTCAGGTGTGGAAATCTCTTGTTAACAGGAAGATGTTTGCCTAGATTTGAAAGTTCTTGAAATTGTTTCAGTAAATGCTTGAAGCCTTCTATTAGAGTTTTCATGTTTTTTTAATTTAGTAACCTGAGGTTTTTTCTTGGTTTAGGACAAAATGGCCTATGAAAATTTCAAGTTTTAGGACAGTTGTCTTAAAAAAATGATTGGCAATCTGAATCACTGGGACCTCCAACCTTTTAGGGAGTCTCCATATGAAGGGGTACAAGTCAAGGAAAAACAGCAGTTGTACCCCCAGTTACAAAATTCTGAGTAGGGTGGTTTCCGGCGGTATCGCGGGTTCTCTGGTATTGCGGTATTGTCAGTTTGTTAGGAAAGACTTTGCCGATCGCCACCTAGTGACACCATTTTGTAAACAGGAAGTAACAATTTTAATTGAAATAAACAAAAAGTAATATGTCTCCATAAATGGTATGAAAAACGTAAATTTCTTGCAGTATACTGACTTTCAACCATTATGCTTATCACCGTATGTCTGCTAAAAAACGTTTTTTAGCATAAATAATGAATTGAAAGACTTGACAATTGCTAGATCTTCGTCTGCTGCATTGTTTTATGAATGATGATTGTTTTGATCATGTAGCGACACCTGTAGGTGGAGCCAGCGGTCTTTTTTCAAGAAATACTGCGATACCAGAGAATCATGGAATTTTTTTATGTAGGACAAACATGGCGAACAATAACACGTTTTAAAACATTATTAGAAAGGCTGAAAAAAATTGTTTTCACACTATGGTGCAAAGTTGGAATAAGATAAGACTACACTGATATTTTATTCCCGTTAATGTCGTTAGTACCGCGATATGAGGGAACACCATCCTACACCCTGTTGATTTCTGGACAGTCTTACGCAGCATGCTGGTGAGAACTGAATATTCCAGGATACGATAAACACTTACGTTCAAATAAACCTGTAATTTGAAAAGGTTATGAATTGACAAAAAAAGAAGATTGCGAATTGACATCTATTCTATGAAAACTATGTTTACGTTTACCAAAGTATCATATATCATCAAGACACTTTCCAGCGGCGACACTCACGTAACCCGCGATTTTAAAAGGTGTCACGTTTATTTAACAACTCCGTAAAGTTCAGTCTAGAGCGTCATGTTAAATCTGGCGTGCGTTCAGAATGGCAAACCGTATGCAACCGGTCGCTTACAGTCAGCTATGGAGTTGTCTTAGGACCTTAAAGTATGCTGTTCACGTGAAACTTATGCTGTACACGGGTATACGTGAATATCATGGTTTATGACACTAAGATAATTTCATAGCATACTGTAAGTGTACGGTTGCATACGGTTTGTCATATTGAACGCACGCCGGTTTTTTTAATCCAACATGTATCTTTTTGAAACTTGAACACCGTATATGTAATGCCTAGGTCCCACTGGATAAAAACCGTCATTGATGTGGAAATACACAAATTTTATCCCGATGGCATCAAATGTTTGAGCCAAAAAGACGGAGGAGTCCTATGAGAAGCTTCGGGATCGGTCCGTTGAAACGTTCACTGATGTTTCGGCTATGGTACGAATGGCCTTGTATTATCGGGGATGGCTCCCGATGCTCGGGAAATTTCTCCGATGATCGGGGAAGGTGCCCCGGAGCTTCACCGAATTTGAAACACCATCGGGGGAATATCCCGCGGATTAGGGAATGTATCGTTGTATCGAACCATCCTAGGTGCCTCGTGGAAGATTATGGAGATTATGAGAATTTGGTGATGGAATTAAGAGACAAAACTAAGGATGGACTTTTTGGGGTTTATGAGGATGCCCCCAAGGAATGTCCCATGGCCTTAATGACCCTCAAAAGCCTACCCTTAGTCTAAGGTTGACCAAAAAAAGCAACACATTTTAGAGTGCGCTTGTCGGTTTTTTTTGCGATTATTCTGAGATTCTATAACAAGATCTGGAATGTGTCACAGAAAGGTCGTCGAACCTTTGAGACATCCATTGGGATTCCTCGGAGGAAAAAATATTTCACGGAGTTTCCCCGGCTTGTTTTCCCGATAAAACTTCGAGAACATAAAGGGAAAAAATTCAATGCAAGCAATGTTCTCCCGATGACTCCATATGGCTCGCGACGCTTTCGAAGCTTCCGCGGGACACAGGGGAACCTGCTCCCGACGCCTCGCGAGGCTCATCATTTTCCATCGGGAGTACATTCCCGAGGCAAAAAAAGTCAAGTGGGACTGAGCCTTGAGCGATATAATTTTGACTGGGACACTGATATTACTGAAATGGAATTTACTCCGGTATTGGGAGATAGGGTAAAACATATAGGTTTCTCCTGCATTTTCAACCGCAAACTGGTAGTGGTGAGCTGATTAATCATAAAGTCAACGAATCAGTGACGAGCTACAGGTTGACGTGACGATGACGACGAAAATAATTCGTTGACGAATTATTGACCAAAAAAGGGGGTGTTGTTAATATTTCAACGCGCATCTGATTGGGTAATTTCATTAATTTGATAAATTGATACTTGCCAAGTTGCACTTTGCACATCGTTGGCCTCTGGTTGTAACCTCTTATACTTTATCTCGGTTCAATGTTTATACATGTATTTGAATATTTGAGAAATAAACATCTATACCTAATACATATCTATATAATCTATATAGTATAGAATACTTTATTTTCATGTTTACAGTAAGAGAGTTTTAATAGGCATTTACTCCAAACATGGTATATTTGGTATTTAATCATGATTAATCAATTAATCAGTGACTTTTGTCTCTGATTAATCGACGAATATTTTTTCGACTGATTCCAATCACTACAAACTGGCATGAAAAATTAATAAGTGTTTTTTGGACCCCCCCCCCTCCCCCCCCACACACACACAAAAGTGACTTGTGTACACTATAAACTTAGTGAATGCTTTGAATAATCACCCGTTTTAGACTCAACAGTGTAAAAGACAGTTTTATTTAAGTCTGAGGGATAAAAATTACCTTAAACATATTTTGTCAAATATGCGGAAGGGAATACCGGGTAATGCTGTATTAGGTTCGAACTTGGTAATCTTGAATGTCTAATTGTCGATCTGGAAACAGCCTTCACACACAGATTTCCAAGATAAAAAAAATAGGCGCACGTTTTAGGGTCGGACGGTTGCAGAAAGTTTTTGGCCCCTTCTGCGTGTCGATTGTTTGCATTTTTTTCTAAATGTTAAATCAGTGACAAAACAAACAATATTCAGTAATAAAATATGTTGATATTTAATATAATATCTTTAATATCCGTTTTATATCGCACGTAAATTGTGTTTCTGTGCATTAGTATTTCGTATTCATCGACTTACCAGTAACATTGCTCAATGACTGGTTACCTGGATTTGATTTGAATAACTGATCATGCATAATCTACATATACATTGTCCGAAATATGGCAGATTGAAATTTTCAAATTCATTCATTTCTTATTCCTTTTTTTTTTTTAAATTTAAAATACACCAGGGTGTCTATATCAAGACACCATGAATACACATATGCGTACATTTAGATTATTACATTCGTAAATCTTAAAAAAGTGAACATGATGATGTATCGGCCTACTGTTTGTATTTACATGTATTCCTTTCAGGAGAAATATTTAGAGGAGTTTCATAAAAATAATACTTAAAAAGTTATGTAAAAATAGTAAAGCTGATGACATTAAGAAACACAACCCATTTCTGATTAAGTTTAATTTGCATGGCTAGCTATAGGTATGCATCTACTCTGCAGAATACTCAGATTTTTTCCTTTTGCTACAGCAAGAAAAAAAAATGTACATGTAGATAAAAGTGAATTAAAATTTCGTTGAGTAGATTTAGTCAAAGTAAGTTTTTATCATTATTATTATTATTATCTTATATTTTTAATTAATTCCTTTGGGCTCTAGTGAAATTGTTTCGATGCTTTTTTGTGTTTGTTTTAATGTCCAGCTTAGTTGTTGTTTTTAGCGGCTAATATTATTCTTTACTTTTTATGCTAGGCTATTTCTTAAACTGCATTTGTCAAGAATAGTTTATAGTTGTAACTGATACAAACTGATAGTGTTGTCTAGAGGATATCCCCATCGCGGGCCCCCATACTGAACCATCCGCATAACCACCTGACCAGCCAGACTCCTATTGTCTTATGCCGCCCCCGCCCCCTGCTGTTAATGTGTCTAGGTAAACCGAATTGGCAGTCGTCCATGAATTGTGTGATAAGCTTGTGTTTAGGGTACTGAGGACACGTTCACAGATTGAGAGAAATTGACATGTCGTCTGCCGAGCGATCTAACAATTGGGAAAAACAGGCAATTACCAAAAGTTTGTATCAGTTACAACTATAAACTATTCTAGGCAAATGCAGTTTAAGAAATTTCATAAAAATAGTTAGGCTAAAAAGAACAACTAAGCTGGACATAAAAATGTAATTAGCATCGAAACAATTTCACTAGCGCCCAAAAGAATTGATAATAATAAAAATACTTGGACGAAATCTACCCAACGAATTTTTGAATTCACTTTTCTCTACATGTATAAAGTTTTAAATTTTGCATTAAAAAAGCGGGTTAATTAGCTGCCGGCAGGTTGATGAACTGTCAGGTATGAAAATTTCCGATTTCGTTTTTGAAAAAGTTAAAAAGGTAAGAATTTTTTTATTTTTTTAGATTTTGCTGTAGCAAACTGCAGAGTAGATGCATACCTATCGCTAGCCATGCAATTAAACTTAATTCGAAATGGGCTGTGTTTCTAAATGTCATCAGCTTTACTATTTTTACATAACTTTTTAAGTATTATTTTTATGAAACTAACACCTAGATATTTTTTCCTGAAAGGAATAAATACAAACAGTAGGCCGATACAGCATCATGTTCACTTTTTAATATTTACGAATATAATAATCTACATTTATGTGTATTCATGGTTTCTTAATATAGAGACCCTGGTGTATTTTAAATTTATAAAAAAAAAAAAAACATGAATATGAAATAAAAGAATTTGAAATTTCAATCTGTCATATTTTGGGACAATCCATATTTTGGGACAATGTATATGTAGATTAAGCATGACCACTAACTCAAATAAAAATCAAGATAATCAGTCATTGAGCAATGTTACTGATAAGTCGATGAATACGAAATACTAATTCACAGAAAACACAATTTATATGCGAAATTAAACGGATATTAAAAAAATTACATTGAATATTAACATCTTTTATCACTGAATATTGTTTGTTTTGTCACTGATTTAACAATTATAAAAAAAAGTACAAAAAATCGACACGCAGAAGGGACCAAAACCATCTGCAACCGTCCGACCGTAAAACGTGCGCCTATTTTTTTTATCTTGGAAGTCTGTGTATGAAGGCTGTTTCCAGATCGACAATTAGACATTCAAGATTACCAAGTTTGAACCTAATACAGCTTATACCCGGTATCCCCTTCCACATTTTTGACAAAATATGTTAATTTTTTTTTTCCTCAGTTCTAAAAAACAAAAACTGTCTTTTATACTGTTAAGTCTAAAACCGATGATTAATCAAAGCATTTACTAATTGATAGTGTACACAAGTCTTTTTTTGGGGTGGGGGGATTCCAAAAACACTTATTAAATATTTTATGCCAGTTTGTGATTGAAAATGCACGAGAAACCCATATTTTTTACACTATCACCCAATACCGGAGTAAATGACCTTTCAGTAATATCAGTGTCCCATTCTGCCCCTTCTCCCACTACCGTCATTTTTATTATTTATTTATTTATTCTTTTTTTTTTTAAACACAACTGTAGACAAATACAATTGCACAGTAGTTATTCAATAACATGGCTTTGCGAAGGTAAAATATAAAATTGTATCGCTCAAGCCTCAGTCCCACTTGACATTTTTGCCTCGGGGATGTGCTCCCGATGGAAATTGATGAGCCTCGGACGGCGTCGGGAACAGGCTCCCCTGTGTCCCGCGGAAGCTTCGAAAGCGTCGCGAGCCATGTGGAGTCATCGGGAGGCTTCGGGAGAACTTCGTTGCTTGTATTGAATTTTTTCCATATATGTTCTCGAAGTTTTATCAGGGAAAACAGGCTGGGAAACATACGCATAACTTCCCGGAAGCTCCCAGGAAGCATTCACGGAGCTTCCGCGAAATGTTTTTTCTTCTTCCGAGGAATCCTTGATGCTTCTGTGATGTTTCAAAGGTTCGGCGACCTTTATGTGACATATTCCACATATTGTGATAGAATATCAGAATACTCGCAAAAAAAAGTCGGAAACATCGCTCTAAAATTTGTTGCTTTTTTGGTCAACCTTAGACTGAGACGCTCAAAAAGGCCATGGGACATTGCTGGAGGCATCCTCATAACCCCAAAAAGTCTAACCTTGATTTTATTCCCCCGATGATGTTTCTAATTCGGTGAAGCTCCGGGGCAACTTCAAAAAAAAAAAAACCTTCACTTTTATCCCCAGATACCCCTCAGAATGCATCTCCGTCACATTAAATACATTTTTTTCCGGCAGAGCATGCCCCCGCATGAATTATGCATATTTATTTTAAAAAAAAATCGGCTGCTGGCAGTGTGAAGTTAGAGGCCCAGCAGCCTCTCAGAGTCACCTCGATCTCGATAAAACGCAAAAAATTATCGTGGAATCACCTCAGAACACTGAATTATACATATTTAGTTTAATTTCAGATAGCAGTACAGTTCATTTAGAAAAAGTTCGGCTGCTGGCAGCGTGAAGTTAGAAGTTAAATAAACTATAATGCTGTCTGAAATTGAACTAAGTATGTATAATTCTATGCTGAGTTGATTCCACAACAATTTTTTTTTTCAATTTTAGCGAGATCGAATTTACTCTGCCTGGATGATTGGCCTTTAACTTCACGCTGCCAGCAGCCGAACTTTTTCTAAATAAACTATAATGCTGTCTGAAATTGAACTAAATCTGTATAATTCAGTCTTCTGAGTTGATTCCACAACATTTTTTTTAACTTCACGCTGCCAGGCTGCTGGGTTGCTAACTTAACGCTGCCAGGCTGCTGGGTTGCTAACTTCACGCTGCCAGGCTGCTGGGCTGCCAACTTCACGCTGTCAGACTGCCAAGCTGCCAACTATACGAACATTCAAAACTGCCCCTTTTGTACAAATGCCGTGTTTAGAGCGTCCGCCCCGGAATTGTGGGTTCGATCCCCGGTCGCGACATACCGAAGTCGTAAAAAATGGTACTGTTAAAGCTCCCTTGCTTGGCGCTCAGCATATAAGGGTAGTTCCAGGACTGGCTGGTCCAGTGTCAGGATAATGTGACTGGGCGTGGTATCATGCCACATGTCTACATCGTGATACTGCGGTGTAGCAGCACTGTATCTCTCAAATGACTGAAGTACTGTCGGTTAAACGCAACAAACAAACAAACACACGTTTACATCAAGTTAAATTTTAAATCAAACCCTTATTACATTCTTAAAATATTGTTAAATACGAAAACGAATTCGCAGTACCTTAAGACAACTTAACCAGATGTATTGAGATTCAATGTCAATGCTCTCTGGATGCCAACACCTACCTATATATGGGTTGTTATTATTATCAATGTCAAATGTAACTAAATGTAGAAAAAATTTCAAATGGCGCCACCCTCCAGTGCCAGTGTTCATCCAAAGGGGTCTGGCACGAAAGGTAGATCACTATATATTATAGTGATATATGACCCATCTATCGTGTCAGACCTTTTTGTGTTCTTCCAGTTAAGCTAATAGAAAACTATCGAACACCTAGATCTCAAAATGGTACTTTATATAATGTTACATAACAAAAACAAAAAAAAAAAAAAAATTTAACATGTTAGAAATAAAGAAATTAAAACTCTGTAAACATGCACAAACATTTTTGAAACTTCTTAAAAGCTTAAAAAGAAAAAGATCATGATGCAAGTATCAAATAAAATTTTTTTTGCAATTATCCTTTTCAAAACTCGATTCTCTGAATCTCTGTATACATTCATTATATGTTAACTTTTCTAGACCTTCAAATGTTTCGATATTATTTATACAAAACTGAATAAATTGTCAGTCAGGTATTCTTACACTTCAGGACGTGTAAATGTATGAAAGCACCTGTACCTCTGAGCCATAGGTCAAGTACAGGAGTGCGATGTGGTTGAAGATTTTAATAGGTAATTAAATAGGTAAATCTACAGGTTTGGCCCTGGTGACTATGGTAACCCAGTAAAATCAAAACGTTCAATGCGCTGAGAGACGACAGCCGGATTAACAGGAAAAAAACTGCGATTCTTGATTATTGATACAAAAGAGGTAAAAGCCACATGACGCAAAAACTCCACACACTCTCCTGCAACTATAGTCGGTAGTAAGACAATCGAATTCGCACTCTGTTACAAAACAATCCGGAATTAGGGTCATGAACCTGACTGTATGAACTGCAGAAGTAGGTCGTTCCCTAGGACCCGATTTATATACACTATCTACTGTTACTGAAGTGTAGAACCTAACAAGGTACTTGATGTTTTAGATACTTGAATGTTTGTTTCTATTTCAAAGTTAAGAAATGCTCTGGGAGAAACCTAACTCGCTTTCATGCAAAATTACGCGTGAACTACTTTAGGTTAATTACAGACATTTTTTCTTTTCACAGGAATAGATCTTCAAGTATGTAAAATGGGTTGCTGTTCTGATTTATAAGTGTCACGAATATATTGTTCATGCTTAAAATGGATGTTTACAGGGCAAAATAACACGTTTACAAACTACAGCAAAGGCAGAAACACCTTAGACCAACTTTTTAGAATTCAACACGAAGTTTTATCTGCCAAAAACAAAGGGCATTCTGTTTTAGCTGTTTTTTCTAGATTTAGAAGCAGCATTCGATTTCACGTGGCATACGTGCCCTGCCTTCCACCCCGGTCCATCTTTTAGAAACAGAAGCTGGTATACCTCCATTGAATCTGAGGAGAGAGGAACAAAGCTTAAAATACTGGACACGTACCAACTCAAGGAAGGAAGACAACCCCGTCAATTCACTCATAGGAACATGATATTTTATTATTATTATTTGAACTTCAAATTACCTTTAGGGCCCATATAAATGAACTGTTATCTGAATATAAACTGAACAATATTAAAATATCCGATCTTAGACCTACTCCTGTGCCGCCCCGCCCTGGACTCTTGAATCTCCTATTGTCAAACTAGACTTTAGTGAGAAATTTGATAAAAGTGACTTCAATTAAATAATAAGTAATATTGAAATAATCAGTTAATACTTTCAGATATAAGAAGTAATACTTTCAGTTTAATAAGACAAATACTTCAGATATAAGACAGTAATACTTTAGATATAAGAATTAATACTCATTATAAGACATATACAGAATAAGACATTAATACTTCAGATTATAAGACAGTAATACTTTCAGATTAATAAGACAGTAATACTTTCAGATTAATAAGACATAATACTTTCAGATTAATAAGACAGTAATACTTTCAGATATAATAAACATTATATACATTATTTCAGTAATATAATATATTAGAATTATAAATTTCAGATATATATAGACAGTATATTTCAATAATAAGACATAACTTTCTTCAGAATTAATTATAAGACATAATACTTTCAGATTAATAAGACATAATACTTTCAGATAAATAGAATAATACTTACTTCAGATTAATAGAATATAATACTTCGATTAATAAGACAGTAATACTTTCAGATTAATAAGACAGTAATACTTTCAGATTAATAAGACAGTAATACTTTCAGATTAATAAGACAGTAATACTTTCGTTTAAGAATAAACAATTAATACTTTCAGATTAATAAGACAGTAATACTTTCAGATTAATAAGACAGTAATACTTTCAGATTAATAAGACAGTAATACTTTCAGATTAATAAGACAGTAATACTTTCAGATTAATAAGACGTAATACTTTCAGATTAATAAGAAGTAATACTTTCAGATTATAATAAGACAGTAATATTTCAGATATTAATAGAATAATATTTCAGATTAATAAGACAGTAATACTTTCAGATTAATAAGACAGTAATACTTTCAGATTAATAAGACAGTAATACTTTCAGATTAATAAGCATAATACTTTCAGATAATAAACAGTAATACTTCAGATTAATAAGACTATACTTCAGTTATAAGACATAATACTTTAGATAATAGACATAATACTTTCGATAATAGACATAATACTTGATATAAGACAGTAATACTTTCAGATTAATAAGACATAATACTTTCAGATTAATAACATAATACTTTCAGATTAATAAGACGTAATACTTTCAGATTAATAAACAGTATACTTTAGATTAATAAACATATACTTCGATTAATAAGACATAATATTTCGATTAATAAGACAGTAATACTTCAGATTAATAAACATAAACTTTCAGATTAATAAGACATAACTTCAGATAAAAACATATACTTTCAGATTAATAAGACAGTAATACTTTCGTTAATAAACATAATACTTTCAATTAATAAGACTAATACTTTCAGATTAATAAGCATAATACTTTCAGATTATAAGCGTAATACTTTCAGATTAATAAGACATAATACTTTCAGATAATAAGACAGTAATATTAGATAATAAGACATAATACATGATATATAAGACAGTAATATTTCAGATTAAAGACAGTAATACTTTCAATAATAAGACTAATACTTTCAGATTAATAAACAGTATACTTTCAGATAATAGACAGTAATACTTTCAGATTAATAAGACAGTAATACTTTGATTAATAAGACATAATACTTTCAGATTATAGACATAATACTTCAGATTAATAAGACAGTAATACTTTCAGATTAATAAGACATAATACTTTCAGATTAATAAGACATAATACTTCAGATAATAAGACATAATCTTTCAATAATAAACATAATATTTCAGATTAAAAGACATATACTTTCTATTAATAACAGTATACTTTCAGATTAATAAGACATAATACTTTCAGATTAATAAGACATAATACTTCAGATAATAAGACATAATACTTTCAGATTAATAAGACAGTAATATTTCAGATTAATAGACAGTAATACTTTCAGATTATAAGACATAATACTTTCAGATTAATAAGACAGTAATACTTTCAGATTAATAAGACAGTAATACTTTCAGATTAATAAGACAGTAATACTTTCAGATTAATAAGACAGTAATACTTTCAGATTAATAAGACAGTAATACTTTCAGATTAATAAGACATTAATACTTTCAGATTAATAAGACAGTAATACTTTCAGATTAATAAGACAGTAATACTTTCAGATTAATAAGACAGTAATACTTTCAGATTAATAAGACAGTAATACTTTCAGATTAATAGACATAATACTTTCATATTAATAAGACATTAATACTTTCAGATTAATAAGACAGTAATACTTTCAGATTAATAAGACAGTAATACTTTCAGATTAATAAGACAGTAATACTTTCAGATTAATAAGACAGTAATACTTTCAGATTAATAAGACATAATACTTTCAGATTAATAAGACAGTAATAATTCTAGATTAATAAAGACAGTAATACTTTCAGATTAATAAGACAGTAATACTTTCAGATTAATAAGACAGTATACTTTCAGATTAATAAGACATAATACTTTCAGATTAATAAGACAGTAATACTTTCAGATTAATAAGACAGTAATACTTTCAGATTAATAAGACAGTAATACTTTCAGATTAATAATAAGACAGTAATACTTTCAGATTAATAAGACAGTAATACTTTCAGATTAATAAGACAGTAATACTTTCAGATTAATAAGACAGTAATACTTTCAGATTAATAAGACAGTAATACTTTCAGTTATTAATAAGACAGTAATACTTTCAGATTAATAATAAGACAGTAATACTTTCAGATTAATAAGACATTAATACTTTCAGATTAATAAGACAGTAATACTTTCAGATTAATAAGACAGTAATACTTTCAGATTAATAAGACAGTAATACTTTCAGATTAATAAGACAGTAATACTTTCAGATTAATAAGACATTAATACTTTCAGATTAATAAGACATAATACTTTCAGATTAATAAACAGTAATACTTTCAGATTAATAAGACAGTAATACTTTCAGATTAATAAGACAGTAATACTTTCAGATTAATAAGACATATACTTGATTAAAGACTAATACTTCAGATTAATAAGACAGTATACTTTCAGATTAATAAGACATTAATACTTTCAGATTAATAAGACAGTAATACTTTCAGATTAATAAACATATACTTCAGATTAATAAGACAGTAATACTTCGTAATAAGACATAATACTTTCAGATTAATAAGACAGTAATACTTTCAGATTAATAAGACATTAATACTTTCAGATTATTAATAAGACAGTAATACTTTCAGATTAATAAGACATTAATACTTTCAGATTAATAAGACAGTAATACTTTCAGATTAATAAGACAGTAATACTTTCAGATTAATAAGACAGTAATACTTTCAGATTATTAATAAGACAGTAATACTTTCAGATTCTGATTCCAGACCAGAATTAATTAAAGAAATCTTTATTATTTATAACAAATGTATATATAATAACTTAAAGGTAAATTTAGTGTGGTTCCAGCACATGTAGATATAAAAGGAAATTGGGAAGCAGATAGGGCGGCAAAGGAGAGTCTACAATTCACAAAAATTACAAATCCATGTCCGTTAGCTCAGTCTGAGGCTTATTCATTAATTAAAAACAAGTTAAAAATAAATGGTCAGACTTAATTAAACAAAATTCTTACCATGATACCTTTAAAGGATCTAAAGCAAGTTTTAATAGACAACTTATTTAATCCAAATCAAATAAGTTGGATAAATGTATTACCCTCTTCGTCTGGGCACAAATATTTTGCCGGGTAATAGAGGCAAATATATTTTACATCTACCGTCAAATTGCAATAAATGTAAAACATTAAATTCTACCTCTCACTTTCTTTTGGAATGTCATAATTTTAGTTCCTATAGAGAAAAATTAAAATCCACATTAACAAAAGTGGGGCTGTCTTTCAACTTGGATAATGTGCTTAATCCCAGTAAGGCATGGGAGGTAACTATTGCGGCGGATTTTGACTCAGCACGTCAGTCTACAAAGCTCTGGCAGTTTATTTGACAGATTGTCAAATGACTGATAAGATATAATTTACCAATATTTGACTAGCTCTCAGCTGTTGGTTGGGTCTGGACCACAGCTTATAGTATGAGGTGGATCACTATTTTAGTTAATGGCGATCAAACATATGAGTAACTCATATGGAAACCCATCTTATCCGGCACCAAGACTAATATTTTATTGTATATATTGTACCTTTTTGTACATATAATGATATCTTAAATTTGCAACCTTACATAATATTTATACCCTAAAGGGTCATTTTGTTTGTCCAGAAGTCTATATGTAGTTTTTAACTGAATAATCTTAATTAATAGGTCTGGTGCCTAGGAAGGAGTGGGTTCTACATCCCATCAACCAGAATGCATCAGTATTCTGACACAATGTGCAAGTCATATCTTTTAATAGGGAATTACCTCCCCTTGACACCTCTTAGTCAATCAGTTCACTCAAGATCTGATCTGGGTTGATAATGGATTTCTTAGTAAATTTTTATATAGCCTCTTCAGGAGGATTCAATTGTCCTCCAGGGGCGTCTTTACATGGGTCAAGGTTTAATTAAACAGTTATCTTGCCCTTGAGCGACATACTGTTGTCCTAGGGATCGATTGACTGAGTGGTGACAAATTTTAATTAAAGAATCTTAAATAAAGATGGGATGTATTGATCACCATGACCCCTCCCCCCCCACCCCCATTGTTTTTATTCCTCTTTCTAGAGGGGGGAGAAACTTACAAGTTTTAATAATTTCATGTTTTACAATAATATGTATTTTGTAAACCATGCTTGCTAATGTGTTTGTTAAGACCGACACAAAGAACATTATATATACCATCATTCAACTTGTACATTCATATTCCTGTTTGAGCATAGCCCACTCGGGATAAACAACATAACCCCTCCCACCCCGTCCTCAACACACAATTTATAGTGTGCATCAGCACACAGGTTATTTACATGTATGTACAGGTACGGGGGAGGTGAGGTACTAAGTTTATATAGAAGTATATTCTTAACTATCACTACCCTAAACAAACACAATTCCCCTTTAATTTTAAAATTACTGGGGATATTAGGGTAATTTATCTGAGAGAATACGGGATAACTTACAATATACTAGTACAAGTTGGAAATTACATAATCAACAATTATACATCAATTAATAATCTCAAGTAACGTAAGTGATTGTAGTTATTAAAGACGGTAGCAAGCTGCCGTCTAAAAATGAGAAATAAATCACATCTCAGGGCAGTGACCTACAAAACCTCCACCATCGAGAGCAGGTGCTGCCAGCTAACACGGGTACAAGGTCAGTGAAGCCATAAATTGTCGCAATAAACACTTCAGTAGTGGCCGGTGTCAGATGTGAAATGCTTCAAATCATGAAGGAATCCACCGATCAATTTACATGGGAGAGGAACAATAAAGAAGTATTCGATGTAGTAACTTACTGCTCCATCAATACAGTTTGATGTCTTGGCCAGGAACGTGATTTAAGTTTTATTAGAAGAGCCCGTTACTAGAAAGACACGTGTATCTTATACCGTGCGCTAAAAATACATGTATATTCAATCTGAAGTAGCATTATATGATTTCATTTTGACAGAATATTAAATAATGATTTCTTCATATGATTTCAGTCGAAACATGTATCGTTACTGTTAAATTGGTGTGATATAAGGACAGCTGGATACATACATCGTTTGACTGGAACCATGTAGAGGAATGTTTGTTTAATCTAATGTAAAAGTAAAATCCTATCCTGTTACTTCGGATTGATACATTAGAACAGAACGGTCTGAGATAGCCATGTGTCTCTATGTATACATATGTCGGCTTGATACTTTAGAACAGAACGGTTTGAGATAGCAATGTGTCTCTATGTATACGATGTTTAAAAAGTTGGTAGTAAACTAATTAAGGATTCCTGAATGTAACAATTAAGTATATTATCATTCCCCATGTTGTTATGGCGTCGAATGTGCTTCATTTGGTCCGCACATACATACAGATACTTCATGATATCGATATCAGATAACTTTTCTTTAATGTCATTCATTCTGGTAGGCCTAATGTTGCTATTATTTTCTCGTAAGAAAACAAAAGATTAGCCAAATATGCATTCATACATGTTTGTTTGTTCCTTGGATTTAACGTCCTACCGACAGTATTTCAGTCATTTGGAGAAGATGTCTACTTGAGACAGATATAGTGTTGCCACACTACAGTATCACGCCGTAGACATATGGCATGGTACCACACCCAGTCACATTATGCTGAAACCGGGCCAACCAGTCCTGGAACTACCCTTACACGAGTATGTGTATCCATATATGAGAACGTACGCCTTTCTTGTTTCGTTCATAGATATATAGCTGTTTTATCAAAACCCTTATCTTAGATGATTCACATTGAAACCTGTTTAGAGTCGAACGTTATAACATAAGCAAACCTGTGTAAATGCACTTTTTTTAGGTCTTGGGTTCGACCTCCGGCCGCGACATACTAAAGTCGTAAAATGTGGTATCATGTCACGTGTCTACGGCGTGATACTGTAGTGAGACAGCACTATATCTGTCTCCAGTAGATATAGCCATTTGTCTATGAAATATGAAATTATCAGTGTTTTTCTCCCTTAAGCGACATATTTAAATATGAACTATTTTTACCTCACAACTACCACTACCTCGTATTACACCGATGTTATTTAAAATGACACATCGAGGCGTCAGTAACTGGTGAGCCTGCTTCGCACAAGACTGTATAACACAAACGTATACAGGAATGTTTACCCGCAAGTAATTCTGTATACCCCTGGCTTTGATGGTTATAAATACACGCAGAGCTTATGCCCTCGAAACTCTTTTTTAGAAGCATATACATGTATATGTTTTGCTCAATATGTTATGACCTCCTTTGAATTGTTAAAAAATAGATGCTTCGCACCTGTCTCCAAAACCGTAAGTGTATGGACCAGATTTATAAATGTTCACCAACTTGCAGCATTACACAGATTGGGTAATGTTTGCTGTTTCGCTCAAAATGCGCAGAGTAACGGTTCTTGAATATCGAGAAGAGTTTTGTCGTGCATACCGTATAAGCCAGAGTCACACAACTTATAATTCAGGAATGTTCACCAGCAAGCAAAGTTAGACGCCTGGGTTTTTATTTGTTGCTTGCTTAATATGTGCAGATTTATGGACCTTGAATTACTTAAAAGAAATAACTTTTTACGGTTGATTGCCAGCATACAAAGTTGGCACCTGAGGTTTTCTTTGCTGCTTTACCTAATAAAATGCAGAGTTTTGGCACTTGAATTACTTTAAAAGAAAAAGCTGTGTCGCTATATCTACAAATCTGTATGAGCCAGAATAACACAACTTTTTATGGTTGATCACCAGCATACGAAGTTCTGAATTATGGTTTTGAATCATTTAAAAAAAAAAGGCTGTGGTTGCCCTAGAACGCTCACCTGAGTACCAATCATTAAGGTCATTTGGTTTTACCCCGGGTTACCTTCGGCATCAAATAGACTCAAATTTCAAATACAAAGAGTTTCTATCCAGAAACAAACAAGTCGACCCCATGGATGTCATATTTTTCAAAGGATCAACTTTCTTTTAGCAATTATAGTAGAGGGTCGTCCTGGTAACCATTTGTCTCCCATGAAAATGAATTCTGACCATTGGTTTCATGTAAGAAGAATTTTGAATTTCTATAGAGAGTGTCGTGCATAAGGAAACTAGCCGACCCCCTATGAGTCTCATTTTGTTCAAGGGATATACACCATTTTAGCAATTATAGAATAAGGTCATGAGGTGCCAATGACGATTAGATTTTTTTTTAAAAATATTTGTTTATATGTTGGTTTCAATGGCAGTTGGAGTTCTGCATGAATGAAAATTATTTTAGATGCATATGTGAAGGGCCACCAAAGAGTCCGGTCATACATAGAGTCAGAATGAACTGTTGATGAAGTACGACAGACAACAGATGACCAGAGTAGCTCGTGCTCTGCATTTTTCTGGAGCCATACTGCAGGTTTGGATAGACCTATTTTATTAATTTTAGCAACCTTTTTTTTTTATCATGTAATTTAGTTTAATTCAATAATGGGGGTAACTAATGATACATTATCGACGCCACGTAAAAATGCGGCGTCAGTTTTTTTTTTTTTTTTTTTTTTTTTTTTTTTGCCAATGGAGCCGTATAATCAAAACAGGGAGCAACCACTGTTACTATTGCAAAATAAAAACATGTAATATGTTTAAAAAACTCTTTATGAATCAATTACTTGCATGAACTGATGGAAAAAATAACTCAACGATACATCCCCCTATCTGCGTGGATGCTCTCCCGATGATGTTTGAAATTCGGTGAAGCTCCGATCATCAGAGAAGTCCCGAACATTGGGAGCCATCCCCGATAATTCATGGCATTGTACCATAGCCGAAACAGTTAACGTTCAACGGACCAATCCGATGCCTAATCAGTGCCATTTCTCATGGGACTGCATCGTTTTGTTGTTGTTTTTTGCTCAAACATCGGGAGCCATCGGGAGAAAAATTTGTGTATTTCCACATCGCCGATGATTTTTCTCCAGTGGGACCTAGGCGTTAGATCCATGGCCTTCAAGTTTCAAAAAGATACATATTGGATTAAAAAAAAAAAACTTTCATTTTTATCCCCAGATACCATTCAGAATGTATCTCCATCATACTAAAAAAATATAAGAAATAAAAATGCTCCCGGACCCCCCTAGCACCACCTTCACATTCAGATTTGCCCCCTCCCACCCCCCACAGCGAAAAAATTCTGGATCCGGGCCTGCATATAATGTGTATCTGATGACTTCTCCTTAAACTCGTAGGCAACGGGTTTTAAAACTTGGTTAACGGACCTTGCAAGGCAACCAGATTCATTTAAGCTCAGAAAAAAATTTGGAAGATGTTTGGAGATCTTAAAATATTCAGTTTTTAGATACAAACCGTCAATTTGAAAAATTAATGAAACAGCAGTTTAAAAATTACAGCATAATGTAGAGAGTGTAAAAAGACTAACACTATATATATATAGCACAGCCATAGCCATGTCTAATTTACAGCCCCAGGCCCAATATACGGTCCCAGTATGTATAGTGCTTGAAATGGATAAATTTAATTGAACATTAAATAGCTTATGTTGTAAAGCCTTGTAAACATATATTTAATTTTATATATATCATCAACATAAGATGAATGCCATACCCCTACGCCTCGCTACGTTATCGAGGAAAGTAATAACTACCGGGAAGATTGTTAACACCGGGACCTGTACCTAAATCCCTTACCAAATAAAATCTTATTCGTGCTGAATTGTATCTTCATCATTGTCCTTCTTGTTGTTGTTGCTGCTGCTGCTGTTTTTTGTTGTTTTTTTTACATTGACATTAATACCGCCTGAGTAGCTTTCTGTCTGAATATCATGCATCTTGCAGACCCTAACTATCCAATAATTATATAAGAAATGAATAACCTGTTGTAAAATGTATCTTCATTGATCTATAGATTTGTTAATTAATGGCATCTCAAATCACCATCACATAATGTGTCTACTACTACTATAATTAAAGTAATTCTGTACTTTTTTTGATCTATATTTCTGAATAATTTAATAATATAATTTTTGTTGTTGTTGTTTTGGACCTTTTGTGTATGGCTTTGCTTTATTTAAGTCGTGCTTTAAAAACATGCGCGGTGTCTTTGATGCTTTGCATCAAAATTAGTCTTGTCACATATTGAATCAGTTCTGTAGTTTGTATGACCGATTAGGTACACATTTTAAAAAAGTGTGCATTTATCGGAAATTTCGTTTTCATTTTAGATAAAATGATTGGCATTTGCCATTTAGCTGACTTTGTAACATTTTAATGAAGGTATGTTGTTCTGATAATTATACCAGTACTTAAGTTTGTAACTTGGTATGAACGACGGCTAAATTTCTTTCTTTTTTTCAGTTCGCAAACATTTAAAGGGTACCAGACATATTTTAAGTTTAAAATGGAAACTGGATCTGCCCATGGATGTATCTGGAAAAGATTGCGCCGCGGCGTATCTGCTGTAATTGTTGTTGGGTCGAGATTCCTCCGAGCCTCGATTGGAATGCCCGACACTACTTTACTGAGAAGGGGTTCCAGTAGGGGAACCTCACTGTCAACAACTGGCTGGATAGAGTAGACACACCTTGTTGCCGGAGTCATTTCAACTCTTCATGAATCCTCCAGGTATTGACGATCCCTATTAACGGCGTGTTCTTCAGTTTGGATACTGGACAGGATTTGTTGAATGTCACGAAAGTCTAGAGGGTAGCGACATATTGACATTGTCTCGCCTTTAGTGCTAGGCCCCTCGCGGTGTAAACAGCAAGGGCAGTGCTTCAATGCTCAATTACTTGAGGAACAATTGAAGCTGAAATGTGCACTCACCATTTTTTGGCCTCCAGACAAGCGGATTTTCCCCCGATAATGACATAAAATATGCCCGCTTTAAGGTATCGCAGTCAACCAAAAGTGGGATCGAGGAGTTGCTCATAAAACCCCTTGTACACTACAGCCTCGAAGATTTGCGGAAGGGTTGCCGATAAAATTATGCTAGTTTCAAGAACCTTTCGGGATCATTAATTAATAAAATGGGCGGAGCTCTGCGTTCGGGGTCATTCGGGATGCCAATACCGTTCCGAATGTTTCAAGTAACCTTGCAGAAAACTTCCCGATGATGCCGAACGAATGAAAAAGGGTTCCCGAGCATCCTGAATTGTTTGCCGATGCTTTGCCGATGATCCCGAAGATTCGGCGTCCATATAACATTCGGCGTCCAAATTTTAAAATTTTGATGTCGAAGTCAGAGTCGGATCTAGGAGTTCAGGTTAGGGTGTGAGGTGGGTGGGGGTAGATTGTAGTTCCGGTTGGACTGGGGACTAGGGATTCGGGGGACTGTGGATTAAATTAAAAGCTGTGAAAAAGTGCCTAGTGGAAATATTAGACCTGCTGTTTGTAAATGAAGCATGCACGTTATTAAAATACTCTAAAGAAAAAATGATTTAGTGCGAAAACTTATGTTTTTCACCACCCTCACCCACTTTGGGGACAGCGACACCTTAAATAGTCTGGGCCGTCAACATTATACGTGTACTAACAAGTTGGTGTTATATAAAAATAGCTGGTTCAATATATGATATAAAGGAAATTTCGTTTAAAATGATGTCAATATGAAATCATAATGCTACTTTTAACTGGTACACTTTAAGATACCATGGCTTTCTGTAAGACTCCATTCACGACCTAGGATCACGCCGGGGACCAGGCATTCAGCTTCCTAAAAGGTCATAGCCATTATGAATTTAAGAAAGTCTAGGCATTGAAACTTCCTTCTAGATAAACTCCTTCGGCTATAAACAGAACAGAACAGAACATTTCTTTATTTTCATCCAGGTATACAGCATGGAGATTTGCAAAAAATACACAAACAAATGTAATTCAGTGAGTGTGTTAGGCAGTGTCGAAACGTGACATTCGACTAAATAGAGAGATGAAATACTAGGGAAAATGTAGAGGGAGGGATGTAAATGGTGAGATAAAAGCAAAAGAGGAAGTAGTAATGTTATTTTTGTCAATAGTATACATTAGTAAGTCGTTCGATATATAATCCATAGTGTCTGGAGCTAAAAAAAAAAAAAATGTTTCCTACGTGTGCTTGATTACAATGATGTTTCCTACGTGTGCTTAATTACAATGATGTTTACAACGTGTGCTTAATTACAATGATGTTTACAACGTGTGCTTATTACAATGATGTTTACAAAGTGTGCTTGATTACAATGATGTTTACTACTTGTGCTTGATTACAATGATGTTTACTACGTGTGCTTGATTACAATGATGTTTACAATGTGCTTGATTACAATGATGTTTACTACTGTGCTTGATTACAATGATGTTTACTACGTGTGCTTCATTACAATGATGTTTACAACGTGTGCTTGATTACAATGATGTTTACTACGTGTGCTTGATTACAATGATGTTTACTACGTGTGCTTGATTACAATGATGTTTACAACGTGTGCTTGATTACAATGATGTTTACTACGTGTGCTTGATTACAATGATGTTTACAACACATGCTTGATTACAATGATGTTTACTACGTGTGCTTGATTACAATGATGTTTACTACTTGTGCTTAATTACAATGATGTTTACTACGTGTGCTTAATTACAATGATGTTTACTACGTGTGCTTAATTACAATGATGTTTACTACGTGTGCTTAATTACAATAATGTTTACAACATGTGCTTAATTACAATGATGTTTACAACGTATGCTTAATTACAATGATGTTAACAACGTGTGCTTAATTACAATGATGTTTAACTACGAGTGCTTAATTACAATGATGTTTACTACGTGTGCTTAATTACAATGATGTTTACTACGTGTGCTTAATAACAATGATGTTTACTACGTGTGCTTAATTACAATGATGTTTACTACGTGTGCTTAATTACAATGATGTTTACTACTTGTGCTTAATTACAATGATGTTTACTACTTGTGCTTAATTACAATGATGTTTACTACGTGTGCTTAATTACAATGATGTTTACTACGTGTGCTTAATTACAATGATGTTTACTACGTGTGCTTAATTACAATGATGTTTACTACGTGTGCTTAATTACAATGATGTTTACAACGTGTGCTTAATTACAATGATGTTTACTACGTGTGCTTAATTACAATGATGTTTACTACGTGTGCTTAATTACAATGATGTTTACAACGTGTGCTTAATTACAATGATGTTTACAACGTGTGCTTAATTACAATGATGTTTACAACGTGTGCTTAATTACAATGATGTTTACTACGTGTGCTTGATTACAATGATGTTTACTACGTGTGCTTGATTACAATGATGTTTACTACTTGTGCTTGATTACAATGATGTTTACTACGTGTGCTTGATTACAATGATGTTTACTACGTGTGCTTGATTACAATGATGTTTACTACTTGTGCTTGATTACAATGATGTTTACTACTTGTGCTTGATTACAATGATGTTTACTACTGTGCTTATTACAATGATGTTTACACGTGTGCTTAATTACAATGATGTTTACTACTGTGCTTGATTACAATGATGTTTACTACTTGTGCTTAATTACAATGATGTTTACTACGTGTGCTTGATTACAATGATGTTTACTACGTGTGCTTGATTACAATGATGTTTACAACGTGTGCTTAATTACAATGATGTTTACAACGTGTGCTTAATTACATGATGTTAAACAGTCTTATTACACTGATGTTACAGTTACATGCTGTGTTAAAATATCGAATGGCTAATACATACATTTATAGATGCCACTTGTCTTGACATGTGTTCAAATGCGTAAATTAATTGTGTCAATAGTTATATCATGCCATGTGTCGTTATATGATGTTAAATATCGTAATATGCTATACAATACACGTTATATGATGCCATGTGTCGTTAATGGTGTTCAAATATCGTAAAGTATATACATACCACGTTATATGATGCCACTGTGTCGTTATCATGGTGTTCAAATATCGTAATATTATATACATACCACGTTATATGATGCCATTGTGTCGTTATATGGTGTTCAAATATCGTAATAGTATATACATACCACGTTATATGATGCCACTGTGTCGTTACATGGTGTTCAAATATCGTAATAGTATATACATACCACGTTATATGATGCCATTGTGTCGTTACATGGTGTTCAAATATCGTAATATTATGTCGTTACATGGTGTTCAAATATCGTAATAGTATATACATACCACGTTATATGATGCCATTGTGTCGTTACATGGTGTTCAAATATCGTAATGGTATATACATACCACGTTATATGATGCCATTGTGTCGTTACATGGTTTTCAAAT
>CM037791.1:32795359-32845359 GCA_021229015.1 Solen grandis
ATAAAACAGTATCCAGCTGCACATCCACATGAGGTCACCAGCTAGATGCTGTCCATCACTGAATGTTTCAATCCTTTAAGCCTAGGACACTTACAGTGGATCAGTAGTGATTTCTTATCACTACCCTTCAGTGGATAGCTTCCAGCTCTCTTGGTCCCTCTTGAACCATAACCAGCTGGAGGCTTTCTCTGCTGACTGTGAAAGCGCTTTTACAGCAGCTTTCCTGTTCTGTCCAGCAATGCCAAGAGAGCCCAAAGTGGACCACACTGATTGAGCCGGGAACCCTCTGCACCCAACTTCTACTGGAAACAACCATGTCTGCCACCCATGGTCTTTGCACAGCTGTTGCAGCTCATCTGGGTAGAACCACCGATCTACCGCAAGCCAGCTAGAAGGCTTCCTCACATGAAAATCTGAATGACCCTGCCAGGGTTCAAACCCACACGGTGAGTGGCTGAGTAAACAGTGACCTTGAATTTTAAAATCTTTTCTGATCAATAACCAGAAAACGCTTGGGCCTGAATTCCTCAAACTGCCATAAGATAATTGGTCATGACTAGTAGATGACCCCTACTGATTTTTGGTAAAAGATCAAGATCACAGTGATCTCGATGGGAGTTGGGGAAGCATAGGGGGGCGTATGTGTTGTTCCAACAACTCTTGTTTTATCAAGTGTTTCTTATCGTGTATTTAATTATGTAAAATCTCTAATTTAGAAAGGCTTTGTACTTGTTATTTGCATAAATGAGTCAATATGTACAAAGATGAGATATAAAGGAACATACAAACATGCATATATAAAGACTTCAATGTGAATTTAAATACAGATTATTTCCCCCACATGTAATACAACTTGGAAAAATTCTCGGTGAAACATTTTTATTTTTGGATGTTTTCAAAGTAAGAAAGTTTCATAGAATTATTACCATTTCTGACCAGTGTGTCTTAAAAGATTATGGTATGACAAAATGGCTATTACACATAGTACCTTTGGTCCTTTGAGCAATTAAATAATTTGATTAGAGTTGTTTCCCTTGCTACTTTCGATTTCTTTGTAAACTCGAGAGGCGACAAACAGGTAGCAAACTATCCTGATCATTATTGTATGGGTGTGTGTGCATGCATGTATGTTTATTTTGGAATGTTTTCTATTTTCTTACTGTACTTTGCATAAAGCTTTACATAAGTTGTTTATTTCCTTCTGTTTACTTTGATTATTTTGAATGTTGCCAGTTGCCATAGTGACTCGTCACATTCTGTAATCAGATTGGGCATTCTCGGGAAGCCGCTAGGGATGGTTAAAACAGTAGGCGGAGTCTCTTGTGTCACATGATCCAGGCAACTATATAAGGTGGATCCGACCACACTATTTAGCTCACCTGAGCACAACGTGCGTCGTCAACAATTTGGCTTGTCAACACTCTATAGGCCATATTTTTAAGGCCAATCTTCATGAAACTTGGTCAGAATGTTTGTCTCCATTAAATCTTGGACAAGTTCAAATTTGGGTCATGTTGGGTCAAAAAGTAAGTAAATATGAAAAATCCAACATATGTTGCTCATTTATAACCAGGTGAGCAATTCAGGGCCATCATGGCCCTCTTGTTCATAATTGTTGTCTCAGTCATGAAGGTAAATCAGTGAAACCCTGCACTGGATTGTATTACAAGGGACTTTGGGTAAATAAGACAGCAGTGTTTTCCTTACCTTCTCTTGGGAGCCCTGCTTCATTGAGAGGTCTGGAATAAGAAACAGCATCTGCGAATCTGAGAGGTATTAGAGGCCACAGGACTTGGTGGCTTATTGCAACTGTGGCATAATAGGGCCATCCTCAGAACGACAGTGGCATTGCAGTGCTGGCCTATACAGCACCAGGCTTCACAGCACACTGAGCCACAGGGAGCCTGTCTTCACAGCGCGTAGGCCTCAGAACGCTGGTCCTCCCAGCGCCAACCTTCACAGCGCCAGTCTTCACAGAGCCTCAGAAAACCATTCCTAACAGTGCCTGTCTTCACTGCACCAGACTTCACAGAGCCTCAAAAGCCAGTCCTCACAGCGCCGGTCTTCATGCCTTTAACAGTGCTCTTCCAGCTTAGCCAGTCCTCACAGACCTTTGGTTTAGCGCCGGTCTTCACAGCGCCTCTGCCGGTCCTCACTGCACCAGTCTTCACAGTGCCAGTCTTCACAGCGCCTGTCTTCACAGAGCCTCAGAAATTCATTCCTAACAGTGCCGGAATTCACTGCACCAGACTTCACAGAGCCTCAGAAAGCCAGTCCTCACAGCGCCGGTCTTCACAGTGCCAGTTTTCACAGTGCAGGTCTTCACAGCACTGGTCTTCACAGTGCCTCAGAAAGTCAGTCCTCACAGCGCCAGTCTTCACAGTGCCAGTCTTCACAGCACTGGTCTTCACAGAGCCTCAGAAAGCCAGTCCTCACAGCGCCGGTCTTCACATCACTGGTTTTCACAGAGCCTCAGAAAGCCAGTCCTCACAGCACCAGTCTCCAGGTCTTCGCAGAGCCTCAGAAAGCCGTCCTCACAGCCGGTCTTCAGCGCCGGTCTTCACAGCGCCTCAGAAAGCTGTTCTTCACAGTTCCTGGTCTTCACAGCGCCGGTCTTCACAGAGCCTCAGAAAGCCAGTCCTCACAGCGCCGGTCTTCACAGCCTCAGAAAGCTGGTCCTCATAGCACTAGTCTTAACAGTGCCGGTCTTCGCAGAGCCTCAGAAAGCCAGTCCTCACAGCGCCAGTCTTCACAGCGCCGGTCTTCACAGCGCCTCAGAAAGCCGGTCTTCACAGCGCTGGTCTTCACAGCGCCAGTCGCCAGTCTTCACAGAGCCTCGGAAGCCGGTCCACACAGCACCGGTCTTCACAGCGCTGGTCTTCACAAGGCCTCAGAAAGCTGGTCCTCACAGCACCAGTCTTCACAGTGCCGGTCTTCACAGCGCCAGTCTTCACAGAGCCTCAGAAAGCCGGTCCTCACAGCGCCGGTCTTCACAGTGCTGGTCTTCACAGTGCCAGTCTTCACAGAGCCTCAGAATGCCGATCCTCACAGCGCCAGTCTTCACAGTGCTGGTCTTCACAGCGCCAGTCTTCACAGAGCCTCAGAAAGCCGGTCCTCACACCGCCGGTCCTCACAGCGCCGGACTTCACAGCGCTGATCTTCACAGAGCCTCAGAAAGCCGTGAAGCATATATATTTGTTGCTTTTAATGATGATTCTTTTCATACCCCAATCATTGTCCGTTCATTGTGTACATATATTTCCTCTTAAACCAGTTAGGCAAACAAGAAACAACATTTACTTCTGTATATATTTTACTATATCTAATCATTAAGACAGGTAGTCTTGCGGTAGGTCGGTGGTTCTACCCGGATGCCTCCGTGTATTTGGGGTCTTCCTCCACCTGTAACCACGATAAAAGTGTTTATTACAGGAATGTAAAAAGTACGCAACGCCGCCATATACACAAACTAAAACAAAGGGTTTCAATCATATTATCGGTAAAAAAAAGAACTTATTTCTGACTTAATTCTCACAAAGAAAGCTATGGTCGTGTTTTTTTTTTTTTTTTTTTTTTTTGTTATTTTTAAACATATATTATGTTTATAAAGTATTTTAAAGGCTAAACGCATCAAAATAATTAATGAAAAGACGACGTTAAGGTATCAACAAGTGTAAATGTATTGAATTTTGACATATAAATGATTCCTCGAATATGGCGATACCTCGAGTTTTTTTGCAGATCCTCGAGGAATCGCGTTACCATTATTTTTATTTAGTTTTATTAATGTACTTACACAGAAATATTTCAAATTAGGATTTCGTTTAAGTTAATAAAGAATTATCTGAATTTATTGTAATGATTTTGAAAAAATATATTTAGACTCGAAGAAATTCACTTTCAATTTAAAACTAAACCCAACAGACAGTGTTACGGACGAATTTACGGACACATGAAAACAGCCTCTAAAGGCCAATGTTTTTATAAAAGGGTACATGTATTTATATTCAGGAGCGTCGTTTCTAATAAAAATCCAAATAAAAATAAAATTTAAAATTGTGGCTTATTTTTTATTTATTTCGCGCCGTGCTTTGGGACATCTTTAATATTAAGTACACACATTATTCCAAATCATCCTTAACAAATAGGTGTAGAATGAAATCTTTAACATATGTTAACTAATTAAGTTAAAAAAAACTCTTGTCTAAGAGCACTTCTATGAAACGGTAAAAGACTATGAAATAGAAAGTCAGCAATAAACAATAAGTAAAGAAAGAAACATTGTATGTCGCTGTGTACCCTATAAATTTCATGAAACAACTGAATTGCTCTCGTTCAAATCCCCCAAAATCGTAACTAAAAAAGAGAGGGAAAAAAAGGTAATCGTCCCTGGTGGCTTCCGATACCTCCTGGAGAATTTTGATGGGTCATGGTGCCGTTACGGTACGCCGGATCATCTTGATTCATTCCGGATCTCTGATCCCATTGAACGTTTTAGTTCTATCAGAGACTTATAAACAGAGATTGGCAGCTTTCCGAAATAACGTGCTTTATCGCGTGCTTTGATAGTTAACGAGAGCGCGCCCACCTATCACACGGGTACCGGACATTTCGGTGGGGTTTGTGGTAATCTTAGTTGACGGATGCATGATTAGAGTACTTTTTTTTAAAGATTTATTAGAATAATTATTAAGAGAGAGAGAGAGTGGGGGGGGGGGGAAGAAAGTCAGATAGATAACTGGTCCAATATGACTAAGCGCGACATGAAAAAACGCCGAGGTACTTGATAACCTCGTGTACATGCAAGATTAACTCTAATTTTTGCCGATAAGGGTTTTGACTGGTGTAAATAACACAAATGTTCTAAGGCAAACATGTAGAATGAGTTCTTACTGATATTGCTTTTAACATCCATTGGAACTTACCATAAATGGGTATTTGATTTCCAATCTCGCCCGGGTCTCGTTGAAATCTCATTGGCCGCACGCGACTTCAGATATTCGATATGGACAAAGAATAAGCTGCCAGTCATTGTTAATAAGTCTCTGGTTCTATCAGACGTGCATTGGGTGATGTATTTCATGTTACTACTGTCACCGGTCTGATGTGGTCAAATTAAAAATGGCTTTATTTCCATCTTCTTGGCTGAAATAAGATCGTTAACTTGATATCGATTATTTTGTTGGAATGACTTTTTTTTTATATCGTATTACATTCTCAGTGAGCAGGAAATATTGCAGTAAAGAAAACTTCAAAGCGGCATCTTGTGTGTGTGTGTGTGTGTGTAAACTTAACATATTAACCTTGTGGTTATTCATTTTCTTAGAACGAAATCCAAACGACTGTGTCTTTTATTGTGAAAAACTATCTATTCCAGCACCACCGTTGTTGTTTCCATGAAATAAAACAAAATCATTGCGGGTATTATTATGCCCCCCTTCGAAGAAAAGGGGGCATATTGCTTTGCACATGTCGGTCAGTCGGTCGGTCCGTAGACCAAACAGTTTCCGATCAATAACTTGGGAACGCGTAGGCCTCAAAAAGCCGCCCATCACAGCACCGGTCTTCACAGAGTCTAAGAAAGCCGGTCCTCACAGCGCCGGTCTTCACAGCGCCTCAGAAAGCCGGTCCTCACAGTGCCAGTCTTCACAGCGCCTGTCTTCACAGAGCCTCAGAAAACCAGTCCTCACAGTGCCGGTCTTCACAGCACCAGTCTTAACAGAGCCTCAGAAAGCCAGTCCTCACAGTGCCGGTCTTCACAGTGCCGGTTTTCACAGCGCAGGTCTTCACAGCACTGGTCTTCACAGCGCCTCAGAAAGTCAGTCCTCACAGTGAATAACATATAACATATGTTAACTAATCAAGTTAAAAAAACTCTTGTCTAAGAGCACATGAAACGGTAAAAGACTATACTTTATCGATATCGATTATTTTGTTGGAATGACTTTTTTTTTTTTTTTATATCGTATTACATTCTCAGTGAGCAGGAAATATTGCAGTAAAGAAAACTTCAAACCGGCATCTTTTGTGTGTGTGTGTGTGTGTGTGTGTGTAACATATTAACCTTGTGGTTATTCATTTTCTTAGAACGGAATCCAAACGACTGTGTCTTTTATTGTGAAAAACTATCTATTCCAGCACCACCGTTGTTGTTTCCATGAAATAAAAACAAAATCATTGCGGGTATTATTATGCCCCCCTTCGAAGAAAAGGGGGCATATTGCTTTGCACATGTCGGTCGGTCGGTCGGTCCGTAGATCAAATAGTTTCCGATCAATTACTTGGGAACGCCTGGGCCTAGGAACTTCAAACTTAGTCTGGAGATTGATCATGACCAGATAAACCATATTGTTTTTGGAGTCACTTGGTCAAAGGTCGAGGTCTCAGTGACATTGATTTACTGGGCTTGAATTTGAAAATGGTGACCAAGCTGTTTCCGATCAATAACTTGAGAACGTTTTGGCCTATGAACTTCAAACTTAGTATGGAGATTGGTCCTATTGATTTTTAAGGGTCCATAAGTCAAAGGTCAAGGTCACAGTCATATGCAGCAAATTCTATTATCGAATCTCAAACAAAAATGGGCAGGTTTTTCGTAGACCTACTCTCATTTGCACAGGTTTTTATTTTTTATTTTTTTTAAGGTTAGAACATTCAACCTCTTCTAGCGCATATATTTTCCATACCCGATACTTTGAAATCCATCACATTCTGTTGTACTGTCAACAAGGAACACAATGCTGAAAACCGCATTCGAATCAGACTTTTTGAGTTATAAGCAAAAGAGTGTTTTTAAGCAAAACACCCTCTAGCGGCAAAATGAGAAACACAGTTGATTAAAATTTTACAGTTAGGTACCTAGACATGCAGCAAATATATAGTTCAGTTAAGTACACAATATACATGGTTGGAACATTCTGTTTCTTAAATGTCACAATTTGAAGCTTAAAAGCTGCTTTAAAATTGTAAAAAAAAAGATCAAACTTTGGACTGCCGTAAAATGACCAAATGAAGCTCGATCTTCAAAAAATAAATATCACTGGAAAGATCTCTACAAGAACCTACACCTTTGTCCAAATACTCTCAATAAAATACTTTTAGTTTTGGAGCTATTTTGGGGGCCGAAGAAAAAAAAAACAATAACCTTGACCTTTGCATTTTTTCAAACATTATAAATTATCGGGCGCTTTTAATCATAAGACTAATTTACCTGTGAAAAGATCATGAAATTGAACCAAAAATAAAGTCAGGAGCGACAAAAAATATATTTTTGAAATTCTTATTTTTCCAAAATTTTAGTTAAGTTTGACCATATTTTAGAGGACAAACCATACATTTCTTAAATTCCAAACCCCATATTTTTGTGCGTATATGTCTTGCAAATCGTATGTAGCAAAGAGAGTTCTTCTATCTGATCTCTGACATAAATGGGTAGGTTTTTCATAGACCTACACTTATTTGCAGTTTTTTTGGTTTTTTTGTGGTTTTTTTTTTGCGAGGTTCGAACTTTCAACCTTCCGTAGCTCAAACTCTTTCAGTTACTCGTACCCGCGAAACCTATCATATATTATTAGGCTATCATTTAGGATGCAACAAACCGCTTTTGAATCAGACTTCAACTTCAAGCAAAGCGCCCCCCCAGCGGCAAAATGAGAAACAAAATTGAGTAGAATTTTACCATAAGGTACCTAGCAATGTAGCAAATAGTTCAATAAAGTATACAAGTTTCACTCGTCGAACATTCTGTTTCTTATATATTCACAATTTGAAGCATATATTCTGATTTACAATTGCTCAAAAAAGGTTCAAACTTTGGACTGCCGTTAAATGTCCAAATCAAGTCCGATCTTCTTCAAAAACTAAGCATCGCTGGAAAGAACTCTCTAAAAACTAAAACTTTTGTTCAAATACTCTCAATGAAATATTTTAGTTTTGGAGCTATTTGGGGCCGAATAAAAAACAAAAATCGTAATATGACCTTGACCTTTTCGATTCTTTTTTAACTTTTTAATTGTGAGGCCCTTTTAAACCTTGCAATACATAACGTGTGAATATTTTATGAAGAATGAACAGAAAATAATGCCAGGAGCGACAAAAACATGTTTTTGAATTTTTTTTTTTTTTACTAAATTTTAGTGAAGTTTGATCGTTTCTAGATTACAAACCATGCAATTCTTAAATTCGCCACACCATATATTTTGTGCGTATATGTCTATCAAATCGTATGCAGCAAACAATTCTTCTATCTGATCTCTAACAAAAATGGGTAGGTTTTTCGTAGACCTACCCTCATTTGTCCACTTTTTTTACAGGTTCGAACATTCAACCTCTCCTAGAACATTTTTTCCAGTACTCGATGCAGAGATATCCATCATCTTTGATTGGGCTATCAACAAGGAACAGTATGTAAAAAAACGCATCTAAATCAGGCTTATTAGCAAAAGAGTGATTACATGCATACTGCCCCCCTAGTGGCTAAATCAGAAAAAAAGGTGAAAAGTTTGACAATTTAGGCACAAGTTCAGATAAATGTGACTCCATGCCCAAAATTTCATAGCTGTAGCTTTTCTCATCTGGCCGCTAAATTGGCTACAAAAATGGGTGGAATTGGAAAATAATAATAAAAAAAATCAACAGAAAAAGAACAATAGGTTTCGCCCTGAAGCGGCGAAAACCTAATGACACTTGACAATGTGACATGATGCCCATGAATTTGAAACGACACCCAAGAATTAATGCGATATTTCGTGAAAAATGAAAGTAATTCAACACGACATTAATGCGCAATACTGTCGGGTGTCATGTGTCATTATCATGTGTTATTGATATTATTGTGTGTCGTTTGCAAATGTGCGTCGATTACAATTGTCGTTTGTTGGCATCATAAAGTAACACACACACACACACACACACACACACACACACCTAACGTGGCACTAACTGAATTCCTTAAACCAGTTTTCAAGTTTGCGACTACATAATTTACAGGTAATACTCAAACGTATTCTATTGGGGAAAAATATGCTTGAACATGGTTACAAACTGTTTGAAAAATCATTGTTAATTGCATTCAACAAGCTAGTGAACGGGGCCGCCGTGGCCGAGCGGTTACAGTCGTGGACTACAAATCTCTCAACCCCTCACAGCTGTGGGTTCGAATCCCGGTAGGGACTTCGGATTTTTCAGTGAGGAAGCCTTCCAGCTGGCTCTGTGTACTCGGGGTCTTCCTCCACCTGTAATTAGCTGGACGTCGCTATGATTGAAATACTATCGCAGCGACGGTAAACCCCAATGCAACAACAAGCTAGTGAACGAAGAAATATATTATTCAAACCATGCGATTCATAAACTGAATGAAATTGCTTCGGCGAAAACCGGTAAAATCGCGAATGCGATTCTAGTTTTTCTTTATTCTCTTTTATTCACCAAAACTATTCATGAGATCTCCACTTTATTCACGCATTTTACTGTCGATTCAAAATATTATTTTCCTATTATTATAAATTTAGCTCAAGATATTTTCCCCAAATAGTCAAGTCAATAAGTCAAGTCAGTGCCTTTTTGTGTAATTAAGTGTTTCTGGGGGAAGAACATTGTAAGGTATGCTTTCGTTCACATCCTATCCCAATTGTTTGAAATTTGTATACTTTGTTGTATTATATGATGGGAATAAATATGTTTAAACTTATCAAACAACTTGCTTTCAAAATTGAGTCCAAACGCGCGAATGCGGTCTCGTGAATGTCTCGCGTAGTCAAAGCGAGGCATACATGTCTGGCGTGATAGCCTCGTTTCATATCCCTCTGTATATAGAATCCCTGGTACATGTATGCATGTACATGTATATATCTATGAAGAACTATTGAAAATTCAACTTTTTCTCTCCCTTTCTTAATTCTATCTAAAATTTCGTATTTTTTGATGAGGCCTTTCATAAACCCTTCTCCACGGACTATATATATATATATTTTAAATGCAGCAAGAAATATTCATCACGAATTTATTGTAGGTTAAGGTAATGAGAATATAATGCATGTCTGTGATCACACACACGATACTGCCATTCTGCTGGCTTAAATTGATATCAGTAATATATGTGTTCCGTTTGCGTGTAAACAAAGTTGACCCCCTTTCTAGGTGGGCGGCCATCATAATAATTATTTTCAGAGCTATAAGAAAATATCTAAATCGATTGAAAAACTAATGGAAATAGGGTCGATTTTAACATTTGATGACGTCATTTCCGGTTTTAAAGGCTCATGGACTTCTGGTTGAAAGAGTTCAAAGTCAGTTAGAGCTTTTCACAGCTATAAAAGTATTCAAATCGATGGAAAACTTAGGGAGCTAGGGTCGATTTTAACATAGAATGACGGCATTTCCGGTTTTACTACCAATGAACTTCCGGTTTAGTATCTTCATTGTATAGGTCTCGACGAAATCTTTTCTTTGATACCAAGATCATGTAAATCGGTCATGAAATGATTGAGATACGTTCTTTAACATATTTTTACATAAAATTTAAAAATCCCGCCATTTTCAAACTCAGAAGGTCACGTGACCTTTTTCAAACGCTTATATCTCGTGAACGCATAAAGATAACCCTATAAAAAGAGATATGTTTGGAATCGGCACGACGAGACCTTTCTAATGGTGTATCAATCACACCCTTTTAAGAAAGTTGAAAGTTTGGGTTTAAAAATCTCTAAACGGCCATAATTCAAAATCAGTCAAAAATCGAATCGACAAACCCGGGTTCTAAAAGGTTTTACCTTGCCCTAACGTTTGGTGAAATAAAATAGACAAGTGCCAGTGTAAACGGTTGCATTAAACGCGAAAACCTCATTTTATTCCTTTCTCGGTTATAATAAAATCAACATTTAAATAATAATAATAAAACAATAATGATTATGATAAAATAACACTTACATATGAAAAGTTTCGTCCGCACAAAACTTTTCCAAATGTACTCAACGACATTTTTTGAAAAACTGTGTAAAGGTTTAAAATATTTATTTTCTAATCCAGGGTCTCCCTAGTCATTTCAAAAGGTTTAGGGATTCGAGTTTATCTTAAGATAGAATCATTAGATAAAGCGTCAACTTTTCTAAAGGGTTATTCACGGGTTATTCACAGACCCCTAAATATAGGGACTTGTATAAACATGTCAAAACTTGTTCATTCGTGTTTTAGTGCCTTAGCTAGCAATACCTTAATTTCATATATCTTGCTGTTTTTAATAAATGAGTTTGGGTTATATCCGTGGTTGAGTTGCAGCATGCATGTTAACCTTTGTGTCAAGCATAGTTTGTTTTACAATGAAGTTCAGTAAGATCAATTGTTGATGGATGGTACGGGACCATATCACTTAGGTGAGTTATATATGTGGACCATATCCCTTTGGTGAGTTTTATATGTTTTCTTAGATTTGCATTCTATCTGAGTCATGAAAAATCTGTATTTTATTTTATTAATTCCTCAAGCTTTTGTAAATTTCATTTCATGTAGCAGTTCTTGTCATTAAAATACTGTTTTCAATATGTTGGTCCGTCCATCCTTCTGTCAGTGCCTCCGTCAGTCAGTTTGTCTGTTGTAAATGTAATTTCTTAACGCTATATTTCCATAATGCCTTACCAAAAGTTAATAAAAATTTTCAGAATTATTTTACCAATAAAAAACATAAATAAAGCCGAAACGTTGGAAATTGAGTACTTTTTTATATTTATTAGAAAATGTAGTGATAGGGAATGTGACATCCGGTCTTAAGTAAACACACCAGTCATCGGGGTTACTTGTAAACTGATTAAGTTACATGCGACTAGACCATTATTAACGCACCTGCTCTTGAAGAAACATAGTCGCAAAACAGTGCTGGACCAGAAGTCATACACAAACACCATTGTCCACAATTCCGCTCCTAAATCAATACGTCTTTGTGCTTGCCAATACAAAGGAGACACAAAGTCGCAAAATAGTGCTAGTCCAGTACTTGTGAAAAGAGCTAATACATAGACCATTGTTCACACATCCGCTCCTTAAATCAATGCCTCTATTGATCAATAGCTAAATATAGAGCCTCTTTGTCATCATAGGTAGTGTTTGGAAAACAAGTTTGTAAAAGTGGTGAAATAGTCATTCGAGGGTAGGACGTGGAACAGAACACATCGTGGAGATTATTATTATTATTATTAAGTAGATACAGTTTTATTATAATTATCATAGAGTAGATATACTAATTACTTTTAATTATAATGGTAGACATATTATCACTATCATTTAGTAGATATATTATTATTATGATTATCATCAAGTAAATTATTATTATAGTAGACTTATAGCAGTAGTAGATATGTGTTATTTAGTTATTGATGTATTTGAAAAATGATTATTTTAAATATAGTAAAAGAATATCTTTTAGGAAACTGTCTGAGATCGAATGGAAGTGACCCTCAGTTTCCGCGAGTAGATCTCTGATCAAGTATACAAGTCACCTCTGTATACTAAAAATGGCCAATACGCATGCGCAATACAAGCATAAGTCTGAAAAAAATGGCCGTCAACAACATGGCCGCTACGTATGCGCCCTATCCCCAAAAATGGTTAATGCAAATGAGTTACTATAAATTGCAACAAAGATGGCCGCCCACCTAGAAAGAAGGTCAAGTTTGTTTACACGAAAACCGACCCTCATACTACTGATGTACGTATAGTCGGGTGCTGTTTACCGCCCGAGGTGATAGCCAATTAAGCATTAAGGAGTGCTGTTTTTGTGAACACTTGTCAAAGTATGATAATGACAGGCTTTTTTGTGTTAACCGAACCATTTTACAGGTAAAGTTTAGTATAGGGACCTGCAAATTCTTTTGTCCCAGCCGATGTTTCGCTATACCCGATTTTATCTTAAGCGGGTGGGGTCCATAGAAATAATGAAGGAAGTGGTCAGGGAATGATTTTTATTTTGTATTAAGCCTTTTTCTGTCTTATCTGAGTTCGTTATAAGTGAACTTTACTATATAATTTGGCTAGGTTAAAAAGGTCACTACTATATCCATTGATGTGATCAATTCAAAAGTGTATTTCCAAGAAGTAAATAAAATTGGACATATAATATATCTACAATGTATAAAAGTTTTGACGGGATGTATGATATTGTTTATAATAACCATCAAGCAGTGATATCAATTGTGGGGGAAAAGTTCCAAAAGTCATGTTTTATCTCGATATTAATGTAATAATTATGCAAATCAAGCTTGCACGAATTTCCTTCATTATCTGATTACGATGTATTTATAAAATCATGCATGTTACAATATTGACCTAAACTATACCTATTCCAATGGCATAACGCTATGTGGCCCTTGTCTGGACGGGCTGGATAGGGCGTGGTAATATAATACTCTAGAGTTATAAGCCCGTCTGGTCCGAAACCCTTTTATCACGAAATGTCACAAATAGCGGGTGCGTAAATTTCCACGGACAGTATAGAGTTATATAAGGGATCCGTTTCTTTTCGGCAGCAGTATAGTTGCGACTTGTTTGAACTAGAGGATCAGTGTATGCTGGGGGCTGCTACCGGGAACACAACTATAAGAACAGCTCATACATTTTCACACTTAAGTAACTAATTTGATCAGAAATGGATCCTGTTTCCGCCGGGACACTGGCAGCCGCCGACTACATTGTTCTCGGACTTGTGATTTTAGTATCAGTTGCAATCGGCGCCGTGTTCGCATACAGGGATAAAAACAAAAACACCACGGAGAATTATTTCCTCGGTGACCGAAAGCTCAAAGCTCTGCCGGTTGGACTTTCTTTTGTTGTGACGTTCCAGTCGTCTATCTTGATTCTAGGGTTTCCGGCAGAGGCCTACGCTTACGGAATGCAATATGCGATGCAAAGTATAGGTCTTATTGCTGCATACCTGCTTGCATCTGAAATCGTGGTGCCAGTATTCCACCCGCTCAAAGTGACAACAGTATATCAATACTACAAACTGCGATACAACACAAACCACGTGCGGTTCGTGGCGCTGGTTCTTGGTGCAATTCACTATACATTTTATATGGGCATCGTGATCTACGGCTGTGCGTTGGCGCTGAAAGCAGCGGCAGGACTTCCGGTCTGGCTGTCCGTGGTGCTGATCTCGATAGTCGCCATTATATACACTTCCATTGGCGGATTTAAGACTGTCATCTGGACGGATGTCTTCCAGACGCTTGTCATGGTTATCGGGATTATAGCTGGTAGGTGGCCAAATACAATAAGTGTCCCATTTGTGCTGGAAATAAATCTCGGCGAAATTTTAGAAACTCCAAAACTACTTTATGTTCTGTTCTTTCTTCTAAGAAAAGAACAAAACAAGTTATATATTAATATGGAATATATCTCATTGAGAAGTGATACAATTACACGCTCCTGAAAATATGAAAATTGTATCACTTCGAGGTAAGATATATCTATATTCCCTCAAAACAAACATATTTTCTTTTTATCTTATATTGCTTTCTATATATATATATATTTTTTTTTTGCATTAAACTAGTCAGACCATCACCAAAAATGACGCCCGATCATGTCGAATTACATAACGAAACGGTAACGTCATGGAAATCTTTATCCGTTTTACGTTCTACTTTGCTATATATAAATGTACAGATCGGGAACCAAAATTATATCTCATTCAGTTTCAGATATGAATTATATCTCACTGATATATATCAGTACCTCATCGAAAATCATAAAATAAACAATGCTATTTTGTCAAAATATTGCTCATCTCATCGATTCACACTGCTCAAGAACACAAGTTCTGATTCAGGCTGAACGTTTTAAATATCTGCAGTATACTATCGCCAGTTTCACGATTTACGTAAGATAGTCCGCTTCATTACAGTAATGTTTACTCCATTAACTGCGAAGGAGGGAGTTCTTAACAAATAAGTTCACCTTGAGTTAACTGTGTTCTTTTTTCAGATTAGTCAAATAATCCGTATGACAAGCATTTTTTCACATAAGCAGACAGTTTTGTCCCGTTAAGATACCTAAGTGGATAACCTTGCAAGATAAAATAACTAAGTGGAAAAGTTGCAGGCAGGAATATGCTACCCTACGTTCTACATTTTGAATTTCATATGAACAGAACATCGGAAGTGAAAGACCGTAATGGTCAGTATACGATAGTTCTAATGATGAATGATCTATCCGAAGCGAAACTAAAGCCGTTCTCTCAATCTCCAGGCGTAAACATTTTAGCGGTCTCAACACTTAAAGACGTTCCAGATTTTTTTCAAGCGGACAGATTTTTTGTTGTGGAATTTTGCGCACAAGTGGTTTGGACTATATGTGAATTAAAAATAGGGGTCGTTATGCTCATTTTAGATATTAAGCTTGATACAAAACGTCAAAATTGTTCTAAATATCAAAATGATATTTTCAAATTATCTTATCACAATTTGTAACTTATTATGTATTCTATAGATTACAGGTGGAAATACTGTCCAACATGCATGGAAAAATACAAAACGAGAATAATAATAATAATAATAATAATAATCATGATAATGATATCTTCATCTTTAGAGGTTAACATATTCGGCATTTGCACCTCTTAACAATAATGTAATACAATTTGTAGGTATAAAAAAAAATGGAGAAAAAATGGTTTAATATCACTAGCAAGATGTAAATACCTAGAGGGTAAGCAGCTCTAAAAATAGAAAATTATCCTCCGTATAGCCAGACGTGCGTTCAGTATGACAAACCGTATGCAACCGGTCGCTTACATTCAGCTATAGAGTTGTCTTAGGACCATATAGCATGCTGTTCACGTGCTCCTTATGCTGTACATGGGTTAACGTCAACATTGTAGTTTTTGAGATAGTTTCATAGCTGACTGTAAGCGTACGGTTGCATACGGTTTGGCATACTGAACGCACGCCTGACTTCCTTGTGCGCGCACGGCTATTATCGGTTGTTTCCGTAATCGTCGAATTTTGCTCTCTCGATAAACTTCGGCAATATCCGTTGATATAATATGCGGGCAACGCGTCGGGACTTACATTACTGAAAGAGGTTTACCTAGAAGATATGCATTAAATGTATCTTTGATATATATATATATATATATATATATATATATATATATATATATATATTAACATAAAAAAATATTACGATATATCGGTATTTTTAGACATAATTAAACTGGTCGCTAAATGTACTAAATGTATGGGGAGGGTGTCATAATGAAAAAAAAGTCGTATCAGAATGTTTTTTTTAAACAATAGTTTGATAATATTGACATAAAGATCCCAAAAGTCCAAGCTATATAAAAAAATATGAGTAGCGTTTTTAAACGTTTTACATAACTTCATATATTGTTATTCCTCTTATTTTCCGTTAAAATCCTGTAACTGCCTTGATTTCTACAGAGAACATGTTTAATAAAGGTCAACCACAAATATTTCATTTTCATTAGTATCTGTTAGAATACATTAGTGTTAGACCTTTTGTACAAAAATATGTTAAAATTATTTGTAGTTTGTGTTTTTGAAAGTTGCAAAAATGACCCAGGTGAGAAAAGATTGACTGACTTCTCTCAATTTGCTTTGACGTCATCAATAGACAAAACTCTGCCAGTACTATATATTGAACAATGCAGTTACTGAGTCTGTAACCAATTTCAAGCTAAATCCAAGATGACAATGGGCGATTAAGGGTGCAAATGTGTAGATTAATTTATTTATTTATATTCGTATCAATAATATTAAGATATACATGTATTCTTCATTCAGATCTTATAAAACTGGTTGCTTTATGTACTGAATACCGATGGGGTGGGGGGGGGGGCATAATGAACAGTTATATTAGGAAAATAATATTTGATAATATTGACATAAATATATGAGTAACTTTAATAAACGTTTTACTTGCCTTCATATCAAAATCCTATATCTGCGTTGGGTTTCCACAAAGAACATGTTTCTAAATGAGTAAAATCCCTAATATATATAAGAATAAAGTTTATTGTTTGGTATGATTATGTACTTTACTGTTTGGGGTCAATCAGTGGGTATTAAAAGAGTTACCCGGGTTAATTAATCCGGGTGATTGCATCGGAATCGCCTGTATCGAGACAATATGATGGCATTTTATCCGATTCGTAAGAAAACAGAAGAGAAAAAACATGCGTCAGAAAATTAAAGAAAATAAAAATAAAAAAAAAACAAAAAACGAAGTGTATTGAATATTGAAATTAGCTTAAAAACTTCATAAGTATCGAAAAATGCAAGGTCTTAGTCTATCAATCGAATATATTAAGTTCCTTAGCTATTTGAAGAGGGGTTTCGTGAGTGAATTTTACCGCTTCACTAAACAGTCTCGACATAAGCCGATAAGAACAAGATTTTCTCTAAAACAATGCTCTGGATTATCACATCAAAGTTAAATACTACCACACATGTGTCTAGGTCATTTAATTCAATTTCACCTTTTCATTGATTTTTCAGCCGATGTTTCACGTATTTGCTAATACTTTTTGTTATTTTATAAGATTATCGTCACAAATTCAAGATGGCGGTAATTCTGGATTTTTTTCCCCAGGATGCATCAAATCTCAGAAAATCAACCATACGTTGCACCGAGTACCCGCGGACATAGAGTTTAACTGTGTGACGTCACAGTTTCCACTCCGTTTAATGTAGCTTCGTGCACTATCATATGTTAGAATTTGCCCGCAATTTTTGTCCAATCAGTGAGCCCGGAATTTCAAATTCCTGGTCGATTTAGTATAGGTTAGTGTTTTTTAGTAAGCATTAATGAAATTAAATCGGTCTGGCGCGGCGCAGCCGCGCGACCGATTTAATGGAATTAATGCTTACTAAATAACACTAACCTACTTAGTGTTTGAAATTATGTTTTGCAACTTAACGCAGTCTCACATTCCAAATATAGTATTGATTTTTTGTGACTCCGCCCTATTCACGTGTTCCCGGCGTGAATTACATCACGTGACATGTAACATGTTATGTCAAAGGTCAATGCGTCGCTCTAGCTGTGTAATGATTTTTGAGACTCCGCCTTATCCACCTGTTCCCGGCGTGACATGTAACATGATATGTTAAAGGTCAAGCGTTGCTCTAGCTGTGTAGAGCTACGCTCGGGGAGGCTGAAAAAAAATGAACACTGAACCGGACCCCGACTTTGATCTCTTCGGCAAAAAAGTGTTGAAAGATTATATTATTATACTATTTAGAAACGTTCATTTATTTTCACCTATATATATGTTATTTTGTGTTTTGCAATTGGACATTATTATTTTTTTCCGTTTTAGTAACCTTTGTTTGTTAGCCTTCTTTTCTCCTCTTCTCATTATTTTTTTATATTTTTCAGTTATTTTTTTTTTAAATCTCTTCATTCATATTATTACACATCTCATCTCGTAAAATGTATCAGTTTTTTTTTTTTCATTTACAACAATAGTGCTGTTATTTTCCAAAAATTTAATCAGATATATACTTAATTGCTTTGTCTAGTGATTAGTTTTATTTTGCCTATTCCATGTAAGCATATGTAGACATTGAAATTATACAAATACTTTCAAGGAGATGGCCGATACTAATGTTGTTAGAACTTTTGGTCAGACACTTTTGCTTATTTTCTAAAATCTTCAATGTTGTACCATTATTATTTACGGCAATAAAATATGTCCAAACTAAACTAAGTAGAAGGGTAGAGTTCTTTTGTTATTTTGGATAAATCAGATTGATGGTTCACTATTGATGTTGTGCTTTTCTTTTATATCGATTTTCATGCGTCCCCATCAGAAAACCCTGTAACACATTACACACGCGTGATATTGGTAAACACATAAAGCTCCGCCTCTCGACACACCTTGCCGCACATGCGCACTGAAGGTGCTTGAAGCTGGTTTAAACTGATCAGCTGATTTAACGGAATAGTATTTAGTGACAAGTTTATGCCGATTAAATGAATTAAATGGAGACAAAAATTTGAAAAATGGAATGATCTCATTGGGCAAAATATAATTTCAAACACTAAATTTGTTAAGAGTTCGGGATTTTGCGAGACTTGTCTACTTAATTGAGATTTAACTGTTAAGAGTTTACAGCGAACTGCGCATGTCATTATTTCAAATTATGCTCCGCCCTATTCACGTGATAGCCATATATGGCAGTGTTTACTACTCCGATCCCTACACACGAGGTGTGCTTATCATTTAATTCCACACTGGCGCATGTTGACGTCATTTGTAAACATTGAGTAAAATTGTTTAACTAATCATGTTTATATACACATTAACATAAGAATGAAGAGCTTCGGAAATATTTTCGAAAAATGATGATTACCAGCTCAATCCAAACGGACTCCTATGCTAAGATAAATATTGAAATACAAGGATAATTCTTTTTTGTTTTTGTTTATTATGTTTAACGTCCCACCGACAGTATTTAAGTCATTTGGAGACGATGTCTACTTGAGACGGATGTAGTGCTGTCACACTGCACAGTATCACGCCGTTGACAGTTGGCATGATGCCACACCCAATCACATTATCCTGACACCAGGCCAACCAGTCCTGGAACTACACTTATTATGCTGAGCGCCAAGCAAGGGAGCTATAACCAGTGCCTATGTTTACGACTTTGGTAAATACAAGAATTGAAATTGATATTTACAGATCATGTATTAACTCGTTTGATTTGGTATTTCCAGGGTATTCCTAGCCTTGATATTTTCCGTTGACAGAGGCTATTCTATAGATCTACGATTATTATCCACATATTTCGTTCTTTTACTTAACGTCAATCATTTGCTGTGTACTGATGTCTTAACTAATAAAAATAAAATAAATAAATAAAAAACAGTCATCACGCAAGCTCGTTCTGGCTTCTTAACTGTTAAATTCTCTCTTAATAAACACTAACTATAACATAAATGATGATGAATATCATTAGAAATATCTCCAAAATATGGATGCATGTTATCATAATGGTACATGTATTGTGCCAGGACTAATATATATATATATACAACATTTCAAAAGCTATGAAATTTTAGACATAGTTTTCTTAACAGAAAAGTCAACAGACTGATTTTCTTCATTTTTTTCAGATTCATTCCACTGATATGAGAGTTTTTTGTTTTTGAACTTTTTTAGAAAAATTTGCATATAAACACTAAAATGTGACCTTTTGGACCTTCAAAATTTAGCAAGTATATTTTAAATCATATCTATCATTCCTGAATTTTAAAATTTAGACTTTCCTTTAATATTCTACTTAAAATAAATGAGAACTACTTAAAATAGAATCCCCTTGCTAGTTTCTAAGGCATCTTATAGACAGCAACCATAAATTCAAAATAATCAAGAGTTATTTTAAAACCACCAAAGCAGCACGAAATGGTGATCGGTGTTGTACAAGCAATATAGAAGACCTATATCGGCAGTACCTTAAAAGTTTGCGTGCACAATGCAGTTATTTTCTGTATAGACAAAAAAGAAAAATTGAAACTAGCCGTGATAATTTTCTAAAAATGTGCATGATTATAAAATTACACTTGAAACAAATTTATGGCAAAAAAAGGATCACCATTCTACTTTTGGATGTAATTTGCCCCTGAAAGTGAGATTTTTGCCCTGTTATGTCATTTTCAAGGGCAGATAACTCAAAATCAAGCCTAACGATACCTTATTTTATTTCACATTATTGTTTGTTGTTCCATTTCCAGTCATTATGAAAAGTTTAAATTAATTCTGTTCAATAGATTTTTCCCTATGCTTCAGCAAATAAACACTGTTTTTTTTTCTTGAAAATTTTTTTTTATATATTCGCATATGCGACTATAGTATAAAATCTGTTGCATAGAATTTCATAATTTTTTACACAGTGACAGAGAATACATAATATTGAGTTATCTGCCCTTGAAAATGACTAAAATTTAAGGGGCAAAAAAACCACAAACTACTTTCAGGGACAGTTACTCAAATATTAGAATGGTGACCCAATTTTCCCCATAAATTTGTTTCTAGTGTAATTTTCTATAATCATGCAAAGTTTTAGAAAATTATCATGACTAGTTCTAATTTTCCTTCTTTGTCTATAGAGAAAATAACTGCATTGTGCACATATGTCTTTAACAGGTATTACCAGGTAAATTAAATCTTATCTCGATGTCTATATCAAAAGAGAGTTGGAAAAAATCACAAACAAAGAAAGGAATGAAATTCGTGAATTTATGCCCAAGTTGAATGAAACCTTACGTTAGTTTGATCCGCGCTTATTAAAGCTACTGTAATATACAAAACAAATGCAACATAAATGGGCTACAAGCGCTATCATCGCTTCAATAGTTCTTATCGGCGAGAAGGTAAGTATATATACATGGAAAAAAAAAATGGAGAGTTATTTGTGTATAGTTTACACACCTATGAAACATGGCATTTCAATATACATCCGTACTGTTTGTAAACATGACAGTTTCACCTCATTGTATACCGGTCCGTAGAAATGTTTAAATATCAATCCTGCCGTATATTCACACACGTATAAATATGACCCAAGTTAAAATATTGTCAGAATGAAACTACTAGATCCAGTAAAAATGATTGGAAAATGATTTTTCAATTTATATCGCTGACCTAGACAGAGTAAATAAATAGTTTGTTTGTGTAACATGTCCCGTTTTATTCTCTCCATTTTTATCCCTGAAAGTTCGATTTATACAAAATCTCTACTACACATGTATAATCAGTGTTTATAGGTCCTTGTTAGTTGGAACCCCGGTGGGGTGTGTTGTATAGGGACACTTCGTGTAGTTTCAGTATACACGTACAAACATTGAACAATAGAACACTTAACAAACAATACGGCTTAGTAGACACGTGGTGTTCAAACGTGTTTAACAAACAACTAAGGTGTAGATCTAGTTGGTTTTTATGTAAATACGATGTGTATGTGGGGAGGGGGTATAAGCCCACCCTGAAAATTGTCACGAAGGGGTTGTCCGCATATGACAAAAGTGTACAGACGCTGATACGATATTTAAAATCTTTATTTTCAATTTACAATGCTCTGTATCTTATGAAAAGAAATGCAATGCCGACCATTTATGCTTTTTGTATTCAAGTTACGTCAAGGTTTTTGCAGAACGTTTTAAGATAGGTATATATTTTGATCTGAAATCTTTCACGGTCCGTATATATAGCGATAGACTGCGAATATGTACCAGAATTAAATATTAATTTCTCATACTGGATGGTGTATGACCATAAAATATGGTTTAAATACAACACTTTCTGAAACATTTACTTAAACGAGAAGATAAAATATATCACGATATTATGTAGAAACAATTTGGCCTATTTCGTAAGTTATCAGGTTTCGGAGACCGAGATCATAGCAATGAGACAGAATGCAGCTCAAAAAGTACAATGCAAACTAAAGATGCATTAACATATAACGTTATTACTGAATAACAAAATTATCGTTGTTTCTAACTGTAAAGGCTTCTTTTGTGAAACAAGCAGATTACATAGTTATCTAACAATTTGTAACATTTAAATACTGAAGGTCTAACATAAAAATAACTATTAATAAGTTTAACCTTGATTATTCTGTACTTTGGGTATTTACAGAATTATATATCTTCTTTGTCATGTAAGATAATAAATGGATGAGATCGGTCCTATGGTTTACATCTTCAATTGCTAACTGCAAATTCGCCGAATGTTCGAAACCCTCTTTGGATGTCTGTCATGTTAGAAGGGTCTGCCTGTTTTATTGTGGCACATTATTATTACTTCTTATTCTTTTGTGTTAATTAAAAAAATACGCTTTCATATTTGAAGAAACATAACATTGATATTAACCCTTAATTAACACAATGAAGCTCAGTAGTAATCCTTAATTTGAAAACTTACAACTAGTTACTCACTAGGAACTCTTTAGGTGTTTACTGCCACTGGCTGGTAAGACTGACACTTATTCTCTATATTTTCTCTGTGGAGATATCACAAGTGATACCATCGGGCTGTTTGTTCTTCTTTATACATCGATCTTACATTGTGTACGAATTATTTTCCACGGTCCCTTGGATTGACCAGTACTCTACGCAAGGGAAAGCTTCGAACGATTTTTTTGCCTTCAATAGGGTTCAAACCTCAAATCCATAGAACCTTTATTAGTTTTTTTCTACACCCCTTTCAATGATATGCATGTCTTTTTCCAGTCCTGATAAAGACGACAATTGGTGCCGGTGGAATAGGGATGGCCATGAACCTCAGCAAGAACCGTCTAAACTTCTTTGACTTCAACCCCGATCCAACGGCACGACACACCTTCTGGACCCTGGTTGTCGGATCGTTCACCCAGTTCCTGTATCTGACGATGTCTCAGGCAAGCATTCAGCGAATAAACTCCACGCCCTCGCAATCTGTGGCCAAAAAACTATTCTACTTTGCGGCCCCAATTTATTCCGCTATTTGGGTTCTTGTAATGGTCCAAGGACTAACAATATTTGCATACTACACAATAAGAGGATGTGATCCTCTGGCGTCTGGTCAAATTTCCAACGTCAATCAGCTGATTCCTTTCACCATGGTACATTTGTTCAGTGATACACCAGGCTTGACCGGTCTGTTCCTCGCAGCCTTAGCAGCGGCTTGTCTGAGTTCCATCTCCTCGGGTCTTAATTGTCTTTCAGCAATGACATACGAAGACATCATCAGACCGTACAAACCTGACATAAAGGATTCAACTGGTACATTGATTTCTAAACTGATTGTTCTCATTTATGGATTAATTGCTGTTGGATTCTCATTCATCCTCTCCAATGTAGAAGGACCATTAGGACAGATTATGTCCAGTATGATGGGAGCAATATCGGGACCAGAGGTGGGTCTTTACCTATGCTCTATATTCTTCAAGAGAGCAACAACGAAGGGAATGGTAACAGGAACACTCACAGGCGCTCTGCTTGTGTTCTGGCTGAGTCTTGGCCAAAACTTCCTTGCAGCTATTCCAAAAACACCCTACCTTCCAGCGGGTCCAACACATAATTGCGACGTGAACAACAACGGAACAAGTATATACAATATGTCATTCTTGGGCAATGGAAGCTCTAGTCTCTCTCCTGTTACGCCATACATCTACCTCACAAACACGACCACGGAGAGCACACCGACACCTTCGTCGTCATCAGGCGGTCCGCGGGGAATCCTCGCAATGTGTTCCATCTCCTACATGTACTTCAATCTGATCGGGGTTATCACTGTCATTCTTGTAGGGACATTGGTCAGTCTGCTAACTCAGCCGAAAGAACCACAACACATTGATAAGTCTGTGATGCTACCCTTCTCGGCTTTGATCCCACCTTGCTTCAGGAGATTGTTCACAAAGAAGTTACAAGACAAACAAGCGAACACTAACGAAGAAGAGACGTTTGGTATGCTCCCTAGAGCGTAATGTGCTTCTGAAATATTACAGCAGCGTGAAGATCTGCACGGACTGTTGCAGCGTTGATGGGATCCTGACAGAAATGTCTTTATTATTCTTTGATGAAATCATAAAAAATAACAAAACTTTGTTTGAAAGAAATCTACAGCCTGTTCATTCATCACATAAGAAAACACTTCATTTACAATAATTCATCAAAACAAACCCCACTCCCGTGCCTGGAAGTCATTCCTTGTATTAGACTTAGCATGCCACCTCATTTCAAATTACGAATACACCTGAATAAATTTTGAACATGTATATACGTTAATTAATAACAGACAACATGTTTCACAAAACCTCTCATTTTTATATATTCTTTTCTTCAAAAAACGAATGTATATACAATTAAAACTACCTGTTGCATGTTCTCTATTTCAAAATTTGTAACGTCTCAATCGTGTGTGATTTTATGGTCACTCTTGCGTGATTTTGATTTACTTACATTCGGTTCAACATTTATCTCATTTATATCTATATATAGTAAAATCTTAAAAAACCGCCGACTTTTTAACTGCTGACGAATACACACGGAGATTACCTAACACGGTAGGAAACAATCTGATCGCATATGGAAAAGCTCAGAACGTTATGAATATCAATGCGACAAAAAATCTGCACGTTTTTCAGGCCCATATACATTTAGCATTAGACACACTTGTTTACATAAGGCAAAAATGCAGAGTTCCAATGCGTCTATTACTTCAACAAGAAAGGAAGGGTGCTTCCAGTTCCTTATACCCATTTTGTGATTTCAAGTATTACAAAAATAAATAAATAAATAAATAAATAAATAAATAAATAAATGAAATAAAAAACAAAGAGATAACACGCAAACAAATCCAGAAATGAATAGCTGCTTGATATGAAGACAAAATATGTAGCAATTAGGAATTGATCCTTTCGTATCCCATTCTATTTTTATCAGGTTTAGAGATTATTTTAATTAACATCATCAAAATGTCCAATTCAATATAAAACCGAACTCTATCAATTTTAATTATAAACTGAAATTCACGAGTTCATGTCAATTTGATAAATCTCGTTTTGAAATGGGAGTAGCACAAAACCATTAAAAGAATCAAGATTTTTCATCATATTCTGAACTGGGAGACCAGACATAGCCTACGATATTTTGATCAACAAAATTGCAAACTGAACTGTATTAAAAAGACTATACACGGTAAGTTGATATTTATTGTAATCACGAAGCTACATTAGATAGTGTTTTATGAAAATTTATATAAATATCCTATTTTCCAGGTTATTGTTTAGATCCCAGAACTGAAAGTACATTTCGGAAAGGTTCGGACTTTTACATTGCTGTAATGGTTAGCGATGGACCATTTCATCAGGGGCTTGGCAATATGCAGTATACGTTTGACTAAACCATGACAAAAACTGTGACTGGTGGAAAATTTGATGCATATGTCTACTACCCAACTGAACACTGTGGAATGTTATACCAAGATAAAGACATGGTATTTGGAGAGGATTTCTACACTTACGAGTCTCCCAATACTTTAATTCAGATTTCTTTTAACTAAAAGTTCAGAAGGTCTAAAACTCCCGTATTTATTGACCTAATGATTAAAATATTTTTCATGAATGTTCTTATAGCAAATGGTATTTAATCTCATGCTCTGAAATGTAAGAACAAAATCTGAAAATAATGTTTTGAACTTATAGATTAGCTTATTGAAGAGAAAATATGGGAGACAATCATTCCAGATTGTCAGTCATCCTTCTAAAGTGTAAGCGCATCACTTTTCTTTCTTTTTTGTTTGGACCAAACTGATTCTCTTTTAATTAAAATAATTAAAAAACTCTATAATATTTAAAAGAGTTACATTTGTGAAGTTTAACGAGAGTGGAGATATTAGCAATGTTAAACAAAACTTTAAAAACACTTTAAAAACAATGTCAAAACTTAAAAAAAAAAGTTCAAAAGGGCCATACATTTGCAAAAAGAATATTTGTAAGAGTTAATGTCCCTTTTTCTACTAGTTGATCTGATGATGATGAAGGCATATGCGAAGTTTGGGGCACATCCACTGAGTTAAAGTGGAGATAACGGCATTAATCGGCTATAAATGAAAAAAGAAATTTTGGAAAAGTTGCTGTTCCTATTTCTACTGGTTGATCTCATGATGATCAAACCATATGTAAAGTTTGGGGAACATCCATCGAGTAAAATTGGAGAAAAAGCAATGTTACACAAAAGTTTAACATTTTTCTACGTCCAAAAAGGACCATGTATATGCTAAAATATTTGGGAGAGTTACTGTTCCTGTTTCTACGGGTTGGTCTGATGATGATAAACACATGTGTGAAATTTGATGGACAACCGTTAAGTTATAGTGGAGATAATGTCAACGTTAAATAAAACCTTAACATTTCTTTGGATGCAGACGCTGACACCAGTGTGACTACAAAGAAATGTTACGGTTTTATTTAACGTTGACATTATCTCCACTATAACTTAACAGTTGTCCATCAAATTTCACACATGTGTTTATATTTTTGCATATTTATGGCCCTTTTTGGATTTTGAATGAAATAAAGGACAATAGAAGGCAGAATACCATACACCTAATTATAACATTTCAGGCCACTTGATTTGAACTGGTTACCTTCAGCAGCAATAAATGCTCAGAGTTTTTATACAGATTATAATTATTAGAAAATAAGGTCTCATTTTCCAGAAATAATTAAAATTGGAAAAAATATATTTCTGAACACTAGTTTCAGGAGAATGATTTTAAATTTAACTATATATATGAGGATACATACAGAAACTAGCTGCCCTACTTAAGACATCATTTTTTAAAGGATAAAATTCATTTTAGCAATGTGGTAGAGAACTATGAGGTGACAATTTGTGCCAATCGAAATTAAAATAAACAGTATAATTATTAGGAAACCAGCCAACCATCTGGTGCTCCATTTTTAAGGAATATTCTCATTAATATACCAAAAAAGAAATGTTGAAAAAAATACACAAAAATAAGATTTCCTTTTACAATGTTTAATCTTTTACCACTGTAAAACTTTATAAAATCTTCTAGTCACCATCCATTTTTTTCTGTAAACTTACTTATGTAGTGCCAATAAGTAACAATTATCAGTCAGAGACGGTTGTAAGCAATCCAATAACTTAGCCAGTAGAACAACCGCCCTTTAAACAGGGGGTCCAAGGCTGAAATCTTGGTCTGGCTGCACATTTTTCTCGCTAAGTTATTTTGCACCCAACAAGGGATAATTATAGTGTCTCCAATGATCAGGAACATTATTAATTTGATATCTGTAAATCCTGCAACGGATTCCAAATTGGCAAGGAATATGTAACTGTTATCAGTGGGAAACTTTTGTAAGTGGTCCCTGGTTTTAGTCCTGGTCTGGCTGCACATTTTTCGCGCCTTCTTAATTCGAAACTTTTTTGTGTCCTCAAAATATGTATATTAGGCCTTTGTTTCAATATTTTTACGTATTGTGTGTGTGTGTGTGTGTGTTTCATTTTAAGATTCCCAACAGGTCTTGGCACTAGTTTTCCATTTATGTACATGTACTTAAATATATACATGTATACTTACGTAAACAAGTTTACTTCTCAATAAAGGTTATGTAAAAATAAAAAAACAGTTTGTTTTCCTGTTAACCCACATAAATTTTATTATCGGTTTTTCTTTCCCGCCGTGCTTTCAATGTGCTGCCACAGGCAGCACTTTTGTACTTGTAGCATTAATGTTTCATAAGTGTTGTTTTATGCAGTGCTCCTAGAGAAAAGTTTTTTTAAACGGTTCTATCTACTTAAATATTCATACATTTCGGAATTTACTTTTCAAATCAAAATGTTGAAATAAAGATATCAGCATGATTGTTGTCCTTGTTTTCTGATAACCATGTATCGTGAGCAGTTTTCTGTTAACCATGTATCGTGAGCAGGAGTGCGAGGGTGTGTGCATGGTGTTTCTCACTTTCCGAACCTTTAATTACTTCAACAGAAATGTTCCCAACTGTTTTATTAGGGGAACAATAGGGCTTTGGCGTTGCTAAGTTGGCATAATAGGTAAGATAAATATCAGTGTTGGTACTACTGGCAGAGGCCGTAGTAAGTTACGTATATGTTTACAGTACACTGAAAACAGAATGCTGCACAGAAAGTTAATATTACTTCTGCAACGCAATACCGTATTGAGCGACTTCAGATGTGGGGTTAGGAACAGGTAGATATGAGAATATAGCGGTTGGGTATAGAGCACGTCCTTCTTGTAATAATATAGAAAGTGATCTCATGTACCACTTGAATGTATATCATACTATGATTACCGTAATGAATTGCAATCCTGTTATGACTTACAACCAGAATCTGTCATATGATCTTAAAGAGGAGGCAGTTCAGTTTGTCTAGATAGACAGTCTATTCTTTTACCGTAAATGTATTTTATTTGATGGTGTAATTAAGTATTAGTGATAAGATCCCACAAATGATTGGTTAGCTGCCTGCTGTATCATCAACCAACTCGTTATTATAGCAATTTGGTGCAGCATGCATCACTCATGTTGGAATTTAGAGTTGGAGTTACAAAACGCTTTTCTTCAATATTTGTCTTCTCCCCAACAGAGGCTTGCATTGTCTAGGTGTCTCCTTGCTCCTTGTTATAAGTCTTACATATGGTAAAGTGTTAATAATTTGTGTGGTCGTCGTAAGCATTTTAGTGTAGATTTAAAACATGGGTGTATTTTAGTGTACATTTAAAACATGGGTGTATTTTAGTGTACATTTAAAACATGGGTGTATTTTCTTTGTTGTAAGACATGTCCAGTTAATCTGATTTATACCCTTTGGCCCCAAAAATTTTAATTTAAAAGCAGGTCAGTCCATTCATTCAGTCACATTTATTCACTCATCTGCCATACATACACACTCATATGTCATTAATTTACTTTACATCTGTTCATCATTTACCCACCCATTCAGTTTGTCATCAACCATTCCACTCAGCTGTCATGAATTCTTACACTTACCTGCATTTAATCAATCCAATAACCCACTTCCTTCCCAGCCATTCACTTGACATGCCTCATTTAATGTTCATCCCTCATTATTTATTGTTTCCTCATCACTGGCAGTACCGTTACGAACGTTATTGAAATTGAAGTAAGAATTATAAAACCTATATTCACGAAAATTTAACAAGCATTAATGAGGGAGAGAAGATTTTTTTTACCGATCATCTGTGAACGAGTTGCCTCTGCAATATCAGTCAAACAACATATATCATTTTTCATCATATCATTATCTTTATTAAAGGAGCACAAATCTACAAATAATATGAATGATGCTGGTGCAGAGTAAAGCTTGAATTATTAAAATGATGTTTTCATTTAGCACAAAATAGAATTCTACATATGTATCATGCATAATAAGATTATAATTATTCCCGATATTTTTATGCTACTGGTGTCGGTGGACAGAGAATACATCTATCCTGTATCTATATTTATGCTACTGGTGCCGGTGGAAAGAGAATACATATATCTATACTTATGCTACTGGTGCCGGTGGAAAGAGAATACATCTATCTATACTTATGCTACTGGTGCCGGTGGAAAGAGAATACATCTATCCTGTATCTATACTTATGCTACTGGTGCCGGTGGAAAGAGAATACATATATCTATACTTATGCTACTGGTGCCGGTGGAAAGAGAATACATCTATCCTGTATCTATACTTATGCTACTGGTGCCGGTGGAAAGAGAATACATCTATCTATACTTATGCTACTGGTGCCGGTGGAAAGAGAATACATCTATCCTGTATCTATACTTATGCTACTGGTGCCGGTGGAAAGAGAATACATCTATCTATACTTATGCTACTGGTGCCGGTGGAAAGAGAATACATCTATCCTGTTTCTATACTATTTCCTTCATATTGTGAAGAACATTATGCAAGATGCACCATAAGATTACTTGATTTACAAAAGTGACAAATAACACATACACATATCAACTATGAAAGAACCGCGGGATTTAGATGTTCATGCCCAGTATTGTACATATCATTTCATTAAAGGACTTATTCATTCATCATACATGTATACACTTTCTGATATTAATATCAAATACCGTAGGTCATGCTCACAGAGCTCCGTTCTGTATCTACGATATTCAAACATGATAATTAGTGCGTAAACGGTTTAAAGTCACAAACAGCCAAAATACGATCATTAAAAGAAACAATCAGTAGATTTACATTAACTTTTCAAGAATTCAACGACGATGGGATATTGGGCTATAGAAACACGACTAATGAAGGTTTGCCATGTCTGTTTTGTTCAATTCGCAACTTATGTGAAAAGTCCTAATCTTGATTAGTAAGGCAAAAATCGTTTTGGAATAATTTTTTTTCGAAATCATTACTGAAGGTAAACCCGGGTTACAAGTATTTATAGAGAACATTCAAATCTGTAGTATCAATATCACTCGCCATATCACTTTGGCCATTATTCTATACTATAAACAAACATATCTACATACAAGGGTCATCGACCTAGTTCACTCGCCATATCACTTTGGCCATTATTCTATACTATAAACAAACATATCTACATACAAGGGTCATCGCGCCATATCACTTTGGCCATTATTCTATACTATAAACAAACATATCTACATACAAGGGTCATCGACCTAGTTCACTCGCCATATCACTTTGGCCATTATTCTATACTATAAACAAACATATCTACATACAAGGGTCATCGACCTAGTTCACCATATACGGTCGCATTTACCTCCTAAAAGTGATCTACAAAATTTTAAATGTGGGTCTAAACTGGACTTCCATAACTTAAAATCGGAGTAACAAAAGCATCAAATAATTGAAGAGAAATTTTGAAATTAACCTCGTGTTTAATTGAGTTACTCTGTAACACGCTTAAAGCTTTTGAAGACTTAGCGATGTGCCTTTGATTATTTTATGAAAAAGAACCCGTGTAATTATTACTAATCCTAAATCCAGTTTTAATTATAATGCAATTATTTCTAAAACATTTTATGAGACATGAGACATCTTTTCCCGAACAATTATTATATTTTTTTTTTATTTTTTCTGTATTAACCTCTAAACCCAAAGTAGAACAATATTTTAACAGAAAATTTGAACTACACTGCTGCTATACAAGTCACACATCACATTGGACTAAATGCGAGTATTATTTTTTTTCCCTTTCATTCAGAAACAGAGAATGTGATACGTAGCTATTAAATTGGCTCTCTAGTCCATTCAATGACGAAGTACTATAGGGGTTTGAAAAGACTGACTTCACCTGGTTAAAACATAAATTGCCACATAAATTGCCACTAATTTTCTTTTTTCGATTTCAACTTTGACGGGACCTTAGCGCCACATCAGAGCCTGTTGTTTGTGAACTTTAATACATAAGCGATGGGTGCGTTCAAGAGGCGGGTGAAGGCCGTATACAAACACCCTTTGACATAGAGTGCATTTGAAAGTAGTCTTTACGGGTCAATGGGTTTCAACGAGACCCAAAAGAAACACGATGATTCATACTGACAGATGTTTTCCTAAGTTTCCTGGGTACGCTGTTAATCTTCTCACGAATCCACCGCTCGTCTTTACTATACCGGGTTATATTGGTGTATGCGCAGAACGTATTGATGGGTAAACACGTCTAACACCTATTTTCGCTATCTGTGTTATTAATTAAACAACATTTATTTATTTATTTATTTATTTATTTATTTATTTCAGACTCATCTGTGCACAATATCACATAAATGTAATAAAACAAATGATTGCACAGAGCCATTTTAGTGAGAACTATATGTCACACAGTCAAAGGTAAATACTACATGTACTTACATGTAATTCATTAAGATATTTTAATTATCTTAATGGTGTATATCACTCCTACACCAATTAAACGTAAAAGAGTCTTTAAAGAAACCTTAAACATATAAGATGAACAATCAAGTACAGTTCACATGCTAAAATTAGTTTTTAAAACAAAAATAGCATTGTTTTCTGATTTTCAAATATTTCAACAGGTTTTTCGCTACGATTTTAATCATTTCTGGGTGAGCAATAATTTGATTTTATCAATATCATTAAGTATGCTGCAATAACTATTATCTAAAGCTTTATCAAAAAAAAAAAAAAAAAAAAAAAAAAAAAAAGAAACCTCTGTAACCTAGGTAAGGAGGACATTCTAGCAGTACATGTAACTCGGCATTGGCGCTTGAACATAAGGGACCTTTCTAGCAGTACATGTAACTCGGCCTCGGCACTTGAACATAAGGGACCTTTGCTTGAACATAAGAAACACATTCCAGCAGTACATGTAACTCGACCTCGACGCTTGAACATAAGGGACACATTCCAGCAGAACATGAAACTCGGCCCCGGCGCTTGAACATAAGAGACACATTCCAGCAGAACATGAAACTCGACCTCGACGCTTGAACATAAGAGACACATTCCAGCAGAACATGTAACTCGGCCCTGGCGCTTGAACATAAAGGACACATTCCAGCAGAACATGTAACTCGGCCTCAGCGCTTGTACATAAGGGACACATTCCAGCAGAACATGTAACTCTGCCTCGGCGCTTGTACATAAGGGACACGTTCCAGCAGAACATGTAACTTTACCTCAGCGCTTGAACATAAGGGACACGTTCCAGCAGAACATGTAACTCGGCCTCGGCGCTTGAACATAAGGGACACATTCCAGCAGAACATGTAACTTTACCTCGGCGCTTGAACATAAGGGACACGTTCCAGCAGAACATGTAACACGGCCTCAGCGCTTTTACATAAGGGACACATTCCAGCAGAACATGTAACTCCTCAGCGCTTGAACATAAGGGACACATTCCAGCAGAACATGTAACACGGCCTCAGCGCTTGAACATATGAGACAGATTCCAGCAAAAGATGTAACTAGGCCTCAACGCTTGAATATAAGAAACACGTTCCAGCAGTACATGTAACTTTACCTCAGCGCTTGAACATAAGGGACACGTTCCAGCAGAACATGTAACTTTACCTCAGCGCTTGAACATAAGGGACACATTCCAGCAGAACATGTAACACGGCCTCAGCGCTTGAACATAAGGGACACATTCCAGCAGAACATGTAACTTTACCTCAGCGCTTGAACATAAGGGACACGTTCCAGCAGAACATGTAACTCGGCCTCAGCGCTTGAACATAAGGGACGCGTTCAAGCAGTACATGTAACTCGGCCTCAGCGCTTGAACATAAGGGACATATTTCAGCAGACATGTAACTCGGCCTCGGCGCTTGTACATAAGGGAGACATTCCAGACAGTAACCTTGTACATAAGGGAGACATTCCAGTAGTACATGTAACTCGGCCTCGGCGCTTGAACTTAAAAGACACATTCCGTCATGTTCATGTCCGTATTCATAGGATTGATATTTAAATTTTTTTATATCATATTACAAAATTGAAAGAGATTCGTCACAATCTGAGAACATTCAGGATCTTTACAGATAGTAACCACTTTCAACATTATCTTTAAACTTAATTTTCCATTTCCACTGATAAGCTCTTGCCAAATTTAGATGTGGGGTAGCTCTATTAAGGTTAGAAACTGGTCGGTATGCAACTTGTCGGACGGAATGTATCTCTCTTTTGTTCAAGCGCCGAGGCTTGAACAAAAACGAACAGACAACGATTCCAGTGTTTGCATACAGATACAAATAGGACTCAATTCGATTTTTCCCATGACAGCTACATTTGGATTATTTTTACATTTATAAAATACAGAAATGGTGAACATAGTCCCAAATGTCTCGTAGACTGATTAACAGGGGGCCAGTGATAACAAATCAACAAGGCTGAGCCACAAATAATGTTTATTTGAAACCCACCTGGTGGATATGCAACTTGCGTAAATGGGCAGTTGTACGACATAAGTATAGACGTAAACAGTTTTAAAACCCCTATGGCCGAGTGGTTAGAGCGTCCGCCCCGGAATCGAGAGGTCGTGGGTTCGATTCCCGGTCGCGACATGCCAGAGTCGTAAAAAATGGTACTGGTATAGCTCCCTTGCTTGTCGATCATCATATAAGGGTAGTTCCAGGACTGGTTGGCCCGTTGTCAGGATAATGTGACCGGGTTTGGTATCATGCTACATGTTTACGGCCTGATACTGCAGTGTGGCAGTACTATATCTGTCTCAAGTAAAAATCGTCTCCAAATAACTGAAATACTGTCGATAAATCCAATAAACAAACAAACAAACAAACAAATAAACAAACATAACCACTGGCGTCCGTCGTCTTCTTATAACCACCCTTGAACAGATACCTACATTGTGTTTACATTTTGCATTGACGAGTATTCCCGAACACTGTCCGTTATCGGAAATAATTTGAATTTGAAAAATCGTCGCCGAATCACAATTTGTTTATCTGCTTCGTCATTACTTTAATATGTGCTCGCGATTTGTTAACGGGGACATACGGAATGTCTTTGGAAAATGTCAGAAAATTGACGAAGATGTGCTTGATATGCAAATAATGTGTTTTTGTAAACAAATGAATGATATTGAGTAAAATATTCTTTCTTGTTTATGCCTTATAGTAAGTGCAACGTCAACGAGTATGTACAGATTGCATTATTTGACAACTTTTGCTTTTCTGTCCGACGAATATGGGGATTGTTCAAATACGAATGCCTCCAGAAGGTTATCTGCTCAAAAATGCGAAAATCACGATGAAATCAGGATTTTTATGCATATATACAGGTTAACTATACATTGATATCACACCCATCAAAATACGTTCTATCGCTCACTCGTGTATAGTAATACAAAATGGTTGGTAGAAGATTAGAGAACGCCTATATTAAGAATCGTATTTTTGGCATAAGGTGTAGAGACATTTTTGATGAAAATTGTTCTGTTTATCATTGGTTTTTCAACAGTTATTTGTTAGTTTAAGAATTTCAAATGTGGGTAATTTTCAACATAATATGAAACACATGACCGTCGGCCGAAAACAGCAACGTCTGCCAAGTCAACGAAATAGTTGCTACAGATGTAATATTCACCGCGAGACAAATAACTAGCATGGTTGGCATCTCATCAGGAGCAGTCCATAAATTCTCAGACGTAATTTGAAAGTAGGAAAGATTTTTGCTAAATATTCCTTCTGCTGACAGATGAGCAGAAAGCCATTCGTGCAATGCGCGAAAATGCTGCACAAGCAGTTTCCAAAGTACAACACATGGTCTTCTGAAAATGCCATCACTGGTGACGAGTGATGGGTTCACATTTTTAAGCCCAGGCGAAAGATTCGGAACAAAAAATGGGCAACAAAGTCCGGCAAAAGACCAGGCAAAGCGGACCATTAGTTTATATTCTTCACAACTCAGGATTCCGTCATTTAGGTTGCTGTACCTAATGACAAATGAGCAAAGGCAAAGACTTAAGGGAAAAAACACAAAACAGAAAAACAAAACAAACAAACAAGAGGGCCATGATGGCCCTGGATCGCTCACCCGAGTATACGGTTACCCAAAGAACATCAGTCTGTATTAAAACATTTTGAAATCTTGCCAGTAGTTTTAAAGGAGATGATCCCTGTAAAGTTTTCCCTATATACATAAAAGGCAAATAAGCCCCGCCCCTGGCGGCCATGTTTTTTAATTGGATCGGAATAATTTTAGCAACTTTGGTAGAGGTTGACCCAAGGAACATCTGTACCAATTTATTTTAAAATCTGGCCAGTAGTTTTGAAGAAGATGATTTTTAAAGTTTTCAAATTATTTTTCTTTTTGTTGCCATGGCAACCAGAGTTCTATATGGATCAAGTTTATTTTAGCAATTTTTGTGAAGGTTGACCCAAGAATCATGCCTGCCAAGTTTAATCAAATTCTGTCGAGTGGTTTCAGAGGAGATGTTGTTGAAAGGTTTCTCTATATACATATAAGGCAAATAAGCCCCGCCCCTGGCGGCCATGTTTTTTTACGGATCGAAATAATTTTAGCATTTTTGGTAGAGGTTGACCCAAGGAACATCTGTACCAATTTATTTTAAAATCTGGCCATTAGTTTTGAAGAAGATGATTTTTAGAGTTTTCAAATTATTTTTCTTTTTGTAGCCATGGCAACCAGAGTTCTACATGGATCAAGTTTATTTTAGCAACAGTTGTGAAGGTTGACCCAAGGATCATCCCTGCCAAGTTTAATCAAATTCTGTCCAGTGGTTTCAGAGGAGATGTTGTTTAAAGGTTTCTCTATATACATATAAGGCAAATAAGCCCCGCCCCTGGCGGCCATGTTTTTTTACGGATCGGAATAATTTTAGCAACTTTGGTAGAGGTTGACCCAAGGAACATCTGTACCAAATTATTTTGAAATCTGGCCAGTAGTTTTGAAGGAGATGATTTTTAAAGTTTTCAAATTAATTTTCTTTTTGTAGCCATGGCAACCAGAGTTCTTCATGGATCAACTTTATTTTAGCAACTTTTGTGAAGGTTGACCCAAGGATCATCCCTCTCAAGTTTAATCAAATTCTGTCGAGTGGTTTCAGAGGAGATGTTGTTTAAAGGTTTCTCTATATACATATAAGGCAAATAAGCCCCGCCCCTGGCGGCCATGTTTTTTTACGGATCGGAATAATTTTAGCAATTTTGGTAGAGGTTGACCCAAGGAACATCTGTACCAAATTATTTTGAAATCTGGCCAGTAGTTTTGAAGGAGATGATTTTTAAAGTTTTCAAATTATTTTTCTTTTTGTAGCCATGGCAACCAGAGTTCTTCATGGATCAACTTTATTTTAGCAACTTTTGAGAAGGTTGACCCAAGGATCATCCCTCTCAAGTTTAATCAAATTCTGTCGAGTGGTTTCAGAGGAGATGTTGTTTAAAGGTTTCTCTATATACATATAAGGCAAATAAGCCCCGCCCCTGGCGGCCATGTTTTTTTACGGATCGGAATAATTTTAGCAATTTTGGTAGAGGTTGACCCAAGGAACATCTGTACCAAATTATTTTGAAATCTGGCCAGTAGTTTTGAAGGAGATGATTTTTAAAGTTTTCAAATTATTTTTCTTTTTGTAGCCATGGCAACCAGAGTTCTTCATGGATCAACTTTATTTTAGCAACTTTTGTAGAGCCTCACCCAAGGAACATTCCTGCCAAGTTTCATTAAATTCTGTCCAGCGGTTTCAGAGGAGATGTCGTTTAAAGCAAATTGTTGACGACGTACGACGGACGACGCACGACGCACGGACGACGGACGAATGGCAGAGTGAGAGAGAAAACAACAAAAACAGGTTTGGTCATTGTCAGATTACTGCATGACAATGCGTCATCGTACAAGGCGTCTATGACTTCGCCTGACCTTGCTCCGTGTGACCTCTTTTTGTTCCCAAGCCTCAATAATACCTTTCATGTTAATATTTGTCCAGCGCAAAGAAACACTTCAGTCTGCAATATTCCAGCGTCTTCATAGTTAACATAGAAAAGACTCAAGTAGACTGAAACTTTGCATATCTGTTGGAGGTAAATTCTCGACAAGGGGACCAAAGAAAACATTAATTGAAATCTATCAAGGATATATGTTTATGTGCTTATGAGCATTCTTCGTAAATAGTGCGACAAATAGGGAATAAAGATTCTTTAATACTAGCACCGCGCTACCTTTGTAATCTACTGTGACTTAAAGTACATGTAGTTACTTTAGAGCGATATCTTATTCATCATGCTTTGATGTCATCATGCTTTGATGTTAAAACATATTGAGGAAGCATTTTCAAGCAGCTAATATTCAATAAGTTAAAGAAAGCAAACTTTTTAAGGAATTCCAGAATTATTTTAGACATATTGGAAATATTCTAAATGTATGAAAGGTTTTTAAGTTCTCACGGAATACTCCATGAAATACATGATGCAGTATTTGCCATTTCATTCTCTGCATTAATTTCTATACTCATCAATAAAGGAAGAACAACAGTTCATCAATGTTCACCTATCCTATGATGATAGAGTTAAATACCAAAAACATTGCAAGTTAATGTTCATAATGGCCATGTGGTCATTCAACACAAATTTGCCTTTTTTTCCCCTTAATTCTAAATTTTCTGGTAAGGACATATTACGGTACCACACTGCTAAAAAAATGAACACTTTTCTTTTTTCTGCATATGTCCATGTAAATGTTGCAACATATTGCAATCCCTTATCATAACTAACACAGCAAGGTGCTAGAAATCTAAATCTCGAAAGTAAGAAACTGCTGGGAATCCCTCGGCTATTTGTCCAGACTTTAGCTGGCAATAGGTCAGCAAGACGCATACCAATTTTCAATGCACAACACATATGACACATGATCTTAAAAGACAGATGCAGAGTTAGTTTGCTCCGTATTACTATACAACTCTGCCGAAGAAAGAGAACGAAAAATATCCCCATTTCGTTGGGGTCACGGAGAGTTTGGTCCCACTTCAACAGCCGCGGGTCAAGTGATCCTGTGTAACAGTGTGAAACTTTCACCCACTGTTACTTTACGCTTTCTCCCTTTATTTCTCTTCTTTCACTCTTCTTCTTCTTCGCAATGGGGAATTAGCGAAGACTGTAGACAGTTTAATATTATCTTCTTTATTTTACTTAATTCAACTTATACTACAAATATACTATATATACAATAATGATATTCTTTCTAACGATGTTTCACACGCGGTTCCGTATGTCTAACTGACTCTCTCACAAGCAACCAAATCATGCTCAAAGTGACACGGATAACTGAGCAGATAATTAGTATATAAACGGCTGGTTCTTAAATAACGTGTCACAAATACAATCATATAATCAAACATAGAAAACTGTTATGAAAACAAGATTAAGGATGTCTAAAGGAGAAAGAAAGTACAATGTTACGAAAGGTGAATTAAGCAAATAAACATCAAGCTATGGTTATAACGTCTATAGAATGTTTCATAACCAATGGTCTAACCTAAGTTTTAATTGAAGAAATTATGTATCAAACTACAACGCACACTTTATTATTGATATCTGGAAGTTATTAAATATTAAACATTTTAAATATAGAATACTGTAATATTTTGCCTTGTGACACCTGTACTTCTTTATTCGTGATCTTCCCTCATTAAGCCAACACGTGTCGCTTTACCTTCAATGCACAATCTTCTCAGTCATTTGATTATGCAAATGATCCAGTGTGACATCTGATCTGACGGGATATCGTGATTCTCTGGAACAAATCATCAATTTATGAATGACATTTAGTCGAAGTATTTGCACCCAATTTGCACAATATCCTTCATAACTCATCAGCATGCAGAGGTATTAAATCACTTTACTTTTTTAACATTGATATTCAAGATTTCAAGTCATTCATGAGGATAGAACCTGAGCTATTCATCGAGTTGCTGGAACGGGTGGGTCCCCACTTCGAGCTGCATATTTTTTTTCGGCTGAAATAAGAATAAGTGGAAACAAATTAATAATGTAAGCATGAACTGCATAATTTAGTTCAATATCGCAGTTTTGGCATGTTTTTCACACATGTCAAACACGCATTTATCATGTGCAAATGTTTCTTTTTATGTGTAATGCGTAACGTTTATATACTATAAACATGGATTGCCATGTAATTAACATACTAATATTTAAAGTGCATTTGAATAAACTATAACAGAAACTCCTGCCAAATCTGATAACTCACGTAGAAGAACATTCTATTTACTTTGTTTTTGTTATCTGGCGTGGTCATATCATGAAAGAGTGGATGTTCTTTAAAGAAAGTTGTTATCTGCTCTTTCTGGTCGTCAGATATTTTGCAGACTGTTTCTCACTGGAGGTTTTATCTTCATCGTCTAATAAATTGGGCGGCTCAGAAACATTCTTTAGAAGAAGGTTTCTCCTTAAATTGAGCTTCTCCACCTCTTGACATTTTGGTTTTGTTGACTTGATCAAGTTTTCTACATGTACATCCTACTAATTGCTGACAGTTGCGATCTAACTCAGGAGAGTGTCGGCAAGGTATCGGCCGGACGCCATGAAGTCGGATGGCTGCCGCCCAGTGACTGTCAAGAAATCGGCCGGGCACTGGAAACTCGGAAAACAGGCCTGTCTCCGAGCGGTAGCCGTCTGATTATATATATTGAACCTGGTGTATACATTCTATCTGTTGTTTCTATCTGTAGAAATCGACAAGGTATTTGATTATTTAAGATATTTGTATGTTTGCCTTTCTTTTTCAAAGTTCTGGCTAACTCGCCATCACGCAAAATACGTGTGAACTACTTTAGGTATCTGATCATGAGGAACAAAAAGCTATATGGGGGGGGGGGGGGGGGGGGGGGGGGACTCAAGTGGTACTTTAAATAAAGGTCAAAAGTACAACTGACGGGGTGGAACTAATCTCCTTTGTGACCCCCCGGGGATACTAAAGAAGTACAATTCAACTGTCTCATCACGAGGAACAAGAATTTATATGATTTGTGGCCGTTTATTTTCACCCTGACTTCCTGTGAAACACACAGTAATGAAGTGGAATAAAATTAGCCTTTTCGTTGGTTAGTATATACTTTGCTAAATACCCATTGGTCATTGTAAAATTAGTCAAAAGAAAAGAAAGGAGTTGCGGAAACGAGTTCTTTAGATCTCTGTTTTAAAAGTTGAAGTTTTTCCCCTGCGAACGCTAAAAATAGGAAACACATAGATTTCGGGATTTTTCGACCCTGACGGATCCTATATTCAACAAAAACGTTACGAGTACATTCGGTTTCGTTTTGTAGCCCGAGAAACGAAGTCTAATGCGCAAATGTTTTAAGGCTGTAAGTGTCTACCAAGATTGTACAAAGAGCTGCACTGACACAGGAATTACACAACTATTAAACCAATAACAAAATCTGTTACATGTTAAACCATTCAGACACTAATCATCAAGCTGGTTACCACGGCCGAGTATCTTTTTTAAAGATATTTCTTGTTTAAATATAAGGTTATAAGTAAAATTGAGGCATGGCCTCGGGGACACCAAAGTAGTACCATTCAATCCATCTCATCATGAGGAACAAGAATATATATGGTATAGGGATGGTGATCTGAACCCTTTTTTAGATATAAAGTCATATATAAATTTAGGGGGTGGGGCCTGACCCCTTAGTGACCCAAGTGAACATAAAGAATTCCATTCAATCCATCTCATCATGAGAAACAAGAATATATATGGTTTAGGGGTGGGGATCTGAACAGTTTTTTTTTTTAAGATATATGATCATAAGTAATATTGAGGGGGTGGGGCCTGACCCCTAGGTGACCTCGGGAGAGGCAAGTAGTACTATTCAATTCTTCTCTCTATGAGGAACAAAAAAAAAAACAACAACATATGATTCATGGTTGGAGATTTGAAATATTTAACTGAAATACATTTTTATGCAAAAATCCATCTCTGAGGGGGTGGGGTCAGACCCCAGGGACCCCCCATTACAAAAATCTGGGAGGCACCACTACTCATTGAGGACTATAAGTGAGTGAAGTTTTTGTAAAGATAGGTCGAGAGGTCTCCGAGATATGGCCCGTACAAAGTTGCCGGTGGAATAGAAGAAGAAGAAGAAACGGAGTAAAAAAAACAAGTCTCCAAACTTCGTTTGGAAGACTTATGGTAATAATCAAATGCCTTGTCAATTTCTACACATACTCAACAACAGGTAGAATGTATAACTCAGGTTAGAAAGGGAATGGCCTACTTAGGTATGCAACTTATGAATGGAATCAGGTTCATGAGATAGAGCGAGTTCAACTGACTCGTTGCGGGAAAGCGTGTGGAGTTTTTGGTTGCTAGCGAATACATGCATGAATAGACGGATTCCAGTTTCACAACGCCTCGCTGGGCTCTTGATGAATCAATCAGTGGGGGCAGAAAGCCTGCTGATAAGCCACCTCTTTTAAATGAGTTACACACTGGTCAGTGATGGTCAGTGTGTAGATTAACTTCATTAACCCAGTAAACATGGTAAAAAGGGTGTAGTGACAGACAAGATAAAGGAAAAGGAATTTAATTACATACAGATTGAGATCTAATTCCAAAATATCATTTACGGAAAATTAAGGCATGGGCTAGATTTAAACTGCGACTTTAGATAGATCCCATAACAGGAAAACCTACAAAGATATATTGAATTCCTCCGGTATACTCAAATATCTCTTAAAGGTAACATTGAATTAATTACTTGATCTTTTTTTTTTGATATCTAAAATATAGAATGTGAAGTTGCAACTGTAATTTTGACTTATATAAAATAAATTACAACCAAATAACACCATGCTAATTCATATGTTTCTTGCATAATTTACAACAGGGAGATCAACTGATGTCCCTAGACATCCTGATTTCATACCAACATTAAATTTATAAGGTGTTACGCCTTCTAAAAGAAGTAGCATCTCCAGATAATATCAGAGATCCAGACAGAGGCATGCACAACATCATCAGATGACATCACAAGCCTAGCTGCCACTGTCCTACTTCATACAGCTGTCAGATAGGCCTCAAGAAAAAAATATTATGATACATTATAGTTAATCAGGATTATCCTTTCATTAATTTAATAAATAATAATAATTTCACACATTTTTAAATGCTGTAAACGTAACACAGAGATCTCCTACAGTATACCCTCTACCCTGGGTCTACTCTGTTTTTTAAAAAAATATATTGTGTGAAAGTATAAAGCTAAAATGGTGTTCCTGACTTATTAAAAATTTACCAATTAATATATTATTGTTATAGTTTGGTATGGTAAATTCATTATATAAAGAGTAAGGTTATCAAGTTTTGAATACATTACAATGGGATGCTATCCTTTAACATATCAAAACTAGCACAATGTTTCACATCTTTCAGGAACATCGACTGTGCCACTTCATGAACAAAAATTATTTCAAAAGCTTGAAGAAGAAATTACAAAAGAACAAGTTCACATCTTATTTGCAAAGACGTTGGTAAAATAATGTGTGAAGCTGAATTTACGTTAAACTTGGATGCGATAGCTTAGACAATAGTGTACTAAGTTTTATACGGTTCTTCCCAGAATGTCTCAGAAGTTTGTAGTTGGCCAGAAAGAGATGATTCAAGGTCAAGTGTCCCATCTTCCTTTAAGATTCTCGGACTAAAATGCATCCTCTCCAATTGATTCATCCCTTACTATCAATTGCTTTGGAACTGAGGATTGTAGGTTCAAATCACAGTACGGTCATTTGTTTCCTTTTATTTTTCTCTTAGTACTCAGATCACATTAGGAAAGAAAAAAGAATATTTTCATAATTTGTATAGGTAATTGGTATACATTTCATGGTCCTGTACCAAGGTAAAACGACATTGAATTCAAGTACTTGCTGCACTTACTGATCATTAAATTCTGCAAAAAAATAAAAATAAATAAAAAATAAAAAATAAATAAATGTTTATTAAACATTAAAATGCTGCAAATATTTAAACAAATTCAATTATTGAACTTACAATATGTTACAGAATACACCTTTAAAGATTCATTACATTGTTAAAAAACGCACATTTTGAGCTACAAGTTTGTAAAAAAAATAAATAAAACAGAAATGTAACACATGCATGACTTTTTGTGGGTCTTCTTCTCAGCCCTGATACTGTGCAACACTTTTAATTGTTTAGCCAATTAAATAATTTGCACATTTTCTGCACCAATCTGGACATGGCAATTGAAAAAATGTCATAAATTCTGATGCGGAGGGTAAAAGCAAGTTTCTCAATGTAATCTAACATATTTTGTTTCTGTAATATTGTTTATATGTGTCTTCACATCATGAATAAGAGTCCAAGTAACTGAATTTCATCATTTGTATAGTAATAGTAATAGTAAATATATAGATATAAGGCAATACCTAGGCGAAGTTCTAAGTCAATGATATGATCAGGTAAAATGTCCCTAGATTTTTAGGGTTAATTTCTCCATGTACACAAATTAATCCCATGATGAACGTAGATAAAGAGATAGGCTAACATATTTCAAAATCTGTCAATTCTGCCATCATAATATAACCTTTCATTGAATGCAAGGTTAACAGGAATCAGGGCTTATCAGCTAATGTTTTGCCCCCGAACTGACCATGTGTATTTAAATGAGATGGGTGTTACTATTTTTAGCCTAACTGGAATCCATCTTTCCACAAATTCTGAGATTCAGGTAACGGTATACACTTTCCAGCCAGCAGGGGTTGCTGATGTGATCTCTCCTTGACCCTCTCCTAGTCATGGTAAATTATAACAGATGTTAGTTGGAGTAAATCCTGAAATCGGTGTTTGCAAATTTGAATGGTAGAAAGTAGAGACATTAAGAAAACAATCACCATTAGAATTATAGCTATTTCATGAGTCATCTCTTGTCGGCCCGGAATGATGGAACGATTCCACGTGACCGTTATAAATATGTTTCATACGTCGGATGTTTGCTCGTCTTTAAAAAATGACCGAAATCTCTTCTTCCTCCATCATTCTCCAGGAGAAATACGACTCTCTCTTTGTCGAATCAAATAACACGCCCGTAGGTTTATTACAAACGGTATAAATCTTGAACTTGATTTGAGGTTTTCTTTACTCGGAGAATTTTTTCGTGACTGCACGGAGTGTGTTCTTCAGGCACATAAATATATTCGCTACTGACAATTGAAATGTTGCACGGTTTCCACGACGAGTGTTAGGTAATTATTGAGACAACTCGACTAATGAAGGAACTAGAACTCATTTTTTCACTGTAAAGTATCTATTTCTTAATGACGCCAGTATAGTGTCAGTACCCGATTTTAATTAATTACTGTGTTCTATCAATGAGATATAATCCAGATCCGATAGTGTGAGTGATAAAGATATGCCGGAACTACTTTTTGACTTATAAAAAGTATTTTATGGGTATTTAGCATGTAATTGTTTGTCACAAATGTTCTCACGTAAGTCACTCTCACAGACAAAGTTACTGTTTTGACTACTCTGAGTGTGAGATGAAAGATCCTCTACTCCTCCTGTTCCTTCCTTCTCCTAAAGTTACTTAGTTGTACCAAACAAACATAATAAATTCAGTAGAAGATATCACATACAATGATTTTTGTTGGTAATGACAAAGAAACCTGTTTCAGAAAATTGCTGCTGGGAAGGTAACTGGATTAAAAAAAAAAAAAAAAAAAAAAAAAATACTTGAGAATTTCGGGTTATGCATAAAGCAGCTTACGTCTAAAGTCAAATGCTTGAACCAGAAACTTTTTTTCAAGAAACAGTTTTTCTTGTATGTTCGTCTAAAAGAAAGGAATCTTCTCAGCAACATATTTCTGAATAAATGAAAACATTTAACATCTTTGAAAATATAATCTCTTATATGTCTGAACCTATCACATTCAAGTATAAAATGAGTCTCTGTTTCAACACAAACGATCCTCTACCCGTTCGTTTACATAACGATCAGTCTCAGTTCTAAGCGGTAAAATGCCGCAGCGAAATTTGCAACAGAAGGATTTTCACGCTTTGAAATGTTTTACAAAACATATTTTCTGTGACAAATTCAGTTTTGAATTTTTATAAGTGCGTAATTTGACGCAATTATTGACAGTGTTTTTCCAAAGACCAGTGTAATAGTCAGTAATTCGACGCTTTACTGATTGAATATCTATCTACCTGGAGTTTATTGACATAACAATCCTGCATATTAAGAATGAGAAAAGTAGATTTAATATCTGAACACCAATTGGTATAGCACACAGTATAATCCAGATCAAATAAACGCTAAGTGATGCTGTTCTCACTCATTGATACAAGTCGATTCCAATACCGAACGATGTTTATCCAATGGCGATATTGACATGGGAGCCAACCGAAGTCGCCAGTGATAGTGGATGCACGCCTAGAAAGTACCGTATGACACGGTATTGTATAAGTTTTCACAAGGATGATAGTGTTTGTATCCCCATACACTGGAACAATAATCTAAGATAGGCACAATACAACTTTTATACAGTTTGTCATATGTATTAAAACCAATATATTTTACATTGCTTAATTTAAAAATCATACTTCCCAGAGCTCGACCGGCACTTTTACTCAGAATCTCGGCGTTCATAGAGAAATCACACCTATCATTCATAATGACAGCATGGTACTTGTATTGAGAAACAGTCTCTAAAACATTATCTCCATCATGGAATTTCAATTCTGTAAACCTTGATCGACCATTCCTTGGGTGCATACATTTTGATATATCTGTATTGTTAAGTACGCGCCACTTTTTACACCACTCATGTGGAGTGTCTAACATGGTCTGTAAATGTTCGGCACTATCGGCAACAAGCGCTATATCGTCAGCGTACAATTACATGGAAACTGTGAATCCCCGATATCTACACCAAGGTCAAGGTCATTTATGTCTTTTACCGGGTCATTTATATATATGGCAAAAATTGTCGGCGATAAATTGTTTCCCTGTTTTACAATTAAACCAGTGCATTGTCTTATCGTTGACCTTCACAGTCGCCTTATACATGGACCGAATAGATCTGTATACGCTACCATCGACACCAAGTAATAACAGTTTATACAACATCAGGTCCCAATCAATGAAGTCAAATGCTTACGTAGATCGATACAACTTACATATACATAAGAGTTATTTCGAACTAGTGAATTCAGTACAAACATGTGATCTTCGCACGACCGGTCTTTTCTAAAGCCATTTTGTTCATCGGCTAACAAATTGTTACTGCCAAAGTATTGCATAAGCCTCATATTAATGAATGCACTGTAAAGTTTACTTATACAAGACAATAGGCTAATCCCACGATAATGGAGCGGTACTCGATTGTCAGAGCTGCTGTCCTTGTGAATCGGGATTTTTACCGCCTTGCGCCATTCACCTGGAACAACGCCAGTGTCAAAAATGAGCTCAAACAACTTATGAAGAACCGCGATCACAGGTGGATACTTCAACACGGCGTACGGAATGTTGTCGTTACCACAGATTTTGACTTGGCTTTCATCACAATGGACGTAATCTCGTTAATAGTTATTGGGCCGTTTAACTCTTGATTCGACGTATATAATGGGTCGTCTATGTTCATTTTTTATAAATACGGTGGATTCTGGTCCGATCATCAAAAGCATTATCAAAACCATTACTTTAGCTTCCGTTATAGAGTTTTTCAAAGTCACATTACCATTTTCCTAGCAATTCATTTTCGCCGGAACATGTTCGGCCGTCCAACATTTCTCGACCATGTTGATTTAAATAATTCCTCTTGGGTAAATTATCCACTGTTTGAAGTAAATCCGATAAATTCCCGATTCTTTAATTAAAATCACAAGTCACAACTATTAAGTCACTGTTACTCCCATCAAGATACATTATAATGACACGATATTCGCGAAAGTGGATTGGGCGTTGCGGCTCCTCTGTTTGGCCCCCCAAGCAGAGTTTTCGGGGGGTAGATAACAGGAACACACTAAGATCCGTTTATATTTTTAAGATGTAGTTTGATTTAATGTGAATTTACTGGAATTAAATATATATTGGATGTTGAATATTTATGTAGCTTACAATTTGTTTAATACCACGATTCCAGGCTCTCTCTGTTTCATCTGCTCTCCTTCATAGCACTATGAGACAATGAATATATTGAAAACGGAACTACGTGTATTTTAATTGTGCCTTATCCATGGGTTACAAATTAAGTTCCATGTTCAAAGTTTAAGTTTAATTTGCAAGTTTAAACTTTTTTTTTAAATCACAACTCCGCACTGATTGATGTCTGTTTTGTGAAAGGGTTAGTCGTTCTCATTTCTACCTCTTCCATGTCTTTGTGTTTTGTTTAATATAATTGTTTACTATTTACATTCATATACCGTTTGCAGCCAAGTATAGATTTGGATACTGACTTCATATCGGAAAAGTGAGCTAGTATGCCCTGCTTAACACTGAACAGCTTGGTGCAAACGAGTATGATAATAAGGAAAAGGAAAAGGCAGCTTACAATCGTACATAGATCTCCCCCTTTGTCTCTTGAATAAACACAACACAATAAAGTTAATATTTAAGTATACAGTGTGACAGTTTATCACACCAGGGTCTACACGTAACATCTGGTTTGGATTATCACACCACGGACAGTAGATACTATAGGTCTATTTGAAACTGATGTAACAGGGGCCGAAATTTCAATCTGTTGTTACATTTTTTTTCACTATTCATATAGGGGAATCAGAGAAAACTGCAGACAGTTTGTTTTCTTCTATATTTTTTCTCAATTCAACTCACAACTATACAGATACATTTACTGCTCTCTCCCTCAATGTTTCTCCCGCGGCTTCGTTTGTCCAGCTGGTTGACCTATATACAAAATCATTTATTTTTCAAAGTGAGCAGATTATAAACTTGAATATAAAGCTGGTCCTCAAAATAATGTGTCACTAAAATAATCATATGACCAAACATGGTAAAGTGTCGGACAACAAGAGTAAGGATATCTAACCAAGAGTGAAAGGAAGTCCGTATTTGCGAAAGTTACAATAAGCGATCATGCTATATAGAAATGTTAACTTAAAAACACCCTTGATAGAGATGTATTATGCATCACATGATAACACCAAATATATACGTGAGTGTAAGTAACCAAATATTAAATATGTTTAAATATGAAACATTGGTCTATTATTCCTAGATATGAAAATATGAAAATTCGATCTTAAATTTTTATGATGATGTGCAAATTATTGCCTCTGTAGTTCAAAGGATTCCAAATCCACCTCCATGTAAAGTCCTCTTAAAATTAACATCAAGATCCCCAGAATCGGTCGAGCTGTCACATGGTTAGAATTAGCGTCTTGCCCCTGATTACCCGAATTGCATCCGATTTTTTTTCACAGAAAATATTGACCCTATTTAATGCTGGGTTATTGTGTTTTTTATGAAAAAGATAGAAAACACTTATGCAATATTTTGAGGCCTTTTCACGTGACCACCTTAGAAGTTCAGCAATGCTGAGAAGGGATTTCACTGTGATTTCACATACGCTGGTGCGATTTTGAGATTAACGTCATAATGATGGTCTGTTTTTACCGGCTGCGAGTGCCTTTTTCGGCGTAGCTGTATAATTTCGATTTCAACTCGCATCTTAAACCAATCAAATGTACGCTAACAGCGGTAAATAATTCTAAGCTGAATAAAAGGACTCCTGTTATTGGTTAACGCATCGTTATGGACTATAGAATTACTGTAAACAACATATAACGATATTTGAACTTCATAAAACGGTATTTGGACATCATATAACGATGTGAGCATCATATATATATATAACGTGATATGTATATAATATTAAGATATTTGAACACCATGTAACGACACAATGGCATCATATCACGTGGTATGTATATACTATTACGAT
>CM037791.1:32845459-32895459 GCA_021229015.1 Solen grandis
TTTAATTATTTGCTACAGGAGTTTGTTTTCAGTCTCTTTCCTACCTAATTAAAACGAGCGTATCCTGCTTTGACGATCCTGATATATTATTGGTTTTTAACCATAACATTGTGCTAAATTATAATGTCAATCAACTTTATGTTGCCCTTTATGTTTACCAGTTGGTATACATATTCTGTAGTGCTGAAGAGTATTAAGGGGCGGTTACTCTAACAGAACGTCCTTGACCCTTGAAATATTTCCACTTCTTCAGTTTCCAAACACTTAGGTAAATATCCGTCTAATTTTAATATGTAATAAAATAAAACCAAAAAAGCAGTGCAGTCATGTTAAATTACGTTTTTTTATATTATAAAAAATAAAATACATCAATCGAAGTTATTTTTACAAGGAAACTGTTAACTTTCTGATTCTCTAATGAATCGCAGAATGTTGTTGCAAGACTTTACATATTTTACTGTTCAAGGGTTTGAGAACTGCATAGTTAAATTAATGACCGATCGAAACATTTTCCTTTTCATATCTGTTTTATATCTGACTGACTGATCCCAAAGTATGACCCTAGAATATTTGAATAAGAATTACTATCTATCTATCTATATATACTGCACAAACTCCCCTTTCGGGTATTACTGGCAGGTAACTTTACTTTCATGCTAATATATGTGTTCATTTCGCAAACAATCTTTTTAACTTTATGACAATGTTAATGGCCATAACATGTCAGCAAAAATAAATTATTGTGGTTATTGACCATGTACTGTTAGTGTTTTTTTTATGAAGCAGAAAATGCCAGAATTCATTTTGTACATTTACAGTATCTACATTTATGAAGCAACTTGATTTAACTAACTGGTAGTCATAATATTGACATCTTTGTGAAATCATGTCCATTGATATCCAGTTAAGCGATTAAGGACTTCATGGCCCTCATTTGTTTGTTTTCTGATCAAATTCTGGTGAAGTGTTGGAGGGTTTGAGTTTGGTTGTTTTTACAGATATGCAGATGCTGATTCTATAATCAACCTGTCAAATGGCTTTGGAAATGTTGGACAACCCAATGTCATCAACAGACATGATGTACACGCCCCAGTCTAGAGGAGGAGCTAAATCGTGGGAAGAGCTTAAACATGCGGTTAAGGAGACACGCAAACTTGTTAGTTCACTGGCCAGCCGTGTTCCTTCTTCATTCACATTCCGCACTGAACAGACACCTGATGGGCCAGTCACTAGGTGATGATGCCTTCATTCATGAATTTTTGAAAACTTTATGCATTTGCCAAATTTTGTTATGTTCTAGAAAATGAAGATGTTCAAGACACTAGAAGTAAATGATAATGTTCTGATTGAGTTAAACCTAGATTTCTTCATATTGTATTCACTTACCTCATATTCAGAAATGTCTGCCTCTCATTATTTTGTTTATATGTCTTGCATGTGTAGATAGGTTTCATTTGAGTATTAATGATATTATTTTCCCCCTACTTATTGGTGTAAGCCTAGAACAAACTGTACTGATACTCCAATCTTAGGATATATTTCAAATGACAATTTATTTACAGACTTAATGATATCATATATATATCTCAACAATCAACACATGTTTCTCTAGAATGCATAAATGCTTGTTTTAATAAATTTACCTGGTTTAACAATTGCCATCAAATGCTTTCTTCAGTATTCAAAACATCAGATAAGAGAGAGACTGTTAATCAGATTAACCTGAAACACTATCTATTAGAGAATTGTTTCACTCTGAATGCTAACCCTACAGAAACACAAATATGGTCCTTATTCTGTGCTGCAGGTTGTATTTCCTAGGGATTCCACCGAAGCACCGTGAATCAACCCTGCTCTATGTAAATGTGCCAACCTCAGCCATGAGTATCACCCCCTCCCTGCAGTGGTGCAGTCTCCTGGAGTCCTTCTCCTCGTCCCTAACCACAGGTCAGATGTCTAGAGAGGAGCAGCTGCTACGGGAACGCAAGAGGTGAGATACTCAGGTTTCAGAAACATCATAAAGTTTAAAAAATAAGTAATTTTACAAATGATAGATCCAGGAATATTCCTGTGTCTTTATCCGCTAAAGCTTTTATATTGTTATTATCTTTATTTTTATTTTATTTTTGCAGACTTGGTGTTTTTGGCATTACTTCATATGAGATGACAGATGGGGGAAAATTTGTTTTCCCAGCATGCAACTCTCTCTTCACATGTACAGACAGCAGCTTAACGGTAAGTGAGGTGTTTGACCTTGATTTTTGAGACATGTCTAACTATTTTGTTATGGCTCACTTCCAAAACTTTTCCACTGCTGTATGACTGTCAGGCAACATGTTGTCAGAGATGTGAATACCTAGAGGGATAAGCAGCTCTAAAAATAGAACGAATCATACGTATACCCAAACTTTGTTGCACGCGCTAGGCTATTATTATATTTTTCTGTAATCCTTGATTTTTGCTCTCTCGATAAACTTTGGCGATATCCGTTGATATAGTTTATGGGCAACGCGTTGGCAGAGATGTGAATACCTAGATATAATGTAGCTTCGTGGCATTGGTAACTAATTCTTTAGACATAAATAAACTGGTTGTTAAATGTACTAATCTTAAGGGAAGGGATCATAATGAAAAAAGCTGTATCAGTAATTGATAATATTGACATAAAGTTCCAGGTTATATAAAAAATATGAGTAACGTTATTAAACGCTTTACATACCTTCTTCATATTCTTATCCCTCTTATTTTCCATTAAAATCCTGTATCTGCGTTTATTTCCACAGAGAACATGTTAAAGTAAAGAGTAAAATCCCTAACATATTTACTGATAAGAATAAAGTTTATTGTTTGGTGTGATTATGTAATTTCCAGTTTGGGGTCAATCAGGGGGTATTAAAAGGGTTACCCATGTAAATTATCCGTGTGTATGCGGAGCTGCCTAATTGGATGTGTGATTTGATGGGTGTGACATATTGTCAAATCTCAAGACAATAACCAATCACAAAAAGAGGTGATGTTTACAGATGGCTGGGTTTTATTAATTGAGAAATCAGATTTTCTGTCTTGCGACGTTTTAATTTTATTGGAGTTACACAGGGCATAATTAATGTGTCGGAAATTACATAGTGTATTGTTTAGGTAATCTGCCCGAGACAAACTGATATTGTATGTGTTTGTGTTAAATAATATAGATTCCAGAAAGGCGGAAATAGCCAGATATGCTTCATTTTACTAAATTTGCAAGTTATTAAAACTTCAGTTATATATCGGCTATATATGTGTTTATGAATGTGCCAAAATTTCTATGAGAATGGAAAAAAATGACAAAAAGTATCTGCAAATATGTGAAACGTAAGAAGACAAAATGTGAGAGTTGGGTTTTGTTCGATTCACTATGTATGTGTATTTTTGTTTAATTTAGAAATTCCTGTACCTCGTTTTAGAAAGAATCAAATTTTTATCATCCTGTGTTTGACATTTCATTCGATTCATTAGAAAATATAATGCCCTGAATGATCACATCAAAGTTAAATATTAACACACAAATGTCTAGTTCATCTATCTCAACCCCCATTTTCATGAATTTGTCAGCTGATATTTTATGTACTTGCAAATACTTTTTGTTATTTTGTAAGATTATCATCACAAGTTCAAGATGGCGGTTGCAGTTTCCACTCCGTTTAATGTAACTCCATGATGCTGTGTTCTGTTACAGGTTGACAGTGCTGTGTTTCCTGTCAACATTGAGACGGGTACCAGCGGTGCTAGGATGGACCCCCAGGTGTGTCCAGACAATCCTCACCTGGTAGCCTTTGTCAACTGTAATGACCTTTGGGTGGTGAATACTCTCACAGGTCAGGAAGTTCGACTGACCTTCTCCAACAATGGTAATTTGTATTTTTTGTCTTTTGACAGTGTTTCCACTCACATTTTTTTCAAAAGTAAACTAACCCCTTTGGGTTGAAAATCTGGGCGTAAATTTTAATTTTAGGGTATGAAATTTTAGTATGAAAACTCAAAGGTCTTGTGTTGTATTTTGAATCACTGAATCTTCCTTTTTCAATGTCATTTAAGCATTTAAGACAACCATTTGTTTTTGAATTGTTTTGAGTATTTTTGGCAGGTCATTTTCCTAACTAGACATTGTTGAGGATTATTTGGGGGACCTGTCATGACATAAATCGTTCTTTTTGCCACTCAGTCCAAACTGTGCAAGCATAGATTGTGCCATGTTTTACTTAGAGGGATTCACATGAGGATGGAAATTGCCCAGATGTAGGACGGTTATCTCGCATTCATTTGGATGCTTACAGTAAAATATTGTAAACCAATCTTTATGCGTTTTGATAGCCAATCAAAGCACGTTTATTCTTTGTATAAATTTCCCAGATATATTTTTGGCCTATGACAGACAAGTTTTTTGTCCCTGTAAGTTTCGTATGCACTTTCTCACATACGAAAGTTAAAACTTGCATGAAAGTGAATTTGTATACGTGAATTTGGCATCATTTTAAACACTGGAAACACTGTGTAATGAATTATCATGTATTTATCGAGGACAGTGAATTAGATTTGATAGATTTTTGATATGATTAAAAAAAGTATCCTGGGTGGTTATAAGTTGCATGAGGCCCGACTATAACAAACCAGTTATGATGATATCACACATAAACAAGAGAAATAGAAATATAGAGAAATAGATAATAGATGTATATTAAGGAAATAGGCAATTCTGGAAATATGTGTATTCTTTTTTGTATTTTATAGGCCTTTAAGTTATGTACACCACATTAAAATGTCCTGTACTGCAACCACATCTAATGTTTTCAGCTCATCTAAGCACATGTGCTCAGGATGAGCTATAAGGATAAATGAATGTTTGTTGTCAGTCCATTGTCCTCAATAATGTTTTTTGCTTTTTTGCACTCTAGCATCTTCATTTCTTTAGCAGTCATCTTTAAATTTTATGACAATGTTTATTGCCATAACCTCTCTACCAAGATAGTGGCTGATATCGGCCAATTACATCAGGATTTAAGGCCCTTTTAATATGAAAAAATGCCTAATTATTCTTTGTTTGCATTCAGTATCTTCATTTCTATAGCAATGATTTTGAAGTTTATGACAATTTTTATGGCCAAAATATCATAGCCAAGTTCGACTTTTGACCACAGGTACTGTTTAGTTTGTGGAATTGAATAGAGCTCACTATATTTCTGCATGGGTTTTGTATTCAGTACAACTACCGGTATACTATAATATGTTAACTTGTGCAGGTAATGAAGGCAATATTTCTCAGGTGGGTAATATACTGGCCCTTTAATTTAGGCTAAACTTTGGTAAAAAAAAAAAAGCATATCCTTTCTGAAATCTGAAACCAGACAGCTAATTAGACAAAGGGAATAAATCTTATCATAATAAATCTTTTCATCAAAATTGTAAGCTGGTAGAGAAATGGAGTGTATGAGTGTTACAACACAGTGGGCAGTCCTTTGATGGTCTTGATAGTTCACCCTTCATCAGGTCTTCTTCACGATTCTTTGACTCTTGTTATCTTCTCCTAGCTATGTTTAGCTTAACATGACATGTAGCTCTGTGTGTCTGTGTTCAGGTACTGGTAACCTGCAACAGGAACCAACAAGTTCTGGTGTCCCATCTTTTGTGGTACAAGAAGAGTTTGACCGGTACACCGGCTACTGGTGGGAACCAGCATGCAGCACAAAGTTGGGTTTGACTGATACCCAGTCTTACAATATATTGTACGAAGAGGTAGATGAATCGGAGGTGGAGATACTTCAGGTAAGTCGTGTGTGTGGCACCATGGGGGTTAGGTCTTCACTGGGAAATGTTGTAGGTGTTCTAACACATTGGATCAAATGGTTTGGGATTTAATTTTGCTGTTATTATGGAGATATTATTGACGTTTTTTAGCTTGACTATTCGAAGAATATGAGGGCTATTGTAGTCACCCTTGCGTCGGTGTTGGTGTTTCAACTTTTGGTTAAAGTTTGCTTGCAAGTAAATATCAACCTATATCTCAGTAACCATTTATGGTATTGTCTTGAAAGTTTATGAATATGTTAATGGGCATCAGACAACCAAGGTAGATAACTCTTGATGGAATATATCACAAATTATGGCCCACTTTGTAACTTAGAAATTTTGGTTAAAATTTTGCATGCAAGGTACTTTCATGTTTATATCTCAGTATCCAGGCATGCAATTGATTTGAAACATCTTTAATCTGTTCAGGGGTATCATACTATTAAGGTAGATAACTCTTGATAGAAAACATTACAAGTTATGGCCCCTTTTAAGTTAGAAATTTTGGTTAAAGTTTTGCATGCACACTGTTATTATGCTAATATCTCAGTATCCAGGCATGTGATTGATTTGAAACTTCTTTAATATGTTCAATGGTATCATACTATAATGGCAGAGAGTTTTTGACTGAATATAATGCAGATTAGGGCCACTTTTTAACTTGGAATTTTGCTTAAAGTTTTGCATGCAAGCTACTATCCAACTTATATCTCATAAATTTAGTGTGTTCAGGGGCATCAGAAAACCAAGGAGGATAACTCTTGGACAGAATTTTATACAAATTATGGCCCTTTTCTAACTTGGATACTTGGTTAAAGTTTTGCATGCACACTGTTATTATGCTTATGTCTCAGTAACTAGGCATGGGATTGATTTTATACTTCATAAACATATTAAGGGGTGTTGGTATATCATTTTTGACTATTATTATATACAGGTTATATGAAGGGCAAGAATTGAAATAGATTTCATTTGATTTACCAACAAGCATTTTGAATAGTTGAGCGTGCTGCTCTGACAGCTCTTGTTATGTAAATGCAATTTGATAAAGTTTCTATTGGGAAAGTTAAAAAAAAAAACTCTCTCAGGAATAACCAATCATTCAAAATGTCTCTTAAAACTAGAGACATTTGTATCTTCCCAGCTTATATAAGAAAAAGATCCCACCATGACAATTGTTTTTTTAGTCCCCTACCGGTGTTCACACCGGAGGGGACTATAGGTTTGCCCTCCGTCTGTCCGTCCGTCTGTCCGTCCGTCTGTCGGTCCGTCCGTCTGTCCGCTCAAATCTGGATCCCGCGATAACTTAATAACTAAGCAAGCTAACTTGATGAAACTTGGTATATGACTAGATGGCAATGTGTAGATTATGCACGTCATTTTATTTTTGTTCTTCGACTAAAATTGTGGTTGCTATGGTAACGGAAATAGTGAAAATATGGCAAAAATGGGATCCCGCGATAACTAAGCAAGCTAACTTGATGAAACTTGCTATGTGACTAGATGGCAATGTGTAGATTATGCACGTCATTTTATTTTTGTTCTTCGACTAAAATTGTGGTTGCTATGGTAACGGAAATAGTGAAAATATGGCAAAAAATGGGATTGATTACCATATTGAGTCAAGGTGGAGCTGGTAGGGGACTTTATGTGTTGCATACAACACCAGTTACTTGTTTTTTAACCCTTTCCATCATATAGACTCATTTTGACGCACTCAGTAGGTACCATATAAAGCCTGATCTGCAGAAAACCACAGTTAAACCTTACCAAATTTAATTATAAAGTCCTCATTTCCAGACCACTGAGGAGCAGCGAACAGTATAAAACCTGATCAGCCTGTGAGTTACTCGCAGGCTGATCTGGTTTTATGCTGTTCGCATAGGTCTTTTCATGGTTTCCTCTATGAGGGAAAGGGTTAAATCATGTTTTACATTCCTCTTTTTTTTATAAGTTCTAAAATTTACTTAAGGTAATAAAGAAATTCTGTACAGCCTCTATGCTGTACATCCTCCTCAATGTACATGTAGCAGGGTCATGAAAAAAACATGTGAATTTCCCTGTCCTGATAATATTGCTGTAGCCAACTTTGGAAGCCCAGATGTCTGTGTGTGTTACAGATCTACTCCCCTGCTACAGACAAGGGTGTGGATGAGTATCGCTACCCCAAACCTGGCAAGCCTAATGCAAAGAGTGCCCTGAAAATTGTCACAATTACTGTGGATGAAGCAGGAAAAGTAAGTTTCTACAAATGCTTTCTCACCATATCAACTTTCAACTTTTGAAGGCTAGCAGACACTGTAAAACCTAATCAATCTAATTCCAGGCTGACCTGTGCCTCAATTGAGCATTTACAGATATACAGATATGAGTTGTGGTTTTTATAAGGTTAAATATACAGTTGGATCTTGGTTATTCAAACGTGTTATCCGAAGCCTACCCTTTACCCGAATCTAACCTTTGGTCCCGATATTTTTTTCCTTATATAAGTTGAAATACGTATGAAATACAACCCTTTATTTGTTTGGTTTATTCAAACATAGCCCTTTATCCAAAGTAAAGTTGGGCCCCCAGTGTATAGTCCCAGTGCATTTTAGCTTAGAATTTGCAAGAAAAAAATATGTTTTCAAAATTTTGAAATAGGAAAACCTCAAAAGATGCTTGATTAATCTCTTTAATGAAGCCCGCATAATGAAATATTTAATGAAAGAATACAGGAAATGCCCCGAAATCCTTAGTTGTTCAGACAAGGCAATATAGTAGGAAAAATGGGTAGAGCTTGTTCTGTAAAATCACGGATGTCTCGGTGTACATTGGATGTTTCAGAAGTTCATGGACCTTTGCTATAGCTTGAAAAAATCTTGAAACACCGTAGTAGAGGAGATATGAAGAAAATCCATTGACTTTTGCAAAACCCCTTGTATGTTATTTTAATGCTGACGTTGTTTGAGCTAAATATAGAAAGAGACAACCACAACTTGTAGTTTTTAGTCCCCTGCCGGTGTAACCGGAGGGGACTTTAGGTTTGTCCTCCGTCTGTCCGCTAAAAACTGGATCCCATGATAACTCAAAAAGTACTGAAGATATTTCTATGAAACTTGAAATATGGATAGATGGCTGTATGGAGATTATGCACATCTTTTTCTTTCTTCCTAGGTTGAAAAATCTGGTTGTATGACAACAAATAGACTTAAAATATGGCAAATAAAGCAATATATTGTGATAACTCAAAAAGAACTGAAGATATTTTTATGAAACTTGATATATGAATAGATGGCAGTATGGAGATTATGCACATCATTTTTTAGCTTGTTTTTTTTCTTTTTTTTCTTTTTCTTCTGACCAAAATTCTGGTTGCTTTGGTAATGGGAAAATTACGTACCTCACCAGTAGGGGCTCATGTTTGCAACACCAGTTACTTGTTCTAATAGAATCTTTCCTGTAAATTAGACATTTCTCATTGTCTTTCAGGGATGAAATTCACACAGAGGTGCATTCGGTTTAAGCTTTAACAACTATAAGATACTGGGACTTAAATCACCTGTCAACACCTTTTATCTGAACCTGTCTTTCATTGGCTGATTGGTGTTTTAACACCTTACCTGTCTAACTGTGAAGGGGAAATCAGTATAATGTCCTCAGTACAGCGCACATCAATTTATATATAATTTTGATTGGCAATTAATTAAAGCACACCAAAATTTGATAGTAAAACTAATGAAAGAATACACTAATTAAAGAAATTAAGGCAAAGTTGGTATTCACTGTGTTTTACCGATAAAGCAAACATATAAACATATAAATGTGGCCTGATTTTGTCGCAGGCATCTTAAAGAATGACTTCAACGACTGCAATTGGCTATATCTTAGCCGAATAATGTAGGGAAGGACCAAGCAATGGGTGAATATCCAGATAAGCTTCCATTTAGATAAATATGTCATTTTCATTTTGTATTTGTTTCACCTGGAATGAAATCGCTGTAATTGATGTAGAAACACAGGGAACAAATGGCTGACACATAAGGTATTTTTCTGTTGTGGGGGGTGGGGGGGGGGACCAAAATCTGAATGGGATGTAAGTGTTAGGGGGATTGAAAAAAACAACATTTTTAGTGTGACGGAGATGCATTCTGAAGGGTATATGGGGATAAAAGTGAAGGTTTTTTTATGTTTTTTTTTTTTTTTAAACTTGAAGACCATGGATTTAATGCCTAGGTCCCACTGGAGAAAAATATCCCCATAGATATGGGGATGGTTCGTTGTATTGAACCATCCTAGGTGCATCGCGGAAGATTATGGAGACATCACCAAAGCCTAGGGGATTCCTCGGAGAAAAAAATATTTCAAGGAAGCATTCTGGGAGCTTCAGTGTTTCCCCAGCCTGTTTTCCCTGATAAAACTTTGAGAATATATAGGGAAAAATTTCAATGCAAATAATGAAGTTCTCCCTCCCCCCCCCAAAAAAAGTGACTTGTGTACACTATCAATTAGTGAATGCTTTGAGTACTCAACAGTGTAAAAGACAAGAAAAAATCACTTTAAACATATTTTGTCAAAAATGTGGAAGGGAATACCGGTTCGAACTTGGTAATCCTGACTGTCTAATTGTCGCTCTGGAAGCATTCTTCACACACAGACTTTCCAGAGAAAAAATCAGGTGCATGTTTTAGGGTCGGACGGTTGCAGAAGGTTTGGGCCAGGATTTGATTTGCTTATTTTTCCTAGTAGATCGCTTGGCAGACGACATGTAAATTTTCTCAATCAGTGAACATGTCTGCAGTACCCTAAACACATGCTTATCATATAGTCATGGCCGACTGCCGATTCGGATTACCTACACATTAACAGCAGGGGGCCATAAGACAATAGGAGTCTGGCTGGTCAGATGGTTATGCAGGTTGTTCAGTATGGGGGCCCACAATGGGGATTTCCTCTAGACAGCACAACCCCCCTCCCCCCTGGCTCGATCCGGGCCTGGTACATAAAATAACAACAAAAGCTTTTTTTTTACAATATACAAACATGAATTACATGTATGCTACTTACATTGATTGGTATAATCAGCATTTGTGATAAATAAAACATTTATCTTCATAACATACAACTAAATACAAACATTGAAGTATGCAAACTTAAAGTTACGTTTGACCATTATGGTTTATTCAAACAGACGCTTTATTCAAAGTGAAATGCAGGTCCCAACAACTTTTGATAATCAAGATCCGACTGTGTTGTGTATTACCTGACCTTTCAATATAGAATATTTCAACAATTAGGTAAGGTAGATATTTATACACTGCATAACTTACAAATATGATTTTTTTTTCAAAGAAAAGAATATCATTTAAAAGGATGGTTGTGACATTACGGGTGCTTGTAAATTTTGCATCTGACATTGTTCATACAAGTTTAATTCCTGGAGGCAACCTCCCTCTTTTTAAAAGCAATATATAATGTTTGATTTTTTTATGCTGTGAAAATGGAGGATTGATTTTAACAATGGGCTGTTTTTGGATCGGAGCAGAAACTGCCAGCAAACTATGACAATGTTTAACAAGACTTTATGCATTTCCTCATATTTTTATATATTTTATATTTCATAACTTTATATCATTAAATTTTTAAAATATGAAAAATTCAATGTACCAGAGTTGAATTAAGTTTGACACTCATTGTTTGAAGCATTGTGTTTCACTATTCGGTTAAGTAACCTGTCACACATGTCTGGTCTCTCCTATACTTATGTGGGGTGTGTATGTGGTAGATTCAGGAAAATCCAGTCACACGCTGGCTGTACGAGCCCCTGGCAGCCCTCTTCCCAGACATGGAGTATCTTGTTAGAGCAGGATGGAGCCCAGATGGAAAGTTGTGAGTACTGCTAGCAATTTTTCCTTGCTGTATTTCCCTCTACGCCTGAGAAATTAGTACTCTCTTGTTACTTCATAACATGAGAATTTTTTAACTCAGCACTTTCTTATTGATCTGTTATGTTGAATATCTACCATTTTCCAATTTATTGCACAGCGTTGTACATACTGCTGTTTCTGTATTCCATTTTATACAATATAAAAATATATAAATTCTTAAAATCTATATTTCTTTGGAAGTGACTTCCTGAAGGAGACATGTGTTTTATGATGATGTTATGCTATGTTCCAGTATCCACTGTCAGGTGCTAAACAGGAAGCAGACACACCTGTCCCTGGCTCTCATCCCGCGCACATGTTTTCTGGACAGTGCCCTGGTCGACCCCATGGAGACAGATGTTGTCACGGTAACCAGACCTACCTGCCCACCTATACATATCATCTATGAGGACATGTCCGAAATCTGGGTCAATGTAAGTAAATGATAATTTTCACTTCTTCTTGAAACATTTTTGTTATACAGCAAGAGAATGTTTGAGTCTTGTCATTATTTTCAACAGACCAAATGTAACATAATAAAGTTGATTAAATAACCTTTCCTTTAACTTAGGAGCATATCAGAGTTTGGTCAACACTGTTTATGGACACCAAAAACAACAAATGGAAAAAAAAGAGGTTTTTTCAATTCTTAAGAGTCATAAAAATATGATCTCATTTGTATTACTAGATAAAGGCCTGCAATGTTATTGTTTTGGGTGCATCTGTATTAACATTAGTTATACCATATCCCAGTGTCTACCTTCACAATAGGCACCTGGCATGGGTTTCAAAGTAATAAACCAGCCTCTGTGTGTTGCATGTATTCTTTCATTGTTGAGTAAGTAAAATAGTGTCTAGATCTTAATCTTCGTTCCTCTAGCAATATGAAAGGATCATCTGTATAAAGTGTAAGAAAAAAAGCAGCAAAATGGGTCAATTGTGTCAATGGCCATCGTGCAGTTATTATCCTTGATTGCTTTGGTCTATTGCACACATTTCCATACAAAACATGCTAACTCTCTCTGCATACTCAGCGATAATTTAACAAATTGAAACAAGGCTGACCTTAAAAAATTCTTTGTTTTGAGTTACCCGACCGACTCACGAAAATCGCCGCGACTCAACTTTTTTTCTGGCCTTTCAAGTGTCTGATTTTTTTTCTATGGCTAGATCAATCGTATATAGCAGTTGAAAAAAAAAATTCTTACACAATAGTTAATGTCCAGGTGTATAGCTGCTATAAATCCAAACACAAACAACCACTAACACAAAACTCTTTTAAGTGTTGATAAGCGGCATCTCAAAGAAGCTGTTCCAGAGTTCAAAAGGAAACCACACATTGGCTTGTGTCAGTTTCACACCCTTTGAACTTTACTGAGCACTGCAGTATGTTAATTTCTTCCAGTGTGTAGAGTGGATGTCACACAAGGTGAAATTGAAATCAGTAGAGGGGGACAGAGGGGTGCATTTGGTAACACTTTTGCAAGCATTTCTTTCAGGATAATTGACAGCCTCTAACCCTATAATTAATACACAGATTTCTACAAATCTACGCATCCTGTAGCCCTCTTTTCCCCCAATGCTTGGGATTATGACTGAAAGCAACTTCCGAATGAAAAAGTAAAATTATTAGGTCTCCCAAACAAACTGACTCATTATACCCCCGAAACAAAGTTTGGGGGGGTATATAGGAGTCACCCGGTGGTCGGTCGGTCGGTCGGTCCAGCGGTCCGTTGCATTTTCCTTGTCCGGAGCATAACTTGAAAACCACAAGTTGGAATTCAATACAACTTCATGCAATGATCAAGCACATGGAGAGGAAGTGCAGTGCACAAGAACCATAACTCCATCTTGACTTATTATGCAGTTATTGATTGCCCTTTGTTACTTTTCCTTGTCCGGAGCATAACTTGAAAAGTACAAGTTTGATTTCAAAACAATTTCATACAATGGTCAACCACAATATGAGGAAGTGCAGTGCACAAGAACCATAACTCTATCTAGAGTAATTACAGAGTTATTGCCCTTTGTATTTTTTCCTTGTCCGGAGTATAACTTGTAAACTACTGGTTGGATTTCAAAACAATTTCATACAATGGTCAAGCACAATGAGAGGAAGTGCAGTGCACAAGAACCATAACTCTATCTATAGGAATTACAGAGTTATTGCCCTTTGTTACTTTTCCTTGTCCAGAGTATAACTTGTAAACTACTGGTTGGATTTCAAAACAATTTCATACAATGGTCAACCACAATATGAGGAAGTGCAGTGCACAAGAACCATAACTCTATCTATAGGAATTACAGAGTTATTGCCCTTAGTTACTTTTCCTTGTCCAGAGTATAACTTGTAAACTACTGGTTGGATTTCAAAACAATTTCATACAATGGTCAACACAATAGAGGAAGTGCAGTGCACAAGAACCTAACTCTATCTATAGGAATTACAGAGTTATTGCCCTTTGTTACTTTTCCTTGTCCAGAGTATAACTTGTAAACTACTGGTTGGATTTCAAAACAATTTCATACAATGGTCAACCACAATATGAGGAAGTGCAGTGCACAAGAACCATAACTCTATCTATAGGAATTACAGAGTTATTGCCCTTTGTTACTTTTCCTTGTCCAGAGTATAACTTGTAAACTACTGGTTGGATTTCAAAACAATTTCATACAATGGTCAACCACACTATGAGGAAGTGCAGTGCACAAGAACCATAACTCTTTCTAGAGTAATTACAGAGTTATTTCCCTTTGTTACTTTTCCTTGTTTTTCTTGTCCTGAACATAACTCGAATATTATACATGGTATATACTTGAAACTTAAAATGTAAACAGATGGCAACTAGGAGAAGTGCAGTGTCCAAGAACTGTAACCTTATATTTTTAAACTACTGTGACAAACAACCATTATTGACTCTCTATCAACTTTAAATAAAAACTTTACTTATTAATATCACAACCAATATACTATGTATACAGGTTCTTATCTATGCTCTGCCTGAAGTCTGGCTTCTCCTGCATTAAAGTATTTTGCGGGGGTATTAATCACCTTCAGTGATAGCTCTAGTTGTTTTTACTCTATTTCTTCTTCTTTCTTTTGCCGGCAATTTTGTATGGGCCAGATCTCAGAGACCGCGTGACATATCTTAACAAAACTTCATATGATTATAGTCCTCAACATGTGGTGGTGCCTCCCAGACTTTTGTAAATAGGGGCTCCCTTGGGGTCAGGCCCCACCCCCTCAGAGATGGCTTTTTGCATAAAAAATGTATTTTGGTTAAATATTTCAAAATATTTCAAATTTTCAACCTTAATTCATATATTTTTGGGGGTCACCCAGGGGTGAGGCCCCATCCCTCCAATTTTACTTATGACCTTATATCTCAAAAAATGTTCAGATCCCCACCCCTTAACCATATATATTCTTGTTCTTCATGATGAGATGGATGGTACTTCATTTATGTTCACATGGGTCACCAAGGGGTCAGGCCCCACCCCCTGAATTTTACTTATGACATTATATCTCAAAAAATGTTCACATCCCCACCCCTAAACCATATATATTCTTGTTCTTCATGATGAGATGGATTGAATAGTACTTCTTTTATGTTCACATGAGTCACCAAGAGGTCATGCCCCCACCCCTTCAATTTTACTTTTCATATCTGAAAAACTGTTCAGATCCCCACCAATAAAACACATATGTTCTTGTTCCTCATGATGAGACAGATTGAATGGTACTTCTTTAGTGTCCCCTGGGGGTGGGGGTTAAAAATCTTCATGATCAGATGAATTGAATGGTACATCTTTGATGTTCACATGGGTCACCAGGGGGTCAGGCCCCACTCCCTCAATTTTACTTATGACTTTATTTCTCAATAACCATTCGTGTATGATTGTCTAAGGAGAAACTTTGTTTAGGAGACTGAGTGACAGTACTGTTACAATTATATTATTACTTGTTTAAATTTTTTGTCACATAAACACATTTATGAGAAACAGCAATATTAGTTTAAAATCCATAGTAGCTAGTTTTTACTACGGAAAATTATTCTGAATTAACGGTACTGCTCGTGATGCATTCTGGATTTCTTATCCCATCTTATAAGAGGGTCAAAGCATAAACCCACAGATTAGGGGAGTCCTGTCTTAATGACAGATAGTCTTATAGGCAAGTTTCTATGGTATTTTTTTTAATATACGAAGTATTTGATTAATCATGTGGTATGTTCACTTAAGTAGTATAATTTTCTATAATTATTGTGTCAGATGAAAAAAAAAAAAATACCTACCTACCCACCTAAAAAAATGTGGGTTGGGTAACTCCAAACAAAGAATTTTTTAAGGTCAGCTCAATGGGTTTTTAGGATGCTCATATTTGAAAACAATGTTGTTGTTGTTTTCTTTACAAAATCAGTGGGTCAGAATCATAATTTCAGGCATTTTGAACCAAACTTAACATCATTAAAATGGCAAATATAATGAACATCACTTCAACAGTATCATTATCAAAATCACAACTTAGATTTCAATTCATAAACTGTCTGAGGGACAAAAACTCTTTAACTTATTAGTCAACAGACATTATGATTTCAATGCACTGAATATAAACATTTGTAAAACCTTAAACGTTAAACGTGTTTATTTGATGAAACGCCTATTTCTATACATAATATTCAATGGCGTTGTACAATAAACATACATATATTCTCACCAAAAAGTGTAAACAAATATATATAAAATGTAGTGAAAAAGCATAAAAACATGAATTAAAATACAGATTTAAGATAGACATCAAGGTACTTTACTAGTTTATGTTTAAAAAAGAAAATAAGCTAATAAAAGCAGATGACAAAACTATAAAAGCTCTGGACAATGGTATGTAAAATATCAGATAATTCAAATCAATATCAGTTTTAAAACAAGTCGTAAAACTGTGTGAAATAATGCGTTTTTAGTTTTTTCTTAAACTCGTCTTTTGACTCAGTTTGCTTAATATACGGAGGCAGATTGTTCCATAATTTTGGCCCTATAGTGCAGAAACTTCTATCATTAAACCTAGTTTTCCTGTTAAACGGCACATCATATGTAATGATGGAATCACTGGATGATCTTAATCCTGGTCTACGATTAACATGTTTAGTTAATAATTGTGTCAAATATACAGGAGCCCGACCAGTGCTGCAGTTGAAAATGATTGTCAATATTTTGAAATTGATTCTGGCCTTTATTGGGAGCCAATGTAAATCATGCAAGGCTTTCTTGGCACTTTCATATTTGCCTCTGTTAAGAACTAATTTAGCGCACATATTTTGAACGCGTTGCATTTTGTGCAACTCTGTCTCAGAAATACCATTCAATATAACATTACAGTAGTCCAGATGAGAGATAACCAGTGAAAGTAATAGGATTTCAGATGCAGCTCTGGTCAGGTATTTTCTGATACACTTTACTCTGAAAAAAATTCAACATTGCAGAGTGGCATTTAGGCTTTACATGTTCCTTAAAGGATGAGGTTTCGTCAAGGTAGGCACCTAGGTATCTAATGCAACTTTCACGGTTTATGAAGTCACCAGCAATATCAAATATGTGTAGTAATACACTTGTTCAACTGAGCTTGACTACCAAACAATATAAATTCTGTTTTAGAAGTGTTCATTTTTAATTTGTTTTCGTTCATCCAGCAGTTGATATTGATGGCACATGCTTTTAGTTTTTGGATATTTTGTTGTTCATGTATATGAGACAGAAGACTGAGGCGTTTATGAGCAATATGGTCATTAGCGAACCCATTTAATGAAATTGACGGTGGGATGACATAAAATAGTGTACTAGCATAGGTCAAGTAGAGCCAGGGACCCAAGCAACTGCCCTGGGGCACACTACATTCTAGTGGACGGGATGAGGATCGAGATGAGTTTACAATAACTCTACAACTCCTTGGTCTCAGATACGACTCTATCCATTCAACGCAGTGCCAGATACACCAACCATACTGTTTATGAAGAACATCTAGTAAAATGTTATAGTCGACTGTATCAAATGCAGCACTTAGATCAATAGCGATCAAAGCGGTAACTTCTTGACTTTCCATGCCACTTAGAATGTCATTGACAAGTCGCATAAGCGCCGTTTCACACGAATGATAGCGTCTATAGGCTGACTGGTTAATTGGTAAAGGGGCAAATTTTTCCGTGTGTGCGTTAAATCTTAGGAGAACAGCTTTTTCAATAAGTTTTGATAGAAAAGATAAATTACTCACTGGTCTATAATTTGCAAGTTCTAAATCAAGTCCAGATTTCTTAAGAAGAGGTCTGACAATAGCCTGTTTATATCTGTCTGGAAAAACACCTTGTTTAAGAGAAATGTTCACTAACGATGTAATAGTTGGCAGCAGGTTATTAAGGAATTGCTTTAAGATCTGTGTTGGTAAGACATCCAATTCACAAGACGTTGTATTAAGTTCAAGTACTAGCTTTTTAATTTCATCTTGACTTAATTCTTCGAAATGGTCAATATGTGGAACATCCCTACATTGTGGTTGGTAACTTATATAATCTTTCAACGAATTGCGTATATTATCAATTTTGTTCATGAAAAAATGTGCAAAATCTTCAGCAAGGACAGAGTCAGATTTGCTTTGCGGCATAGGATTCTCCGATTTAGATTTAGATCCTGTTAATCGGACACCAAAGAGTAAAGTTTCTTCGAGTCACCTTTTGCGTTTGTTACCTTTTCTGTCAAAACTCGGGTTTTTAGCTCACCTGAGCCAGAGGCTCAAGGTGAGCTATTGTGACCGGTCTTCGTCCGTCGTCCGTCCGTCCGTCGTCCGTCCGTCCGTCGTCCGTCCGTCAAACGACATCTCCTCCTTAACCGCTTGGTCAATTTTGATAAAACTTTACAGGGATGTTCCTTGGGTGGTCCCCTTTCAAAGTTGTTCAAAGAATTGAATTCCATTTGGAATTCTGGTTGCCATGGCAACGGAAAGAAAAAACTTAAAATGTCTTCTTCTCCAAAACAACCAACTGAATTTCAAAATGTTTTGGCACAGATGTTCCTTTGGTAAGTGTCTACCAAGATTGTTCAAATTATTTGGATCCGTAAAAAAACATGGCCGCCAGGGGCGTGGCTAGTTTTCCTTAGATGCCTATACTCAAATCTTAAAAAATCTTCTCCTCCAAAACTGCTGGCTGAATTTCAAAATGTTTTGGCACAGATACTCCTTGAGTAAGTGTCTACCAAGATTGTTCAAATTATTTGGATCCATAAAAAAACGTGGCCGCCAGGGGCGGGGCTAGTTTTCCTTATATGTCTATAGTGAAAATAAAAAACTTCTTTCCAAAACACTGGCTTATTTCAAATTGTTTTGGCACAGATGTTCCTTATTAAATGTCTTCAAGACTGTTCAAATTATTTGGATCCATAAAAAAACATGGCCGCCAGGGGCGGGGCTAGTTTTCCTTATATGTCTATAGTGAAAATTGAAAAAAAACTTCTTCTCCAAAACAACTGGCGTTATTTCAAATTGTTTTGGCACAGATGTTCCTTTATTAAATGTCTTCCAAGATTGTTAAAATTATTTGGATCCGAAAAAAAACATGGCCGCCAGGGTCGTGGCTAGTTTTCCTTATATGTCTATAGTCAAATCTTAAAAAAATCTTCTCCTCAAAAACTGCTGGCTGAATTTCAAAATGTTTGGCACAGATGTTCCTTGAGTAAGTGTCTACCAAGATTGTTCAAATTATGGAAAAAATATCTTTATAGCAATTTCATACAGGCCGAAAACCAGAAAAGCTTTTGCCGTGGCACATCTTCCATCTGTCCATAAACACTTGTTTGGGAATGCAACAAAGTTTTGAATGTATCTTTATCAAACTTATGCAGCAGTAAGATGTCCATTAGAGCTCAGGTACTTTAGAAAACCAGCCAGATCTGCCCATGCATGACTGGATAATGGCCCTTGAATATGTCAAGTCATAAAATTGAGCTTATCATGTCTACTAATATCTTTAATCAACTAGCCCTAAGGTGAGCGATTCAGGGCCATCATGGCCCTCTTGTTTCTTTGTTAATTTCGAAGTTGTACTTGTTTCTTGCAGTTTTAAAAGCTTCAAACTGATGAGTTTCACGATGTTTGCGCCACAGTCTCTCTAACTTTCTGGTTTGTTGTTTAAGAGATTGTATATTCTCATTAAACCATGGCTTGGGTATTCTACATATTTTTGTCTTTTCTGTAAGTGGTGCATTAAAGTTTAAAATATCTGTTGTTTTGCTTTCAAAAACTTCAACCAAAATGATTAACATCAGTTTCCTCAACAGCAATGTTGCTAAGATCGTTCGAAAACATCAGATGGTCAATTTCCCGGAAGTTTCTACTGGAAATGGTTTTGCTTTTGATACTTTCTTTTTTTATTTTGAGGACTATCTTCACTACACAATGATCAGAGATAAATGGACCAGGTTGACAGGAATGGACCTCAACGCCATGTACTATTTCTGTAATGAGTAGATCTAAGCATTGACCAGCTATATGAGTAGAAAAGTCAACATGTTGCTCGAGTCCCATAGCGATCAGAGAGTTTTTGAAATCAGATACTGCATTGCTGTCTTCATTTAAATGTAGATTGAAGTCGCCCATGATCATTAGATTTGAATATTTTGGCATACTTTTTTTCCATGAAATTGTAACACAGAACTAATCTTTAATCCTTTGAAAACAAAATCTGATGTCCACATCCACATCTTAGAATTTGATATGGCATGGCAAACAGTCAAATCATTTTGTGGAACAGGGGCCGCCTGGATGGCAGACTGATGATCATTCAAACATGTATGCCTTATCAAAGTTGAATGCTGGAAATTCATGTTTTAATTTTTTTATGCATCGCCATCTCCGTTGCGGGGCATATAAATTTTTGGTCTGTGCATCCATCCATCCGTTCGCTTGTTCATCTGTCCGTTCATATTCCATCACACCTCAGGTTAACCTTTGTGTTTAAGCTTTTTTTCCAAGAAGACTTCATTATGGAACTGGGTACTCTTGTACATCTTTAATATTTATGAAAATTTATGGCTGTGACCTATGTTTCATGGTTGGATGAACATAGTAAAATTGATTGCTCTGCCTCAGGTTTACCTTTAAGTTTAAGCTTTTTGAGCTCACCTGAGCACAACGTCCTCATGGTGAGCTATTAGGATCACCCTGCGTCCGTCGTCGTCCGTTGTGCATTGTCAACAATTTGCTTTAAACAACATCTCCTCTGAAACCACTGGACAGAATTTGATCAAACTTGGAATGGATGATCCTTGGGTGAACCTTCACAAAAGTTGCTAAAATAAACTTGATCCATGTGGAACTCTGCTTGCCATGGCGACGGAAAGAAGAAATTATGAAAACTTCAAAAATCATCTCCTACAAAACAACTGGCCAGATTTCAAAATGTTTTAGTACAGATGTTCCTTGTGTAATCTTCTACCAAGATTGCTGAAATTATTCCGATCTGTAAAAAAACATGGCCACCAGGGGGGGCCTAATTTGCCTGAAATGTATATAGTGAAAACTTTAAAAGACTTCTGCTCCAAAACTACTGGCCAGATTTTAAAATGTTTTGGCACAGATGTTCTATGAGTAACCTTCTACCAAAATTGCTAAAATTATCCTGATTTGTAAAAAAACATGGTTGCCATGGGCGGGGCTAATTTGCCTGAAATGTATATAGTGAAAACTATAGAGATCTGTTTTCCAAAACTGCAGGTCAAAATTTGGCACAGGTGATCCTTGGGTAACTTTCTACAACTGTTGCTAAAATAACTTTGATTCATGTAGAACTTTGGCAGGCAATTGAATATACCAAGATTTTTTTTTTTTTTTTTTTTTTTTTTTCATGAATCTCCTTCTCTAAATATGTTGGTAAGAATTTAATTTCATCTAGCAGAAATGATCATCATCTACCACATTTAAAACTGCTCAAACAAGAGTAAAGCTGATTCCTTGAAAATCAGCTTCTAAGGGATTATTTAGAAAGTAAATTTACACAAACCTGATGGTAATATTAATGACAATTATCTTGCCAAGGCTGACCTGGTATTGGATCACTATTTCCAATTATGGTCCATGAAGTATAAAAAATGTCATATTTAACTTTGTTTACATTCTAGCATCCACATTTATAAAGCAATCTTGATCAGATGTATACATAATGATAAACCAAGTTATGGTCCTCAGGGCTACAGATAAGGTCAATTGGGTTTTTACTCATCAACTTTTCAGAGAATTGGGTTTTAACAATTTAAATTGAGTAATGAAAATAATTATGGTTATTCAATGTTTTTTGTTTTTTTTCCAAACTAAAATAGGAAATTAAAGTAATAGTACATGTACAATGTGCATACAGGTAAGTGTGTCTACTTTTCATGTATGCAACAAGGTCCAAATTCTAATTATCATATGTAGGATTTAACATAAGCTTCTCAAACAGTCAATGTTGAATAAGAAATATTCAATCAGTTTTGGTCATATTTAGCAGTTTTAACTACATAATTTAAACACAAAATTCTAACTGGTTATCATGTCCATTTTCTATGGATGCTACTGTCCAGCCTTATTTAATTAGCATAGTTTGAGCCTTTTAATTGGCCGTGGGTTAAATCGATTCTACTGTTGTTTTTAAACACTGTTCAAAACTTTGTCTAAAATACCTCTGACAACCTCGGTGCCACTATACAGACGATCTGACCCACCAGATAGTTACAAATTGGCGAAGAATACCTGACGCTTGTTTCACAGGCAACGTTAGGTATCTCCACGAAGTATTTTTTGACCGTTACCCATGTAGCCACATTTGAAGCAAACGAATAGAAATGCATTTCGATGAACGAATAAGACAGACTGGGTTTATGATTTATTTTAATTAAACCCAAAATACAAAATGACCGGAAATTGTTACTTGTCAATTTTGCTGATTGGCGAGTAACCAGTCTTGTGGATTTGCAAATAACTATTCAAACAGGTCCAAGCATTTGTAAACGTCACTCTATTTTAAAAATCTTGTGTACCAATAGTGAATACGCTTTTTAGCTCACCTGAGCATAGCTCAGGGTGAGCTTTTGGGAGACTTGATTGTCCGTCGGCCGTCATCCGTCGTCCGTCAACAATTTGATGTTTACACACTAGAGGCCACAATTTTGATCCAATCTTCCTCAAACTTGGTCAGAATGTTTGTCTTGGTGATATCTTGAACCCTTTCGAAAATGGGTCAGGTTGGATCAAAAAGTAGGTCAGTAGGTCAAATCTTAGAAAAATCTTGTCATCCGTCAACAATTTTGATGTTTACACACTAGAGGCCACAATTTGAGACAATCTTCCTCAAACTTGATCAGAATGTTTGTCTTGATGATATCTTGAACCCTTTCGAAAATGGGTCAGGTTGGATCAAAAAGTAGGTCAGTAGGTCAAATCTTAGAAAATCTTGTTTACACACTAGAGGCCACAATTTTGATCCAATCTTCCTCAAACTTGGTCAGAATGTTTGTCTTGATGATATCTTGAACCCTTTCGAAAATGGGTCAGGTTGGATCAAAAAGTAGGTCAGTAGGTCAAATCTTAGAAAAATTTGTTTACACACTAGAGGCCACAATTTTGATCCAATCTTCCTCAAACTTGGTCAGAATGTTTGTCTTGATGATATCTTGAACCCTTTCGAAAATGGGCAGGTTGGACAAAAAGTAGGTCAGTAGGTCAAATCTTAGAAAAATCTTGTTTAACCTAGGGACAATTTTGATCCAATCTTCTCAACTTGGTCAGAATGTTTGTCTTGATGATATCTTGAACCCTTTTGAAAATGGGCAGGGCCGGACCGAAATGTAGGTCAGTAGGTCAAATCTTAGAAAAATCTTGTTTATACTCTGAGGGCAACATTTTTGGTCCAATCATCCTCAAACTTTGGCAGAATGTTTGTCATGATGATATCTTTTGTGGATGGGGTCAGAAAATTCCTGAACATTGTTTCACCTCATCATCTTAATTCTAAAGCAATCTGTTTTGTACAGGCAATGAATGATACTTTTCTCAGGTGAGCGATCTAGGGCCATCTTGGCCCTCTTGTTTAGCTCACCTGAGCACTTGTGCTCGGGTGAGCTTTTGTGATTGCCTTTTGTCCATCGTGCATCGTCTGTCGTCAACAATTGCTTGTGAACACTTTAGAGGCCACAGTTTTGGCCCAATCTTCATGAAACTTGGTCAGGATGTTTGTCTACATGATATCTCGGATGAGTTCGAAATTGGGTCATGTGGGGTCAAAAACTAGGTCACTAGGTCAAATCTTAGAAAAACCTTGTGAACATTCTAGAGGCCACAGTTTTTGCCCAATCTTCTGAAACATGGGCAAGATGTTTGTCTACATGATATCTCGGATGAGTTAGAAATTGGGTCATGTGGGGTCAAAAACTAGGTCACCAGGTCAAATCTTAGAAAAACCTTGTGAATACTCTAGAGGCCACAGTTTTGGCCCAATTTTCATGAAACTTGGTCAGGATGTTTGTCTACATGATATCTCGGATGAGCTCGAAATTGGGTCATGTGGGATCAAAAATTAGGTTACCACAGTTTTAGCCCAATTTTCATGAAACTTGGTCAGGATGTTTGTCTACATGATATCTCGGATGAGTTCAAAATTGGACAACATAGGGTCAAAAAGTAGATCACCAGGGCAAATTTTAGAAAAAACTTGTGAACACTCTAGAGGCCTACATTTTTGTCCCAGTCTTCATTAAACTTGATATGAATGATGACTGCATGAATTTCCAGTTGAGTGCAAATTCAGGTAGGATCAAAATATAGGTCACTTAGTCAAATGTTAGAAAAACACTTTAGATGCCAGATTTTTTGTCATTATGCCATCTTACTCAGGTAAGGACACAGGAGCAACTCTTGTTTAAAAATGATGCGTAAAACAAGCAAAATTCACTTGTAAAATTACATGTGCATCTGGTAATCTAAAATACTGGATAGCTTAAAACAAAACCAAAAAACAACATTTAGGATGTTACATACTTAGAGTGATTATGGTGCTTATAGATTTATATATACTTTTAGTTTTAGTTAAAAGAACGGATTATATAATTATTTGCAATGATTTTTTTTTTATGAAAGATTATCTGCAATGTTAAATTAGAGATTTAAAATGTATAAACACAGAGTGCCAGTGTAATGCCAATGCTTTTGTCAGGTGCTAACCTGACTGAAAACAGAATGTTATACGTAAGACACATCTCACATAACAGAAACTCCTTTCATTTCAGATACACGATGTCCTTCACTTCCTGCCCCAGTCGTCGGAGGATGAGATCCAGTTCTTGTGGCTGTCGGAGCGGACAGGATACAAACACTTGTACAATGTCACCTCCAGGTTAAGGAGACCAGATGACCTAGCCACAACCCCACATGGACATGAAGGTAGGAACTGACCCAGTTTAAAATGAAAATCTTTATTTAGGACCATCTCCATACATGCCATATCCTTCGGCGGGAGATTAAATCTCCCGGGATTTCGAATTGTCCTCAATCTCCCACCGGGAGGTGAAAATCCCCCGGTCTGACTTAAATCAAACCTTGTATATTAGGGTACAGAAACAATTGAAATACTGTTGGTGGGATGTTTAATCCAAACAGATAAAAGCAATCATTATAATTACAGGAGTATTAAAGTGTGAGGTCACATCCGTGCCTGTGACAGCAGGAGAATGGGAGGTATCTCCAAAAGAGGTGAGTAACCCATACACCCTTCCTGAACCCATACATCCAGCCTGAAATCATTCACCTACCAGGCTTTTTTTTGTGTTTTGGGGAAAGGTAGTGGGTCCTTTCAGGAGTGGAAATATATCACCCAGGGGAAAATTTACATATGAAGAAAACATGAAAAAACGCTCTAATTATGCTGTAACTGAAACACACTTATTTTTATTTCATTTTATAATTATATTTACAATAACATGTCTCTATTGCTTTCCTTGCATGTCATGTTTTTTTAAAATATGCTTTTGTCAGGGGAATTTTTAGATTGAATTGGGGAAAAAAGTTTTTTTATGAGGGGAATGGGGCCGATATGATCATGAAGGTCCCAATACTTAAGTGAGTATAGATGGTTCAAGCTACTTGTGTATTTTCAGGTCTGGGTGGATGAGACAAGAGAACTTGTTTATTTCATGGGCCTTAAAGACACTGTGCTAGAGACTCACCTGTAAGTATACTTGAACTAACATGTATACACACATTCATACAAATATATACTCCTGTATACATTCTAACCTGTCTTGGACAAGCTCTGGTATCAGCGGTCTAACAGCCACTAGTGTTAGTTTGATTTGTCCCCTCTTCCGACCTCCCCAAGGATGAATATGACTGTATTCTAGTTCGAGTATAAGTGGTCAACTGCTTTAACCTGCCAAAGGTCAAGATATGCCATTCCCAACAGTATGATTACATGCTGTGGATGGTCAGTGCTGCCATCCAATCAGGTGCCAGATGTCTCAGGTGTGAAGTCATATTTGTTAGTGTTTCATGCATACTGACCAGAGCTGCATTTAGTAACACAGGGTATTGTCTAAGTTCTCAATCATTAAGGTGTTTGTTGGTTCATTCCCAATTCCTATCCATGAGTGGTACAAGTTCCTGAGATGATACAGACACCACCTTATGGTTGCAAGCACTGGTGCTATTAAACGTAAGTCAGGTGTCAGACCTGATCAGGTGTCACATTCAAATTCTCAGTATGTCAACAAATGTTATTAAGTTGACATTCCTGGACCTTTTATATCTCTGGCCAGTATATATCACTATACAAAATCATTGTCTACTGTTATCGCTTGTTCCTGGGGAATTATCAAACAGATGTAAACTTTTTTATTCACAATAAAATTAATTAAAATCATATCTGTAAGGTATTTTGTTGGACAAAAAGTCATTTATCTATAGATAGTATCTTTTAGAACTTTACCATGGGTAGCTTTGAATGAACTATTTTTTCATCCAGGGGTTTAATTATCCCAGTGGTAAAATATGTTTGTTTGTCTGATGGGTATTTTGGAATCAACAGCTTTAAGTCTGATTGATTAAAATGTAATTAAAAAATTTAAAAAAGAAAAAAAAATACAATCATGTAAATTATTTCACAAACATATATGTGACTAATTGATTGAACCCTGATTTAAATGTCACCTGGCTTAAACACCCAAAATGGCCACTTCCTCTGACCGACTGCTTAAACCAGGTTTGACTGTACATACAATCATACAATATAACCTTACTAACTGGATATCATTGAACCAAATTTCTCTCCATTTCATTTTTTTTTTCAATCTTCCAGATTTCTACTTTTCTTAATTCAGCTATATACAAAAATACAAACTGTTAAATCTGAATTTCACTATCTTGATTTGGCTGTTTTGAAGTAAAATTCCGGTCCCATGTTCATAATTCCTGTCCCATGTTCATAATTTGCATGTTTTTTCAATTTCTATTTTGAAATCAGTTTCATAAATTTTATCAGGCTTATTCTTATCTTCAATTAAACCTTGATATAACTTGTACAGTATGATTTGTGTAAATACTGACTGAGTGCAGGAGTGTTGATTAATGGTTGATGGCCTGATGTGTGTCATAATGACAGTAGTGAGCATGGCTGTTGTTTGTGGACAGGTATGTGGTGTCGTACAGCACTCCCGGGGAGGTCACGCGCTTAACACAGCCAGGTTTCTCACACACAGTATCTTTCAACAAGGTTAGTGTATGTTTATTGTACAACAATGGTTTATTACTTCATACATACAGGTGGGCATTATTCAGAATTTTAAGTTATTTGTTTGAATAATCTTGACATGTTTATGTGCCAGTGATACAATATTGTTTATGGTTCTATTTTGTGTCTTATATTTCACTTTGAATCTTATTTTCTGAAGAGTATGGTACTTCCTTTCTTTTAGTCTCTTTCATTCTGAATCTGTACCTCTTTCTCTTAATCCCCCTCACTCTGTTTCACTATGTTTGTAGGAACAAGTATTGACAGTCTGATTTAATCTTACCTGTAATTTATGATCACGTCGCATGGTCCCTTTGTATAATAACATTGTTGTGTATGACCAGGAACGGAGCCTCTTTGTGAGTGTGTACAGCTCCGTGGAGACGACCCCAATGTCCACCCTGTACCAGGTGACCCTCACGAGTCCTGGCCCGCGGGCACAGCCACTCGGGCTCCTCATGCCCTCAGCACGTGAGTTGTCTCACCCACCTTGCTGTCATGTATAACACACTTGCACAGAAATTCACAGTCAGTTGAAGGTCTCTACTGTGTGTTACAAAACTGCTATCAGATTTATTTGAATTTAGATTTCAATTATATTGGTAAATGTTTCATTTATTTGATACAAACTTTAGACTGAAACAGCAGCAGCTCACCGTTTAACACTTGCTTATCTTTCAACCAAGTATATAAACTAGGAATTAAGGATAAAGATCATTGTAACAAAATTTTTTGTAGTTACTAATCATAATCATTTCATGACTTGAATCTAAGCCAAACCAATGGTTTATTTCAAACCAATGTTTAATAACTTGCTAGTGAAGTAAGGTACATATTTTATCACCTCACCTCCACATCTCACCTGTATCTCCCCAGCATGTCCAGAGTACACCCCGCCCCAGCTCTTCAGCTACCAGAGTCGGGCGGGGCACACTATGCATGGCATGTACTACCGACCCCATGGGCAAGTCCCGGGCGTGAAGTATCCCACGGTGCTGTTTGTGTACGGTGGACCTCATGTACAGCTGGTCTCCAACTCCTTCAAGGGACTCAAGTAAGTGTGGCATGCTCACTTTGAACTAGTTGCACCTCTTTGAAGAGGATTTATATATTACACTAGTGTATATTTTATACCACTATATATCTGTCCATTGAATTCCAGAATGGGCTATCAGCCTTCTTATATATGCTGATGACACAGGTTTTGTGCATCCTGATCTGTAAAACAAAAAAGTTTTCTTTTTATATTGTTGAGTAATAGCATTGTTTGGGCAGGGCTTAATCAGGTTTTCAATAAAAATCCTGGTTATAAGAATAGGGTACATCATTGGCTGTGTGGGTGGGCGGTCAAACATGTTGGTTCCATGGATTATCTCCTGTTAGAATTGAGATACAGTTTTTATACTTGGTAGGTAGATAGGAGTGAGGTATTATGTTCATATTTAGTAGACAGATACCTTATGGGAAGAAGAAGATTGGAGCTGATTTCAGTTAAGGTCACTGTTATTAAAATTAGATGTTTCATTTCCGTAAAATAACTTTTTTAGGATCGATGGCTGTCCATCGTCCATCCATCGTCAGTCGTCCACAATTGTTTCAAACAACATCTCCTCTGAAACAACCAGGCCAAATTTGGTAAAACTTGCCTATGATATTCCTTGCATAAAGCTCTACCAAAGTTGTTCAAATGATTCTGGTCCATTGCATATCTGGGTCACAGGAACTAAAAAATCTTCTCCTCTGAAACCAAAGGGCCTGGGGCTTAGGTATATGGTGTGGCAATGTCTAGTGGACCACTACCAAGTTTGTTCAAATCATGACCCTGGGGTCACTTGTTTGTACTTAAACTTGTTTAGGAAAGCCCGCAAAAGATCTTCTTGTCAGAAACCACAAGTCCTAGAGTTAAGATAATTGGTGTGTAAAATGGCCTAGTAGACTTCTACCAAGTTTGTTCAAATCATGGCCCTTGGGTCAAAATTAGCCCCAGGTGTCACGTGATCTAACATAGACTTATATAGGAAAAACTAGAAAAATCTTTTTATCAGAAACCACAAGGCCTGGAGTTCACAAGGCCTGGAGTTCAGATATTTGGTTTGTAACATGGCCTAGTAGACTTCTACCCAGTTTCTTCAAATCATGGCCCAGGGGTCAAAATTGGCCCCCTCCTAGTGGTCACTTGATTTAACATAGACTTGTATTAGAAAACCCTCAAAAGATCTTCTTCCTAGAAACAACAAGGACTGGAGTTAAGGTGTTTACTAGTGGACCTCAACCAAGTCTGTTCAAATCATGGCCCTGGTGTCAAAATTGTTACATTAAAGCCATGACCTTCAAAATTTGGATGGCAGGCACAGTTTTTGTGTGGAATTTAGTCGATTTTTTTTAATTCTGCATGAATTATTTATTCAGTATGACTCATAATACTAAAATATGTAATGAAGGTAATGTTTCTCAGGTGAGCGATTCAGGGCCATCTTGTTTGTTTTTGTTAACTTAATACCAGGTCAAAAGATACAAACAACTATATAAGGTATATAATGGACTTCTCCATAGGCTTAGGTATATAGATTTCTCTGTTGAGTATTGGAATGCCTATTAAACTTGTTTTGAAGTAATTTGTGCAATAATTGACAAGTTGCTCATGGTCTTTTTCTGTCATTTTCTCTTAGAATACGTCCTGCTGATAGTTGGCTAGTAGATCTTATTTAGTCTGTATTGAAATTTTAAAATTGTAATTTTTTATCTGGAATTTTAATCAAGGTTTAACTTAATTGTCTAATTAAGTTATGGTACTCTCGTGAGCATTCTTGGGCCATTATGGTCCTCTTGTTAACATTGCTTCCAAAAAGGGGACAGTAATAATTTATAGAAGCTAGAAATCAGTATGTTATTTCAGTATTGTAATATTATCACTGGACGTGGTTGGGGAGGGGATGGGGGTTAAATGTTTGTGTACATGAAACCAGGCTAGTGTTAAATAATTAACTGAAATAACTCCTGCTACACTCATGCTATTGAAAAGAAATTTCATTTATGGGCAAAGATTGACGAGAGGAATTGTCATGCACAAGGTCCTTAACTCTAGCATATGTATATTTTGTGTTAATCCCCTTTACCTGTCTATACAGTTTTTCCGTCATGCTTCAGCAGGTGACACGTGTTCAAAGGTACATTCCTGTTTTCCTGAGCATTTGTTTGTAATTATATTTGATGATAATAAAGATGTGTTTATCATTTGAGCAGGTTTCTGCGGCTCCACACCCTGGCAACACAAGGCTACGCAGTGGTGGTGGTTGATAGTCGAGGCTCGTGTCACCGCGGTCTACGCTTTGAGAGCCATATCAAAAACCGACTGGTGAGTGATACAGCTGCTGTCACTGATACCTGACAGTTGGATAGTTACCATGGTGATGTGGGGCTAGATGTCTCTCACTGGTTTTCAGATTTATTATACTCTTGCCAAATGAAGTTTGGCGGATATATAGGAGTCACCTTGTCATCGGTCTGTTGGTTGGTCGGTTAGTCAGTTTGTTAGTCGGTCTGTTTGAATTTTTTTGTCCGGAACATAACTTAAAAACTATTCAAGTTATTGATTTGAAACTTTAAATAAAGACAGATGGCAAGCAGGAGAAGTGCAGTGTACAAGAACTGTAATTCTACCTGGTCCCATTTTTGAATTATCTCCCTTTGTTTTGTTTTTTTCTTGTCTGGAACATAACTCGAAAATTGTAGAAGGTATGATTTGAAACTTAAAATATAGACAGATGGCAACTAGGAGAAGTGCAGAGCCCAAGAACTGTAACTCTTCACTTTTAAACTGCTGTGCCAAACAACCATGACTCTCTAACCGCATTAAATGAAGACTTTCTTACTTATTTACTTACTTACTAGCATAACTTATATACTAAGTATACAGGTTCTTATCTATGCTCCTCCTGGAGTCTGGCTTCTCCTGTATCAAAGCATTTTGCGGGGGTATTAATGACCTTCAGTGATAGTTCAAGTTTTATTTTTGTCTTTGAAAACCTAATGACATTCTTCTTCTTTTTATGCCCCCCTTCGAAGAAGAGGGGGTATATTGCTTTGCTCATGTCGGTCCGTCGGTCTGTCGGTAGACCAGACCTTGTCCGAGTGATAACTTCTATTTGACCTTTAAGTCTCAAACTTCTTTGTGGTTGTTGCTCACGATTAGTAGATGACCCCTATCAATTTTGGTGTCATTATCTCAAAGGTCAAGGTCACATGTTGTGTATGTATAATACCAGACCTTGTCCGAGTGATAACTTGAAGTTCTATTTGACCTTTAAGTCTCAAACTTCATGTGATTGTTGCTTATGATTAGTAGATGACCTCTATCAATTTTGGTGTCAATACCTCAAAGGTCAAGGTCACAAGGTTGCATTTGTATATATGTTTGATGACTTGGCCACTATATGGAAATTATGCAAAATACTTTTTATTACTAAGATCAAGATAACATAATTTATGTTGTAATGTTGTTTTGTTTTAAAGTTTGAGATATTTGAAGGATGATGTATCATTTTCTTTCATTATTGTGGATGTTTGTGCTTACGGCTAGCAAGGCTGATTTGTTAATTTTTATAATAAACCTAGAGCACTAAGTCTTAATGTTTTGTTTGTTTATAACTGACAATGTTCTTTCACTTAAACCTTTGTGGACTTGTGGAAATATTTCTCCAGCCATTTATTTCAGTTAATGTTTAGTTCCACATTTTAGCACATTATATTTTCACTCAATTTGAAGTTTGAGAATTTTTTGTGACAAGCCAACATTATGAAGGCAAACTCCTTGCATGTAATATAGCTATATACATATTATGGCATATGAGGGGGGCATATATGTTTCACAAACATTTCTTGTTTCTATTATAATGGGTAACAATCATTTTCTGATTATTATGGCCATATTTTAGACTTTACAGTGGAGGATTTCCAACATGTGGGTCCTGTTTTTTAGCTCACCTGAGCACAACGTGCTCATGGTGAGCTATTGTGATCGCCTTTTGTCTGTCATCCGTGCGTCCGGCGTCATTTCCTTTAAACAACATCTCCTCCTAAATCGCAAAATGCATTTTGACCAAACTTCACAGGAATCATCCTTATGATGCCCTCTATCAAAGTTGTTCAATTTATTGTGATTGGTTGAAAAAGTAGGTCACAGGAGCTAAAAATAGATTTTAAAAATGCAAACTTTGAAAATCTTCTTCTGCATAACTGCAAAGCCTAGAGCTTAGATATTTGGTGTGTAGCATTGTCTAGTAGACCTCTACCAAGATTGTTCAAATCATGACCCTGGGGTCAGAATTGACCCTGCCACGGGGGTCACTTGATTTTACATAGGCTTATATAGGAAAAAAAACTAGGAAAATCTTTTTCTCAAAAACCACAAGGCCTGGAGTTAAGATATTTGGTATTTAACATTGTCTAGTGGATCTCTTCCAAGTTTGTTCAAATCATGGCCCTGGGGTCAAATTTTTCCCTGCCCCAGGGGTCACTTGATTTAACATAGACTTATATATAAAAAAAAAAAATTCTCAAAAACCACAAACCCCACAAACCGTGGAGTTAAGATATTTAGTGTGTAACATGGCCTTATGAACATCTACCAGGTTTATTCAAATCATGGTCCTTGGGTCAAAATTTTCCCCACCCCAAGGGTCACTTGATTTTACATAGGCTTAAACAGGAAAATCTAGAAAAATCTTCTTCTCAGAAAACACAAGACCTGGAGTTTAGATATTTACAGTGGAACCTCTGAAAACCGAACGCTTCCGGACCGAGCCAAAAGTTCGGTTTAGAGAGGTTTCCAGATTAGGGAGGTTTTAGTCAAAACCAGGCAGAGATGCATGCGCATGTATGATTATTCTATCTATTATCTCTCTCTCTCTCTCTTCTGTATATATTTTTTCTCTCTTCTATCTGTTTTCCCTCTTCTATCTGTTTTCTCTCTTCTGTTTCTTCTTTCTCTCTCTCTTTCTTTCTCTCTCTCTCAATAAAGTTTAGCTCTGTTCAAATTAAACTATACTTCATATTACGGGGAAGGTGTATGTTTATGTATTTTTATGTCATCCTATTAAAAAAGCAATAAACACAAATAATTAACAATAAACTTTAATTGAAATTTTTCAACATTCGTATCTACAGCTGTTGCTGAAGTGTAGTTTCTTGGAGTCTGCGTTGTTTTCCCATTGCTCCTGGTACTGCGCTTTCTTCTTCGGGATGTCTGAGACAGTGGACTTCCCAATGCCGTACTTCTGACCAAGGACCTGAAAAAAGATAATAGATAACATCATAAACTGTATTATGATAACAATACGTGCTTATAACCTGAATTTTCACAATAGAAAACAGTGAAAAAAAGTAAGAACCACAGTTCATTTAAAGACTAAATATTTTTGCTAATAATCTACAGTGTATTTTTTAAAAAGTCCATTTTTTTTCTAAACACCTACCACGAGAGTTGGTTTGGAAACAGACTCTGATTCCTTAATCAGATTAATCCTGTCCTCAAGGGTTAACTCAACTCTTCGACGCTTACTAGGTGGAGTAGACATGATTGCTTGCTCTGAACACTTGATCATACTGATTTAAAATCGTTATTTTCCATTATTATAACAATCAAGCGAAACTATTACTCCAATTGAGTTTTATCACCTTTCTAATTGGCATCACCGAAACGGCACAGGGAAGTGTCAGGGAAATTTATCCATGCAAGTTATTGCAGTTTGACTGAATAGACAATAGAATGTAAAATAACACTCTTACCCCTCTTCCGGACCCAACTCTTTCCCTAAACACCCCTGAAAAGGTGTGAAATACTGTCACTCACGTCAAACCTCTCGAATTAATACACCTGTGTAATTGCTGACACGCGCACCTGTCAGTTAGAGTTATCTTCCGGTAATTACATTTTCACAACTTAGCGAATCTCACGCACCGCAACCTTTTGGTTTACAATCGATAGCCTGAGGCTTGTCCGATTTTTGGAGGTCGATTTTAATTGAATTGTATTGAATCGTCCCCAAAAATGTGTCCGGTTTCCGGAATTCGGAGGTTCCGATTTCCAGAGGTAGTTTTTATATAAAATAAAGAACAGATGAATTTGGGACTGAACATTTCGTTTGGTTTCGGGAGGATTCCGATTTTCAGAGGTTCGGTTTTCGGAGGTTCCACTGTATTGTGTTTTATTGCCATATTGACATCTACCAAGTTTGTTCAAATCATGGCCCTGGGATCAAAATTGGCCTTGCCCCAGGGGTCTTTTGATTTTACATAGACTTACATAGGAAAGATTTTTCAAAGATATCCTTGTCAGAAACCACAAGAACATGGGCTTAGATATTTGGTATGTAAAATGGCCCTGTGGACCTGAACCAAGTTTTCAAATCATGGCTCTTGGGGTCACCTGATTTTTTACAGTTTCTGTTTTCAATTAAGATTATTTTTCTGTTTTATAAAAGGCAATGAAGGCAATATTAATCAGGTGAGCAATTCAGGGCCATCATGGCCCTCTTGTTTACTGAAGAGACTGCATCGGAAGAGACAGTAGTTGGATACTAGGGAGTCCGGATATGATACTGTAGCTCATTTTGCGAAAAGACCACCTTGGTTCTTTTACATGCACATTGTATTGCACCGATACACTGGAACCAGTACTGAGTACTCGAGTTCCCATACCAACCCCATTTTGCGGAGGGCAAGGGTGCATCTGGTACCAATTTTATACATCTTTGGTTTGATGCCATCACCGGAGGAAGTGCCCTGGCTGGTATTTAAACCCAAGACCTCTGAAACGCAAGCGAGCTCTCTTCCACCAAGCTTTTGCGCCAGTCATTCATATATATTTCTTATATGTTATCAACATTGATTTATCCTCTGTAAATTCAATTTTGTTATTATGCAGAAGGTATAGAAATATATGTTCTAGTAATCATTACCTATGACACATATAATGTAATGAAGTCTATATAATATGAGCTTCATCATGTGGCCTACATCATATGACCTGTATCATGAGACCTGTATCATGTAACTTGCAGGGTGTGACAGAGATAGAGGACCAGGTGGAAGGACTACAATGGCTCAGCTCCCATGTTGACTTCATTGACATGGACCGTGTTGCAATCCACGGCTGGTCTTACGGTAATGATCTACCATCTCTCAGGTCGCTGCCTCCATCCCAGTAATGAGACTAAATATTTCATGCTTTAATCTATGTTAGCCTTATAGAAATGTTTATTGAACAGTTTTTGCACAGTGAAGATCTGTAAGTAAAGGCCCCATACAGCTTCAGTGCCAGTGTAACGCTATTTAACCCTAGACCTCATATCTGATTGTTGTGTGTTGATAGTATAAGATGGACCATTGTAACACAGTGTCTGGGTTTGGACTTTAAGTACAGTGCTTTAATAAGGAAGGGACTTGCGTAAAATATTTATATAATAATGAAACATTTTGCTTCCCCTCATGACAATATTGTGTACTGTGTTACAGGAGGTTATCTGTCCCTGATGGGTCTAGCACAGCGGCCTGATGTCTTCAAGGTATTGTGCTACACACCAACTTCTTTATTCTTCTTCATCATTATACACCAGTAGGGCTAATTCTCTATACAATAAGTAGGTAATACACCTGTATTTTATGTGGTTTAGAATTATATGTGCACATTGTTAAATTCAGATGCGCAGTCATTGAATCACGAGGTGATACATAGGGATTCAATCACTTCTCCATTGTTTGTCTGTCTGTTTTCCATCTGTCTGACTTTCCCACTTATTCATCTTGCTTCTTTCAGGAGGTGATATATGTGTTCCAAGGAACATCTCTTGTTTAAAAGTTATCACTATTTCCAAGTTTTCATCCCAGTAACAGTGTCTTCATTTAAATAAGGATCTACTGTAGCTCTCTTGCTAGGTCCAAGATAAGTTGACCAAGTGTCTGATCATTAGGATCTACTGTAGCTCCCTTGCTAGGTCCAAGATAAGTTGACCAAGTGTCTGATCATTAGGATCTACTGTAGCTCTCTTGCTAGGTCCAGGATAAGTTGACCAAGTGTCTGATGATTAGGATCTACTGTAGCTCTCTTGCTAGGTCCAGGATAAGTTGACCAAGTGTCTGATGATTAGGATCTACTGTAGCTCTCTTGCTAGGTCCAGGATAAGTTGGCCTAATGTCTGATGATTAGGATCTACTGTAGCTCTCTTGTTAGGTCCAGGATAAGTTTGCCTAGTGTCTGATGATAAGGATCTACTGTAGCTCCCTTGTTAGGTCCAGGATAAGTTGGCCTAGTGTCTGATGATTAGGATCTACTGTAGCTCTCTTGTTAGGTCCAGGATAAGTTGGCCAAGTGTCAGATGTTTAGGATCGACTGTAGCTCCCTTGCTAGGTCCAGGATAAGTTGGCCTAGTGTCTGATGATTAGGATCTACTGTAGCTCCTTTTCTAGGTCCAGGATAAGTTGGCCTAGTGTCTGATGATTAGGATCTACTGTAGCTCTCTTGTTAGGTCCAGGATAAGTTGGCCTAGTGTTTGATGATTAGGATCTACTGTAGCTCTCTTGTTAGGTCCAGGATAAGTTTGCCCAGTGTCTGATGATTAGGATCTACTGTAGCTCCTTTTCTAGGTCGAGGATAAGTTGGCCTAGTGTCTGATGATTAGGATCTACTGTAGCTCCCTTGCTAGGTCCAGGATAAGTTAGCCAAGTGTCTGATGATTAGGATCTACTGTAGCTCTCTTGCTAGGTCCAGGATAAGTTGGCCAGTGTCTGATGATTAGGATCTAATGTAGCTCTCTTGCTAGGTCCAGGATAAGTGGCCCAGTGTCTGATGATTGATCTACTGTTCCCTTGCTAGGTCAGGATAAGTCCAGTGTTATGATAGATCTACTGTCCCCTTGTTAGGTCCAGGATAAGTTGGCCCAGTGTCTGATGATTAGAATCTACTGTAGCTCTCTTGCTAGGTCAAGAATAAGATGGCCCAGTGTCTGATGATTAGGATCTACTGTAGCCCCCTTGCTAGGTCAAGAATAAGACAGCCCAGTGTCTAATGATTAGGATCTACTGTAGCTCTTTTGCTGGGTCCAGGATAAGTTTACCAAGTGTCTGATCATTAGGATCTACTGTAGCTCTCTTGCTAGGTCCAGGATAAGTTGCCAAGTGTCTGATGATTAGGATCTACTGTAGCTCTCTTGCTAGGTCCAGGATAAGTTGGCCCAGTGTCTGATGATTAGGATCTACTGTAGCTCTCTTGCTAGGTCCAGGATAAGTTGGCCCAGTGTCTGATGATTAGGATCTACTGTAGCTCTCTTGCTAGGTCCAGGATAAGTTGGCCAAGTGTCTGATGATTAGGATCTACTGTAGCTCTCTTGCTAGGTCCAGGATAAGTTGGCCAAGTGTCTGATGATTAGGATCTACTGTAGCTCTCTTGCTAGGTCCAGGATAAGTTGGCCAAGTGTCTGATGATTAGGATCTACTGTTGCTCCCTTGTTAGGTCCAGGATAAGTTGGCCCAGTGTCTGATGATTAGGATCTACTGTAGCTCCTTTCTAGGTCCAGGATAAGTTTGCCCAGTGTCTGATGATTAGGATCTACTGTAGCTCTCTTGCTAGGTCCAGGATAAGTTGGCCAAGTGTCTGATGATAGGATCTACTGTAGCTCCCTTGCTAGGTCCAGGATAAGTTGCCAAGTGTCTGATGATTAGGATCTACTGTAGCTCCCTTGCTAGGTCCAGGATAAGTTGGCCCAGTGTCTGATGATTAGGATCTACTGTAGCTCCTTTCTTAGGTCCAGGATAAGTTGACCCAGTGTCTGATGATTAGGATCTACTGTAGCTCCCTTGCTAGGTCCAGGATAAGTTGGCCCAGTGTCTGATGATTAGGATCTACTGTAGCTCCCTTGCTAGGTCCAGGATAAGTTGGCCCAGTGTCTGATGATTAGGATCTACTGTAGCTCCCTTGCTAGGTCCAGGATAAGTTGACCCAGTGTCTGATGATTAGGATCTACTGTAGCTCCTTTTCTAGGTCCAGGATAAGTTGGCCAAGTGTCTGATGATTAGGATCTACTGTAGCTCCTTTGCTAGGTCCAGGATAAGTTGGCCAAGTGTCTGATGATTAGGATCTACTGTAGCTCTCTTGCTAGGTCCAGGATAAGTTGGCCAAGTGTCTGATGATTAGGATCTACTGTAGCTCTCTTGCTAGGTCCAGGATAAGTTGGCCAAGTGTCTGATGATTAGGATCTACGTAGCTCCCTGCTAGGTCCAGATAAGTTGGCCAGTGTTGATGTTAGGATCACTGTAGTTTCTTGCTAGGTCCAGATAAGTTGACCAGTGTCTGATTAAGGACTACTGTAGCTCTCTTGCTAGGTCCAAGATAAGTTGCCAATTTCTGATATAAGGATCTACGTAGCTCCTTGTCTAGGTCCAGGATAAGTTAACCATGTCTGATATTAAGGACTACTGTAGCTCCTTTCTAGTTACAGGTAAGTTGACCCAGTGTCTGATGATTAAGGATCTACTGTAGCTCTTTCTAGTCCAGGATAAGTTACAATGTCTGATGATAAGGATCTACTGTTGCTCCCTTGTTAGGTCCAGGATAAGTTGGCCCAGTGTTTGATGATAAGGATCTACTTAGCTCTCTTGCTAGGTCCAGGATAAGTGTATCAGTGTCTGATGATATGTTCTGACTGTTGTAGGTCAGGTCAATGCTGTGTTGTCTATGTGTCTGTATCATAAAACAGTGATTTGACTTTCATAAGGCCAGAAATGTTCATAGACTCAATAGTGTAATGTGTCAATGTTCCCAGACTGTAAAGTGTAATGTGTCAATGTTTACAGACTGCATAGTGTAATGTGTCATTGTTCACACACAGGATAGTGTAATGTGTCAGTGTTCAAAAACAGTATAGTGTAATATGTCGATGTTCACAGACAGTATAGAGTAAGGTGTCAATGTTTACAGTCTGCATAGTGTAATATGTCAATGTTCACAGACAGTATAGAGTAAGGTGTCAATGTTTACAGACTGCATAGTGTAATATGTCAATGTTCACAAACTGTATAGTTAAACGTGTCAGATGTTCACAGACTGTATAGACTGAAACATTGTTGATGAGATACAAACAATTCAACATCAGCCAGAAATGTACACATACTAGATAGTGTAATGTGTCAATGTTCACAGACTGTAGTGTAATATGTCAATGTTCACAGACAGTATAGAGTAAGGTGTCAATGTTTACAGACTGCATAGTGTAATATGTCTATGTTCACAGACAGTATAGAGTAAGGTGTCAATGTTTACAGACTGCATAGTGTAATATGTCTATGTTCACAGACAGTATAGAGTAAGGTGTCAATGTTTACAGACTGCATAGTGTAATATGTCAATGTTCACAAACTGTATAGTTAAATGTGTCAAATGTTGATGTTATACAGACAGTATAGTGTAACGTTTCAACGTTTACAGACAGAGTAGTGTAACCTGTCAATGTTTATAGACTGTATAGTGTAGGGTGTCAATGTTTACAGACTGTATAGTGTAGGGTGTCTATGTTTACAGACAGTATGGTGTTACCTGTCAATGTTTACAGACTGTATAGTGTAGGGTGTCTATGTTTACAGACAGTATGGTGTTACCTGTCAATGTTTACAGACTGTATAGTGTAGGGTGTCTTTGTTTACAGACTGTATAGTGTAGGGTGTCTATGTTTACAGACTGTATAGTGTAGGGTGTCCATGTTTACAGACAGTATGGTGTTACCTGTCAATGTTTACAGACTGTATAGTGTAATGTGTCGATGTTTACAGACAGTATAGTGTAATGTGTCGATGTTTACAGACAGTATAGTGTAATGTGTCGATGTTTACAGACAGTATAGTGTAATATGTTGATGTTTACAGACAGTATAGTGTAACATGTCAATGTTTACAGACAGTATAGTGTAATGTGTCATATTATGTTTACATACAGTATAGTGTAATGTGGCGATGTGGCTTGTCAGGTAGCCTTGTCAGGAGCACCGGTTGTGGACTGGTCCCTGTACGACAGCGGATATACAGAACGCTACATGGACGTGCCAGAGGTGAACAGTGAGGGGTACCAGCAGGGCTGCGTCCTCAACTACATCGACAACTTCCCTGACCAGTACGTAGCTGCTTCTCACATCATATATTGGCATCTTTTGGGGTTTAATTTTATAGGTTGTCATTGAGTTGGATTGAAAAGCAATTGATAATAATCTGAAGATACTTGGTTGAAGTCAAAAATAAGCTTTGGCAAGTTTTTTAATTTGATAAAGAAATCTTAGACACTAGATCTACAGATTGCAATGTACTTCTGTTCATGACATCTTTTTACAACTTGTATTTTTTGCTCTGAAAATTGTGCTGATAAACATGAACGTCTTATATTGATAATATCAGCTCCAGTTTGTCATGTGAGAATTATTCTATTATTTAGTGATCTGCCATAAAACAAATATAGTCATTCCACGCAACAAAATATATAACTTTTTTTTTATGGACACATCTCTAACCTAGCAGGACAGTGGAATTCTGCATGTCCAAGAATTTTCACTCACACTTCTTCTGGAGTCATATTGCATAATTGTATGGATGGTCATATACAAGAACTAGGTCGCTTGAAGTCAAGGTCACATCACTTGGTTGAGTCACAGCATTCATTTATCTTCATCATTTTCACTGAAAAAATTATCAATCTTATGAAATGGCAGAAACATCCATGTCCTATTGACGCATTTCTAATGTTCACTTTTTTGGTGACTTTGGGACCTTGTTTTGACCATGTTCCAGGGAGAATCGACTGCTGATTGTACATGGATTGATGGATGAGAACGTCCACTTCCAACACACCATCTGTCTGGTCAATGCGCTCATTAAGGCCTGCAAGCCCTACCAGTTACAGGTATATTCAGTTTCAAATCGTCACCGACCAATGCTTGCCACTCGTAATTATGTATGGCATGGGGAGGACTTGAACACATCACCACATTACACCAGGATAGTCAAATTATAATAATACACACACTCCCCCCACCCCCTTAACAAAGTTTTAGTGGGTAAACTGGAATCAGATTGTCTGTCTGTCCATCTGTATGTTTGTCTGTAGACACAATATTGTCAACTCCTAGTCTTCAAAACCCCTGACTTGAATTTGTTGTAAATTGAAAGGATATATCAGTATCAAGTCTAGTTGTGCATATTATCGGCACATTTGGGTCGAATGTATTATCACAGAGAAATGGCCTTTTGTATTTTTGATGAAATCTTGTCTGCATTTATCACCAAAACCCCTGGCCTGACTTTGATGTATCTCGACAGGATAAATCAAGTCTAGTTGTGCATATCATAGGTATGATTGAGTGGGTTGATTCATCACAGAGTTATGACACTTTGAAAATTTTAGATATAGATAGATATGGAGTAGTTGAAATTTATTGTCCAAAAACCATAAATTCACTTGATTTCTTTTCTATGATGTCCCTTTTTATTATAACTTTCTTATGATTGCTTGCTGGAACTGGTGATATGGTCTATGCTTTCTTTTCTGTGATGAAGCAATATATGTGGGGTGCTCCATCACCTTCAGTTTAGTTCTAGTTACAGTCTTACCTGCCATAAGCATGCCCATCAGTGCGGTCTCCTTGCCTTAAGCGGTTAGTTTGAGACCCCCCGCATGAAAAGCAGCCTCTCGATAGGTTGACATTTTGGTTAATCAGCTATAACTTTTATGTGCTTCATTTGATTGTTTCAATATTTGGAGTTTCTTAAGTTGATGGACCTCTTCATTATGCAGTTGACCTTGACCAACTCCAAATAAAAAAAAATAAAAAAAACCTCTCCATGATACCATCAGGTCTTGTTTACACAGAAAAATGTGTAAGTTTTGTTTGACATTGCCATTATCTCCACTATTAATGAATGGATGTCCCACAAATTTAATCATTTGAAAGCTAACTGATTTTTAGCTCACCTGAGCACAACATGCTAAATGTGAGCTACAGTGGTCACGCGATTCCTCAATGTGGCGATTCATTGAATACCGGCGAAGGCTCGAGCTACAAGCCCGGTCCCTTGATTAAGCCCTTCTTATTGTATATAAATTCTTCAAACATGCGATTTTGGATTCCTCGAGCTCCGTCCTTGGTCCCTAGATAGTATATCCTATATAAATTCTATGCAATTTCTCAAAGTCGATATCAAAACCTACCTATATCTTCTTGACAACCATACTTAGGCTCTATGACCATCTGTCAATATCATTAACACCTTTGTCGAGATTGTTTTCTATTTGTTTTCACACATCGCCACACCTCCTGAGATTACATTGGTGAATTGCTATATTAACATGGCGATGTAGAAATTATTTTCGCACCTACTGATCATGTAACAAACAGTGACGGGTCTGCATGATTGATCATTTATCATTAAAGGAGTCGAATTTGTTTGTTTGCGTGTTGTTGTTTTTTTCTCTGTAATCATTAATTTGGAGAACCAGGGCATAATGTTAAATGTTTATTACAAGAATTTTAAAAAATATGCAACGCCGCAATATACACAACTAAAAATAAGGATTTCAATCAAATTATCAGTCATAAAAGGAAATTTTGACATTAAATGATTCCTCGAATATGGCGATTCTTCAAGTTTTTTGCAGATCCCGTCCGACCTCGAGGAATCGTGTGACCACTGTATTAGGATCACCCATCATCGTCCATCGTGCGTCGTCAACAATTTGCTTTAAACGATGTATCCTCTTAAACTGCTGGACAGAATTTTATTAAACTTGGCAGGGATGATCCTCGGGTGAACCTTCACAAAAGTTGCTAAAACAAACTTGATCCATATGGAACTCTGCTTGCAATGGCAATAGAAAGAAGAAAAAAATGAAAACTTTAAAAATCATCCCCTTCAAAACTGCTGATCAGATTTCAAAATATTTTAATACAGATGTTCCTTGGGTAACCCTCTACCAAGATTGCTAAAATTATTCCAATCCGTAAAAAAACATGGCCACCAGAGGTGGAGCTAATTTGCCTTACATGTATATAGTGAGATCTTTAAACGACATCTCTGAAACTGCTGGACAGAATTGATTAATTTTGGCTGGGATGATCCTTGGGTGAACCTTCACAAAAGTTGCTAAAATAAACTTGGTCTATTTAGAACTCTGGTTGCCATGGCAATGGAAAGAAGAAAAAAAATTAAAACTTTAAAAATCATCCCCTTCAAAACTACTGGCCAGATTTCAGAATGTATTAGTACAGATTAATGACTATGGTGTTGGATCACTATCTCCAATTATGGCCCTTGAAGTATAGAAAATGTCATATTTAACTTTGTTTACATTCTAGCATCCATGTGTATTAAGCATTCTTGATCAGATGTATACATAATGATAATAAAGCAAGGATTATTATGCCCTGTATGGGAGTTATGATGGTTACCTTTAGAGCAGTGGTACTCAGGTGAGTATATAGGACCATCATGGCCCTCTTGTTTAACCAATAGGATGAGGTCTGTGCTTGCTGATAGTTTCAAGTTAAGAATGCTGGGTTATTTTCAGGTTTATCCAAATGAACGACATGGAATTCGTAGTCACGAGTCTAGTGAACATTACAAAACTCTGGTGCTGAATTTTCTTCAGAAGAACCTGTAGTGATTATATCCTATTTATCAGCCGTGGACTATTACAAATGGTGAAGAGAAGACAGGCTGTATTCTGTCTCATGGGCAGAGAACTCCTCAAGCAACATGGGGACTTGAGGGCAGACTGTTGGAGTGATGTTCTGTGGGCAGGAAAGGGTTAACATTTATATACCCAGTGTGGATAACGTGACGTTATCATTGGAGGGAGAGCATGTAGATGTTCCGCTGCCAGAAACACTGACAACATGCACGTAGACAGAAGGAATAACATGTTGCCAGAAGGACAATGCTGGATTATTTATTCTGTGAAAGTGATATTTAAGTGAGCCTGTGAAATTGTCATAAGACATGTTGAGTACCTGGAATGTTGTGTTCTCCAGGTACCTAACCCACACAGTTAAATCTGGTCTGACTGGCATTGTCTGGTATGTGTGTCATGCAATCCAAACAACAACTAAACATGAGTGACCACCCACTCCAATGGCATAAGTGGTCATCTTAAACAGTTCTGGTCAGTTATACCTCCCTGCAACACAATTAACATGTCATTTGGTCAGCTGAGAGAGATACAGGGGGGGGGGGGCAACATTTTCATCTTGCTTGGAATCAAGAGAATCAAACTCTCATTTTGGAATGTCAGATCTGACTGACAGCAGCTACCAGTGTACACGGGTGTTATTGTTGTACCATCTGATGATGTGTAGTTAACAGCTACCAGTGTACACGGGTGTTATTGTTGTACCATCTGATGATGTGTAGTTAACAGCTACCAGTGTACACGGGTGTTATTGTCTTACCATCTGATGATGTGTAGTTAACAGCTACCAGTGTACACGGGTGTTATTGATGTTCCATCTGATGACAGATGTGTACTTCATGGTTTGTTTATGTAAGGTCACAATGGTTTTTTCCCTTGTCTGCCATGGTTTAGGTTAGATCAAAATTTTATCCTATTTTTAGTTTAACTGGCATGCAAACACACACACAAACTTTGCATACACATGGACAAGGAAACAAGCAATCATAGTAGCTAGTGTATTTATTATACTCATTTATTTCCCATTAGATTTTTATTTATTTATTTTAAATACAACTGATATGTCATAAGGTCTATCTATGAGGGTTGTTTCAGGAGTTTGTGGACTTTTGTCATTACTTGAACAAATTGTATAGTCAACTCTTTGCAGTTTTTAAAATCAATGAAATACTTTTATCAATAAAAAATACAAAGAGAAAGTTTTCACCGACAGGTCTTTTTCACGCTCATCTGTTTAAACAATTTAACTAGCCTAAATTTCTTTCACATAGAACACACTTTGTAACAGGCAATCCATTTGTCAGAGGTACAGACCAGAATCAAATTGGTAACATTTTTTGCATTGCAATGCTAAGTTTTAGCTCACTGTTGAATCTAAATATTGCATAGTTCAGATATGACCTTAAGACAGACAAGTCCATCTGTGCTAATAAATAACAACTTAATTGAGGATGAATGAGCCATTGATATTAATAGACATGTCTTTTAGCACAAGAGAGTACTGGTATAGCTCCCTTGCTTGGCGCTCAGCATATAAGGGTAGTTCAAGACTGGTTGGCCCAATGTCAGGATAATGTGACTGGGTGTGGTATCATGCCACATGTCTATGACGTGATACTGCAGTGTGGCAGCACTTTATCTGTCTCAAGTAGACATCGTCTCCAGATGACTGAAATACTGTCGGTGGAAGTTTAACCCAACAAACAAACAAATCCACCAACTTCTGAAATGCCTCTGATATATGTGGAGAGGCTGGATTTTTTCTAGTAAGCACTATGCAGAGAAGTTTACTCTCATAATCAGGCATTGCTTCACACTTGTGTCATTATTCTTTGCCTCCTTGAGATATTCGGATAAATGGTGTGCCAAATACTCACCTAATTCTTGTTTTGTGTATATATACACCTCTTTGCATGCATGTTATATCCCATTGTGCCGATTAAGTTTCTTGTCTGATGCCATGATATTAATGATTTACATACCTCTCATGAATCCAATCAAATATTGAAATGACATGAAGGTTATCCATCCATCATTAAATTGTGATCATCATCCAGGAAGTGTGAAGTTTATAGTAAATGCAAGACTTTGAACAAAAGAGCTTATAATTCCAAGTCACTGGATGCTTGCATCTGCACTGAAGTCTTTTTAAGCATTTGAAGGACCATGATCATAAGTCAGTGATAGATGGATTAAGTCACTTTCAATTTTTTAATGATCAAGTGTAAGGATGATGCCCCACAAAGAGAAAGTATAAAACCTCACTATTAGCCAGTATTAAATGTGCATTTCTTGTGTTCCAGTCAGTGATATTGTCTTTCATAGTTGATGTAGACTTAGATCTTCTTAGCAAGGAATTGTTTGGGGACATAATTACATGTATAATGGATGCACACAATCCCTGTATTTTAATGTTGTTCATGTATGGTGTAAAAATCAAATTCCTCATGCAGCTGTTAAAAAATAATAAAACACATGCATTGATGTTGAAGTGATTTAATAAATGTATCATGGATCCACATTCTTTTGTTGTAACTCAGACTAGAATGTAACCTATTGAAACAAAAGAAGCCAACCCAGCTTTAAGAAATTAATTTGTAACTATTTTTCTAATGTAGATCTATATTACCCATATTTCTCAAATGTTGTATATGAGTCTATACTTGGAACTGACAACAGTAGAGGCTACCCTCAAGAGATATCAGCAGCAAGGATTCATATACAGATGTACAATATTCAGTATGAAATGCCAAATGTAGTCCCTTTTGTAGGATGAAATTGCGAAATGGAGTTTTTATTGAACATTGTATACATCAGATGAAATTGAGTATAATCATAATCACGAAGCAGAGCCATTGGAGGGTCTGTATATTTTGCAGAAAAAACTCTGCAGACACTTTACACAACAAGAGATTTTGCAGAAAAAACTCTGCAGACACTATACACAACAAGAGATTTTGCAGAAAAAACTCTGCAGACACTATACACAACAAGAGATTTTGCAGAAAAAACTCTGCAGACACTATACACAACAAGAGATTTTGCAGAAAAAAACTCTGCAGACACTATACACAACAAGAGATTTTGCAGAAAAAACTCTGCAGACACTTTACACAACAAGAGATTTTGCAGAAAAAACTCTGCAGACACTATACACAACAAGAGATTTTGCAGAAAAAACTCTGCAGACACTATACACAACAAGAGATTTTGCAGAAAAAACTCTGCAGACACTATACACAACAAGAGATTTTGCAGAAAAAACTCTGCAGACACTATACACAACAAGAGATTTTGCAGAAAAAACTCTGCAGACACTATACACAACAAGAGATTTTGCAGAAAAAACTCTGCAGACACTATACACAACAAGAGATTTTGCAGAAAAAACTCTGCAGACACTATACACAACAAGAGATTTTGCAGAAAAAACTCTGCAGACACTATACACAACAAGAGATTTTGCAGAAAAAACTCTGCAGACACTATACACAACAAGAGATTTTGCAGAAAAAACTCTGCAGACACTATACACAACAAGAGATTTTGCAGAAAAAACTCTGCAGACACTATACACAACAAGAGATTTTGCAGAAAAAACTCTGCAGACACTATACACAACAAGAGATTTTGCAGAAAAAACTCTGCAGACACTTTACACAACAAGAGATTTTGCAGAAAAAACTCTGCAGACACTATACACAACAAGAGATTTTGCAGAAAAAACTCTGCAGACACTATACACAACAAGAGATTTTGCAGAAAAAACTCTGCAGACACTATACACAACAAGAGATTTTGCAGAAAAAACTCTGCAGACACTATACACAACAAGAGATTTTGCAGAAAAAACTCTGCAGACACTATACACAACAAGAGATTTTGCAGAAAAAACTCTGCAGACACTATACACAACAAGAGATTTTGCAGAAAAAACTCTGCAGACACTATACACAACAAGAGATTTTGCAGAAAAAACTCTGCAGACACTATACACAACAAGAGATTTTGCAGAAAAAAACTCTGCAGACACTTTACACAACAAGAGATTTTGCAGAAAAAACTCTGCAGTCACTATACACAACAAGAGATTTTGCAGACCATAGAAAAAAGGATATTGGATTTTGCAGGCACTATGAGTGTAATAGGGTGGAGTGTGTTTATAGGGTATTTGTCAATGGGGGATATTGTTATGCCCCCCTTCGAAGAATGTGAGCATATATATTGTTTTGCAAATGTCGGTCGGTCGCAATGGTGCTAGAACCGCAGAATTACCACACAAATTTAAATCTTGATTAATATTAAAGATATGTACCATTTAAAAAAAGTTTTGTTCTCCTTCACTTCATATTGAAACATGGTGAGGAACGGAATCTGACATTACTTGATTACAAAGGTCATAACTTTGCATAAATGTATGCTACGAGGGTGAGTCAATAAATAACCAGTCTATGACATCTCCGATCAACCGAGACATCCAGGATTTTCACCCATTGTTTCAATACATGTACTATACCTGTGTACAAAACTACACATGTATATGGTCATTTGTTTGTCAGATATTGAATGTCAAACATAGGTAGTGATGTAAAAGCAAGCTTTTCATCAAAAGTGGAGTACCGTGCTGTAATTCGGTACTTGCATTTAAAAGGTAAAACTGGTAAGGACATACATGCTGAGTTAGTTGATGTGTATGGGTCTTCTGCACCATCTTATTCTCAAGTTAAATTCTGGGTTGGGGAGTTTAAACACGGTAGAACGTCTTTAGAAGATGAAGTCAGGTCTGGACGCCCAGTTGATGCCACCGACGAAGAAATGTGTAATAAAGTCAGAGATCTAGTATACTCAGATAGGCGAAGTCAGGTTGAAGAAATAGCACAGGCATTAGGCATTTTACATGGTACCGTTTCAACAATCTTGCATGATCGTTAAGGGATGCGCAAGCTTACAGCCCGTTGGGTCCCAAAATCCCTTAGCAATGAGCAAATTGCAAAGAGAGCATCAGTATGCAGTGCGTTGTTGAAGCGTTTAAGGTCAAAAGATGAATTCCTTTTGCGTCTAGTTATTGTGGATGAGACTTGGGTGCATTATTATGAACCAGAAAATAAAGCCCAGAGTTGTCAGTGCGTAGGGCTGGGATCCCCAAGGCCAAAGAAGTTCAAGACTCAACCATCTGCTGGCAAAGTGATGGCCACAGTATTTTGGGACACAAACAGCGTTATTTTGTTGGACATTTTACCCAAGAGAAGTACAATAACCGGAGCATACTATGCAAACTTGCTAGACCAGCTGAGGAACGCCATCCCGAAATAAATGTAATATAATAATAGCATACATTTGTACAATGTTACGGCCTCCATAATCAAGTGATGTCAGATTCTGTTCCTTACCATGTTCATTATATAGTACAGAAGGACAGAAAAATTATAATTCTGCAGTTCTAGTGCCAGTGGTCGGTTGGTCGGTCAGTCAGCCAATATTCCTCAAACTTCATAGGGTGATTGGTTATGACTTGTAGATGACCCCTATTGATTTTGGGGTCACCTGCTCAAAGGTCAAGGTCACAGTGACATTGACTTGACTATTGACTTGACTATTTAGGTTTACCGTCATTTCGACAGTATTTCAGTCATATAGCGATGTCCAGCTAATTACAGGTGGAGGAAGACCCCAAATGAATGGAGGTCTCTCCAGTGTCACTGATCTCTTCTCAGTTGTCATCCAGTCTTTTCTGGTCACCCAGAAGCAGAAGTAAGT